>JAZHEH010000277.1:0-312651 GCA_036589455.1 Ateles fusciceps
TATGTATGTGTTACTTGGTTCAGTAGGTCTTTACTCCATGCAGCCACCCATCCAGTATTACTGAATGTCTACTATGTGCTAGGGTTTGGCTCGTCACTGAGGATGATGTCTTCCCCTCCAGGCTCATGTATCAGGAGCAAATGAATGTATTGCAATACAGGGATGTAACACAAGAATATAAGTAATTATAACCACCAAATTCATGCAGAGGAAATAGTTATTAACTGTATTCTAGGGAGATATTAAGGAAAATGATAAGACTTGGATAATGGAGATGAACCCTGAGTTTTTTAGGACAAAGGGAGCTATGCTGAGGATACAGAGGTGAAAGAAGTTTTTCAGGATGGGGTATCAGTATGTGGCACTAGCTGGAGTATAATGTGAAAGAGAAAGGGAGTGGGGTCTGAGAATTTAAACAGCGCAAACAAGGTGATGCAAAGTTTTTTAACCCGATGCTAAGGATTTCTACTCCGATGTCTGATCATCCTACAGTGACACGTGTGAGTAAACTTAGCTTTTCAGTGTCTACTTAAGCACAAAACATCCAGTCAAGGATCACCAGACATGAGGAAAATTACCAACATCAGAAGCCTACATACCTTCAAGTGCATAATTGGAATGTATATAAATACATATATATGAACTTGTATAAATGTACACATGTAAGTATAGTATAAAGCACTACCTCACAATGAGATAAGTAAACTTATTACCACCTCAAAAAGTTTTGTTGGGCCACCAGATTGTGGTAGACTTCTTTATATCTAGACATTCTAGTAACTGTGCAGTGGTATGGTTTTAATTTACATTGCCCTAATGATGTTAAACAACTTTTTATGGGTTTATTTTTCACTCATCCATCTTCAAAGAGAAATGTCTATTCAAATATTTTTCCAGTTTTTTAAATTGGGTAAGTTGTTATCTTTTTCTTCAGTTTCGAGAGTTCTTTATGAACACTGGATTTGTTAGTTGCATGCTCTGCAAAGATTTCCTCACAGTCTGTGGCTTGTTTTTCATTCTCTTATCAGTTTATTTTGAAGAGCCGAAAGTTTTAATTTTAGAGGAGGGGGATCCAATTTATGGTTTTTTTCTCTTATGAATTGTGCTTTTGTCTAGTTCAATAAATTTTTTCTTATCCCAAGGTCACAAAGACTTTATTCTATGTTTTGTTCTTAGAAGTTTTAGGTTTTACATTTAGGTGTAAGATCCATTTGTAGTTAATCTTGTATATCATGCAAAATATGGACATTTGATTGTTTCAGCATCATTTGTTAAAAAGGTCTTTCTCTTCTCCACTCCTTTGATTTTGCATATTTGTCAAAAATCAGTTGTCTGTAATAGGAATACGTTTATGTCTGGACTCTGTTATGTTCCATTAATCAATTCATCTACTTTTATGCCAATAACACACTGTCTTTATTGCTGTAGCTTTTAAAAAATATATTTTATTTTAATTGACAAAATGCTGCAAAATCAGATGCTACCCCAATTTTATTTTAGGAATTATTTTGACTATTCTAGGTCTTCTGCATTTCCTTATAATGTTAAAAACCTGCTCATCAATTCCCCCATCTCCACCACACACAAAAAACACCAAAACAGAAAAAACCAAACACCGTATGTTCTCACTCATGAGTGGGTGTTGAACAATGAGAACACGTGGACACAGGGAGGGGAACATCACACACCAGGGCTTGTGGGGGGGTGGGGAGGGCTAGGGAAGGGATAGCAGGGGGTGGGGGGGTTGGGGGAGGGATAAACATTAGGAGAAATACCTAATGGGAATGGATGCAGTAAACCACCATGGCATGTGTATACCTATGTAACAAGCCTGCACGATCTCCAAATGTACCCCAGAGCTTAAAGTATAATAATAATTTTAAAAAGTCAGATAATAGCATAGTTGCTAGTATTGCGTCTGGTTGCTATGGAATGAAGGGCAGTCCCTTCATATATTCATTCTAAAAAAAAAGTCTGCTGGATTTTTATTGGGATTGTGTTGAATTTATAGATCAATTTTGGAAAGAGTTGTCATCTTAACAATATTGAGTTGTCCAACCTATCAACAAGGAATACCCATTTATTTATGTTTTCTATTTCTTTTAAGCAATGTTTAGCAGTTATCAGTGTACAGGTCTTTCACATCATTTATTACACAGTCCTAAAAATTTTGTATTTTTGAGCTTATTGAAAATGTTATTGTTTTATAATTTTCAATTTCCAATAAGATTGTTGCCATTATATAGAAATATAATTGATCTATATTGATCTTGAGTTCTGCAACCTTGCTAAATTCATTTATTAATCTTAGTAGATGCTTTTGGTACATTCTACTACAGATTTTCTGCATAGGCAATCATGTCATCTGAAAATATAGTTTTACTTCTTCCTTTCTAATCTGGATGTCTTTGTGTATTTATTTTTTCTTACTTGATTACATTGACTAGAATGTTGCATAAAAATGGAAAAGCAGACATTTGCACGTCTTATTCCTGATCTTAGGGGTGAAGCACTTCCCTCTGTTACCATTAAATAGGATGTTACCAGTGACTTTTTGTTAGATAAATTGTATCAGGTTGAGGAAGTTTCCGTCTCTTCCCAGTTTGTTGAGTGCTTTTATCTATGACCTGCTATTACGTTTTGTAAAATGCTTCTGTGTCTATTAAAATAATCATATATATTTTTTTCCTTTTTAGTTTTTTTTAATATTGTCAATTAAAAAAAAAAGTTTATCCAAACTTGCATTTCTGGGATAAAACCCATTTGATCATCATGTATTCTGTTTTTTACATATTGCTGAACTCAATTTGCTAAAATTTTGTTATGAATTTCTTTATAATGTGAAACCAGAAAGGTTCCCTTGTCCCCCTCGCAGGGCATGCTATGGGGTTGTGGTTCACTTCTTCAGTGTCCCACTGCTCAGACCTCTAGGGAAGCATACAGACGGGCAGGCTCTGGGGCTCTGACCCGATGGCAGTGTCTAGGGGTGACTGTTTACAGCTGAAGCCCAGTGGGCCTGTGTTATAGGGTGCCCTTTTAGGCAGCTTGTGTTAGCTCTATTAGACCCTCTACCTTGTCACAAGGACAGAGGCCTTCTGTATGTTGGGATTTCTTGCCTTGGTGTACCGGAAGAATTGGATCACACGTAGGCTTGGAGAATGAGTGCAAGGTTTTATTGAGTAGAAGCAGCTCTCAGAAAAGGGGGAAGTCAGAAAGGAGATGGTTTTCCCCTGGAATTGGGCTGGCGGCCTGACTCTTCTCTGATTGCTCTGGCCAAACTCCACATCGTTCCACCAGCTGTCGGTTGGGCATCAGTCAGCATGCTTTTCTGCTGGTGGGCTTTCTATGACCAGCCACTTGTGTCTTCTCCCACCGATGTGTTCCTCACGACGTCCAGCCACTTCTGTGTCTGTCCACCGGGTTCTCGGATTTTTATAGGCCCAGGATGGGGGCATGGCAGGCCAGGGTGGTCTTGGGAAATGCAACATTTGGGCGGGAAATGCAATATTTGGTCAAGAAATGCCTGTCCTAACCTAGGTCCGTGGAGGTGGAGCACTAGCCCGGGAACAGCCTTTCTCTACCCAGCATTTCCTATCTCCACTTCGGTATCATTTAAAGGAACATGCTCTTCCCTCCTTTCAGCACTCCTGTATCAAATGTTCATTAGGATATTGACCTACATAAAGTTTTCCTGTAATGTCTTTGTGTGGTTTCAGTGTCATAGTAATGATGGCCTCACAGCATGAGTTGGAAAGTATTTTATTCTTTTCAATTTTTGGAAGAGTTTGTGTAGAATTGGTATTATTTATTTATTTTTATTGTTTTTGAAACAAGGTCTTACTCTGTTACCCAGGCTGGAATGCAGCGGTGCAAACATGGCTCACTGCAGTCTCAACATCCTCCTCGACTCAAGCCCTCTCATTTTAGCCTTGTGCCACCATGCCTGGCTAATTTTTTTTTTTTTTTTTTTTGAGATCGAGTCTCGCTCTGTTGCCAGGCTGGAGTGCAGTGGTGCGATCTTGGCTCACTGTAACCTCCGAATCCCTGGTTTAAGTGATTCTTCTGCCTCAGCCTCCTGAGTAGCTGGGATCACAGACATGCACCACCACGCCCAGCTAATTTTTGTATTTTTAGTAGAGATGGGGTTTCACCATGTTGGCCAGGATGGTCTCAATCTCCTGACCTCCTGATCTGCCTGCATCAGCCTCCCAAAGTGCTGAGATTACAGGCGTGAGCCACTGTGAACGGCGCCTAGCTAAATTTTTTTACTTTTTTTCTAGAGACAGGGTCTTGCCATGTTGTCCAGATGGGTATTACCTATTTTTTAAAGGTATAGAAGAATTTACCAGTGAAGCCATATAGACCTGGAGATTTTTTGTGAGAAGATTTTAAACTGTAATTGTAACTTCTCTTTCTCTCTCACATGCACAGACACACACACACACAGGCGCGCACACACACACACAAAATAACATGTACATAGGTTGTTATTTTAGGTTATCTATTTCTTCTTCGGTAAGCTTTGATAATTTGCATCTTTTGAAGAATTTTCCCATTTCACCTAATTCTTTAAATTTATGGGAATAGAATTGTTTAAGGTATTCCCTTATTATCTTTTTAATATCTATAGATCCTGTCATTACGTCACTTCTCTCATTCTAGATATTTGTAATTTGTGTCTTCTCTCTTTTTCCTGAGAAAAATCTGGCTAGCCTTTTATCAGTTTTATTGATCTCAAAGAATTAGCCTTTGGATTTATTGACTTCTTCAGCTGCTTTTCTGTTTTCTATTTCACAGTCTTTTAATTGGATTTTCATTATTTCCTTTCTTCTGTTTCCTTTAGGTTTCATTTGTTCTTCTTTTTCTAGTTTTCAAGATAGAAAAATGATGTTATAATTTGAAGCTGCTCTTCCTAATTAGTTTTTGTTTCATACATTTAGAAATTCTGTTTTTCAGTGTATAAACATTTAGTATTATTACATCTTCTTCATAAATTCACACCATTATCATTATAAGATGATTTACTTTAGATCAGGTAGTATTCTTTATTCTGAAGCCTACTTTGTCAGATGATATAGTCACACCAGCTTTCTTGTGAATAGTGTTAGCATGCTATATCTTTTCTATCCTTTTACCTTTAGTGTATTTTACTTTATATTTAAAGTACATTTTCTGCAGGCAGAATATAGTTGTGTCTTAATATTGTATCTAATATGACAACCTCTACCTTTTAATTTGGGTGTTTGGATCATTTAAATTTATATGACTATTGATATTGTTAGGATTAAGCCCATCATCTCATTATTTGTTTGTATTTGTCTCATCTGTTTTTTCCCTCTTTTTCCTTTATTTCTACCTTCTTTTTGATTAATCAAATTTTCTTTGTGATCCCATTTTAACTTACTTTTTGGCTTAGTAGCTATAACATTTTTGTTTTGTTATTTTAGTGGTTGTATTAAGTTTTATAATATACACATTAACTTGCTACAGTATACCTTCAAGTGAAATTATACCATTTCACATATAGTACAAAAACTTTACAGTTATATGTTTGTATGTCTCCCTCTCAGCCTTTATGCTATTGTTGTTGTGTTTTATTTATATATATGTTCCAAATCCCACAATCCCACAATGCATTATTATCATTCTTAAAACAGTCCTTTAAAGAGGTTGAAATATGAAAAAGTCTTATACACTTACCCATCTAGTTACCAATTCCTTTGCTCTTCTGTTTGCTCTTTGTTTAAATCAATATTTTCATCTGATATTGTCATTCTGCCTCACTTTATGTTGTATTGAAAAATATATTGCCAGGTATAGAATTTCAGGCTGACAAATTTTAAAAAATATTTTAAAGATGTCCACTATCTTTTCCATAGCATTCTTTTTCTGGCAAGAAATCTGACATCACTGTTTTCTGTTCCCCTCTATGTAACAGGTTTGTCTGCTTTTAAGATTTTCTTTTTGTCACTTATTTTGAACAATTTGATTATAATGTATCTTAGCGTAGTTTTCTTCACACTTATTGGGCTTGGGGCTCCTTGAGATTTTTGTATTTGCGAGTTGATATTTTTTATTAATGTTGAAAATTTTCAGCCGTTATTTGTTCAATTTTTTTTCCTCCACAGTCTCAGAGATTCCAACTGTGCATATACAAGGTCATTTACTATTGTCCTATAGCTCACTAATGTTCTTTTCTTTTGTCAATATTTTTTTCTATGTGTGTTTTATTTTGTGTAATTTCTATTGCTATACATTCAAATGCACTTATCTTTTCTTCTGTAGTGGCTAGTCTTCCATGAATCCCATCCTGTGATTTTTTTTTTCTTCTCCAACCTTATCATTTTTATCTCTAGAAGTTCAATTTGGGTCATCTTTTTTTTACCTCTTTCATATATCTATTTAATTATTAAACATATTAAGTTACATTATAATAATGATTTTAATGTCCTTGTCTAATTTTAATATTTCTGTCTGTTATGGGTCAATTTTGATTTATTGACCTTTTTTCACTTCATTATGGCTCATATGTCTCTTTTTCTTTGTATACCTAGTAATCTTTGATTTGATATTAGACATTGTGAATTTTAACTATTTGGGTGCTAGATATATGTGAATTCCTGTAAATCTTTTTGAGTTTTGTTCTTGGATGCAATTAAGTTGCTTAGAAACAATTAGATCCTTTTAGGTCTTATTTTTATGGTGTATTAGGTGGGTTCAAAGCAGAGCTCAGGCTAGGGCTAATTTTTCACTACTGAGGCAAGCCCTTTCTGGTACCCAATTCCCTGTGACCCAATTCCCTGTGAGTTATTAGTTATTCTAATCTCACTGGTGGGAATGGGCACTATTTCTGGCCCTTTGTGGGTGTATGGCACTGAACCCTGTAATATAATTTTTTCACAATGTTCTTTTTCTGGCCTTAGGTAGATTTTTCTTATACATGCACTGATTAGTATTTTGCTGAATACTTGAGGGGAGCTCTCTGCACATATCTGGGGTTCTGTCTCTGTTCTGTTAGCTCTAGCTCTATTAGTCTCCCTGGACTCTCAGCTCCATATCTTCAACAAGAGTCCAGTAGCTTTCACCTTAATACCGCCTCTCTATGCCATGGCCTGTAAAATATCTTAAGGCAGTAAGCTAGGGCAATCATAGAGGTTACCTAATTTGTTTCTCATAGCTCCAGACTAATGTCCTTCATTCTCTGATGTCTAGTGCCTTGAAAAGCATTATTTCATATATTTTATCTGTTTTTATTTTTATTTTTTGCTTGTTGCAGCCAGGAGAGTAAATCTGATACCTGTTACTCCATTAACTGGAAGCAGAAATCCTGTTTAATTTTTTAAATTGTATACATGTATTATTTTATCATTTAATAATGAACATTTCCAAACATATAGAAAAATTTAAAGCACTGTACAATGTACATCTGTATGCCCATGCTCTAGATTGTACAATTAGCAATTTGTTATATTTGCTTTATTATATAACTGTTTCTTCATCCATTCATCAACCTTCTTGTTCATTGATGCACTTCAAATTGAAAATAGCAATACAATTCACTTTAAGCACTTCCGCATGCATGTCATTAATTATAGTCTAATATTTGTTTTTTGGCCCTTTGTCAAGGAAAAAGATGCAATATTCAAATGCGCAACTCTTAAGTGTACCAATTAACGAATTTCTGACAAATTAAAAACCTACGTAATGCTATCTTCCATCAAGCCACTTATCACCCCAGAAATTTTCTTCCTGACATTCCTAGGTATTTCCCCCACCTTCCCAAAAGAAACCACTGTTTAGATATTTTCACAATAAAAAAAAGTTTACCTTTTTTAACAATAGCACTATCATATAAAAATATAATGTTAGCCAAAAAACAGGGCCACATGTATAATTTTACATTTTCTACTAGCCATGATTCAAAAGCTGAAAAGAAACAGGTGATATTAATTTAAATATTGCATGCTGGATTTTGATTTCTAAATGGCAGGTAGAAGCAAGTTGGCTTTACTGCCCTAATTCAAAAACATTGAAAAAAAGAACAAATATACATTACCAAGTTTTTCACCAGCACTATCTCACAATCAAATACAAGGACTAAACATTCCCAGGGCCATACAGAAGTGAAAAAACTCTAGAAAACGGTAAGAGAATAGGATTTCCATCAATGTCCCTCCACTTAACCCGCCCTGCACCACATGCAGGAAATTTTGCCACTTTATGGTTTCTTCACCTGCAAAAGTGAGATAGAGGTAGACACTCAGCTTCCCCAGTATCCTGTGGGTCCCTGGCAGGAGCAGTGTCTCCACCTCACCCCGTGGAAAGCGTCTAGGAATGCCTAAGGAATGATATCACCTAGGAATAATGTAAACCAAAAAAGTACAAGAGTAGCTATCCTTATATCATATAAAAATAGACTACAAATTAAAGACTGTAAAAGAGACAAGAAGGCTCACTACATAATGATAAGGGGGTCAATTTAGCATGAGGATATGACAATTATAAATATTTATGCACTCAACACCAGAGCTTCCAAGGATACAAAGCAAACATGCATAGGTTTAAAGGGAAAGATAGAAATACAATACAATAATAGGAGGCTTCAACATCCTCCTCTCAGGGGTGGACAGATCATCCAGAGAGGAAATCAACAAAGATAACATTTGCAATTAAAGTAGCACTGGAACCAGCTGGGCCTACACCTACATTTACAGAACATTTCAACCAACTGCTGCAGAATATACTTTCTTTTCATCAGCACATGGAATAGCTCCCACTAGACTATATTTTAGGCCACATAATAATTCTCAACAAAATTTAAATGATGGAAATCATATCAATTATCTTTTATGACCACAGTGGAATAAATTGCAATCAATTACAAGATAGGAACCTTAGAAACTTCAGGAACATGTAGAAATTAACATGCTCCTAACAACCACTGTCTCTATGTAAGAAATTAAGAAAGGAAATTTAAAATTGTCTTGAAACAAATGAAAATAAAATACAACATACCAAAATATATGAGTACAGCAAAAGCAGCACTAAGAGGGATGTTAATAACAATAAATGCTATGTCAAATAAATAGAAAGACTTCAAAACCTAACAATGCACCTTAATGGACTAGAAAAAAAATTAGTAGAAGGAAATGAATAATAACATCAGAGAAAAAATAAAATTTAGATTAAAAATAATACAAAAGTTTAAACAAGAAGTTGTTTTCTTTAAAAAACATTTAAAAATCAGCAAATCTTTAGGTAGACTAGAGAAAGGAGCAAGATATAAAACAATAAAATCATAAATGAAAAAGGGAAAAACAACTGAGACCACAGAATACAAAGAACCATTAGAGACTATTGGTAGCAACTACATGCCAACAAATTGGAAAGCCTAGAAAACATAGGTAAATTCCTGGACAGATGCAACTTACCAAAATTGAACCATGAAGAAAAGGATGTTGAGGAAATTGACCCCCTTCAACACACACTATTGATAGGAGTGTAAATTGGAAGTAAACAGCTATTAGGAAGTAAAACAGCGATTACAGGAAACTAGAGAGGTTCCTCAAAATCTAAAACAGAATTACCATATCATTCTGCAATCTCCACTACTGTGAATATACCCAAAAGAGAGGAAATCAATATAGTTAAAAGGTATCTGTACTCCCTATGTTTATTGCAGCACTATTCACAACAGCCAAAATATGGATTCAACCTATCGTGCCCATCAATGATTGAATGGATAAGAAAAATGTGATATATATATATATCACAATGGAACATTATTCAGCCATAAAAATGATAGCATGTCATTTTGTAGCAACTTGGATGGAGCTAGAGGTGATTATGTTAAGTGAAATAAGTCAAGCACAGAAAGACAAATATTGTATGTTCTCACTCTATATGTGAGAGCTAAAAAAGTGCATCTCATGAAGATAGAGAGTAGACTCGTGATTATCAAAGGCCAGGAGTATGGGAGAATGAGGGAATGAAGAAAGGTTAATTAATGGGTACAGCCATGCAATTTGATGGAAGAAATAAGACCTGGTGTTTGATAAATAATGAGGGTGAGTATAATTTACAAGAATCTATTGTGTATTTCAAAGTTGCTCAAGAGAATAATTGGAATGTTTCTAGCATTAAGAAAAGACATTTGAAAGATATCTAAGGTGATGGACACCATTTATACTAATTTTATCTTTACAAATTATATGAATATATTAAATTATCATGTGTACCTCAAAATATGTACATCTATTATATATCAATATAAAATAAAATAAAAATATTGTATTTTTATATAATCTAATGTATCCCCAAAGATTATAATTTTCAACATGTAATCAGTGCAAAAATTTTGAATGGTTTAATTTGCATTTTTTAATATTACGTCTTTAAAATTCAATGTGCAATTTACACTTATAGTACATCTTAATTTGGACTAGTCATATATCAAGTGCTCCATAGCCACATGTACCTAGTAGTTACCATATATGGACAGTAAAGTTCTAGAACTTTATATAAATGTGGAGCATAAAATGGTTGCTCTTTGTCTAAGACTTCTTTACTTAGCATGATGTTTTCTGAGATTCATTCATTTATTATTTTAATTAAAATAAAAAAAGCAAAATAGAAATAAATGCTCAACAAAGAGTAAGATAGAAGATAGGAGGAAGATATTGGACTTAAAAAAATTCTAATGTGTTGTCCTATGTTACAAAAGAACAGATTAGACATACTGATGAACTTTATCCTTCACAATGAGTACGATAAAATATCTTATATTTTAGGTTAGTCACCAAATATAATAAAAATAGAGTATTTGATTCTCAAATCAGTAGACAGAATAAAAGGAAATTAAAAACTCAAGCAACTGAATGAAATGTGGGAAAAAAAGCAAGAAAAAAATCACAAAGTGATAGTAAGAAACCTCAATAAATTGGTAATCCTCAATAAATATAAACAGGCTGAATGCAGCAATTAAAAGAGACGTTTTAAAATACAAATACTAAACCCAACTAGATTCTAATCAGATATATACCTAAATATAAGAACACACATTGTTAGGGTGCTGTAGCTCATGCCTATAATTCTAGCACTTTGGGAGGTCAAGGTGAGAGGATCAATTGAGGCCAAGAGTTGAAGACCAGCCTGGGTAACATACTGAGACTTCATCTCTACTAAAATAAGAACAAATTAGTTGGGAGTAGTGGTGTGTGCCTGTAGTCCTACTTATTTGAGAGACTAAGGCGGGAGGATCACTTGAACCCAGGAGGTAGAGGCTGCAGTGAGCTTTGATTGCATCACTGCACTCCAGCCTAGGCTGGCAAAGTGAGACCCTGTCTCAAAACACACACACACACACACACACAGACACATAGGCACGTGCACACACACACACACACACACATAGATGCTTTAAATAAAAGAATGGAAAATGTGTATCTGGCAAATATGAGAAGAAGCTGATATATCTCATTAATATCAGATAAAATATTCATGAGGAAAATGGATCAACATGCTTATGCAATGTAATACAACAGTGAAAATTAGTGACACTTTAAGATAACATACATATGTAGTAAAACAAATTAAATCATACATTATAAGAATAAACCAAATTCTAAAATAGTAAGTGTCGAATGCTGGTTCTTTCAATATTATTGACATAACCTGTTGAGTTTGTTTTGCTCATCGTGTAAGGGAGAAACACCAGCTTCTCAAAACTGGCAGTATCTTAGGGGAGAAAAGGCAAGGTCAGAATTTATTGGGAATTGAAAGTTTGTTTAAAAGTTGGTCTTTCAATATTGGGACTTCATTAGGATTGGGCATATATCATAGTTCTAGGTTAGTGGAAACAGTAAGAAAAGGATTTTGAGGAGAGATATTCAAAGAGTGTTAAGGCACAAACCGTTTGTTACACTTTCATTGCAAAGCTGATAATTCTTTTGGGAAGTTCCTATACGAACAATCAAACCACCTTCCTGCACAAGAGTCTCCTGCGAAGACTCGTTTTAATGTAGAAAGTTAGGCATATGGGGTAGAAGGGTACAGAAATTTAGTCCCCAGTGTCCAAGCTCGTAGTAGGGGGTAGATCATTTTAGCTCTAAGTATTTAACTCTAGGGAAGAGGAATAGGATCATAGAGATGTACACAGGGGCTTCAACTCTGCCTGTCATGTTTTATATCTCTTAAAAAATCTGAAGCTAATATGGCAAAATGTTAAGAATTGCTCAAAAGTAGGTTCACAGGTAAAATGGTTTTTCTTTCCTGATTTTCTTTTGCATTTTTCTACAGGCTTAAGATCTTTCACAATTAAAAAAATAGTGCTTCTGTTTCATAAACAAAGGCCAATTATTTGTCTCATTAAATAAATATTGTATAGATTTCCTTTTTTCCTGATTCAGCATCATAGACAGTCTACCTACAGTATAGTTGAGGTAGTTACGTTTCTTTACATCTCAGTCATAGCTTCCAGGCTATCTAGCTCTACCTAGGTCAACTTTATAGGACTTGATCATTTAGAACATAGTAACATGGTCACTTTCCATGTCTTGTCAACCAAAATTTTACAAATCACTTCTCAGTTTGTATTGATTTTAAATTGTGCTGAATTTTGCTATTGAGAGAGCCATCTTTTTCTCATCTTTTCCTTGGATTAAGGAGTTTCTTCTCTAGTGTTTTATGTATGTAGATGTAGATATATATGTGTGTGTTTGTGTATGTTATATTAGTGGAGCTATATAAATATATGTATAACTTTTATAATATGTGTGCATATTACAAACATACATATTTATACACACAAATATAGTACGTGTGCATATCGTATTATACATATTTACACACACAAACAGAATCTAAGAATGAAAAGATCCCCACCTCATCTGATGTATCTTCCTAGCAAATATAAAAATCACTTCTATAGAATTTGGTAGGCAATATACCATAATGGTAGTATATAGGTTCTGGAGTTAGTTGCTATGGGTAAGAATCTCAGTTATGTGTCATTTATAAACTATGTGACCTGAGGCAACTTATTTAATTGTTTTAAACTTCAATATCTCTATAATAAAATGGGAATAATAATACATATTTTGTAGGCGTTTGTTAAGTTTAAATAAAAATGCATGTAGAATATTAAGCATAGAGCTTGACATATAATAAATCTTCAAAATGTATCAATTATTGTTAGTATAATCATCTTTAGAGGTATGTCCATTAACCTCTCACTGTTTCAGTAATGTTCTACTTTACAAGAAAATATGCCCTATTTTGGGGAATCTGTCACTAGAAATACAATGAGTCAAAATTATTTGCCTATAAACTCTACTCCTTTAAATTCTACTTGTTGGTCCTAGTTCTGCATCATTGTAGAAATTCTTCAAAGGTTGGAAGCAAATATCTTATTCTCCAGGACATTCTCTACTTATGAGTCTAAACTCTAGAGTATAAATAATGTTAGAATTAGCTAACAGATTTCAGCATCACCTACATATATATTAGATTGGTGAACAAATATTGGATACTCTGGTAATATGAAATGTTAAATGTTGAAGAGATTGGTTTAGACAATTAATTAGCCTGTCTCCAGGCATCTAATGAGTTTTAAAACTAAGGTTGGGGTAAAGTCATGTATTTCTTTCACTTGCCTCTGGATTGAAGTTCCTGATTTTACTAAATTTACCATTTTTGTTCTACATTTTGTCTTCTCTCTGTGTGCTGGTCTCTTTTATCTACCGCGTTACCACTCAAGACATCATCACAATCCCTTCACCCAACCAAAGTACTGCTATCTCTAAGCTATGTGAGTTTCAGACTTTAGTGAAGGTTCAGTTATGGTGAAGGGTTATTCTTTAGAGCATCACAGCAAAAGACTTACAATTGAGCATTTACCATTGCTATTCTTCTGAGAAAAGAACCTTCACTGGTTACTTTTCTGCTTGGTCTCCAGACTCTTGCCATGTTGATAGGCCTCTTTCTACTTTGTATTATTTACATTTCATCTCTGGTTCATGCTCAAAAATTCTTCAAATAACTGTTCATTTCTATTTCTTTTTCAGATTTTTAAAAATTTTTAATTTTTTGGGTACATAATAGGTGTACGTATATATGGGGTAAATGAGAAATTTTCATACAGGCATGTAATGTGTAATAACCAAATTACAAAAAATGGAGTATCCATCCCCTCAAGCATTCAACCTTTGTGTTACAAACAATCCTATTATACTCTTAGTTATTTTAAAATCTATAATTATTATTGATACAGACACCTTGTAGTGCTAGCAAATACTAGGTCTTATTCATTCCTTCTATTCCTCTTCAACCCATTAACCATCTCCATCTCCCCCTCAGCCCCCAGCTACTGTTCCCAGCCTCTGGCAACCATCCTTCTACTCTCTATGTCCATGAGTTCAATCGTTTTGATTTTAAGATATCATAAATAAGTGAGAACATGTGGTGTCTGTCTTTCTGTACCTGGCTTATTTCACTTAATATAATGGCGTCCAGTTCCATCTATGTTGTTGCAAATGACAGGATCTCATTCTTTTTATGGTTGAATAGTATTCCATTGTGTATAAGACCACATTTTCTTTATCCATTCATCTGATGATGAACACATAGGTTACTTCCAAATCATGGCTATTGTGAACAATGCTGCAATAAACATATGAGTGCAGATATCTCTTCGATATACTGATTTCCTTTCTTTTGAGTATATACCCAGCAGTGGGATTGCTGAATGATACGATAGGTCAGTTTTTCATTTTTTTTAGGAACTTCCAAATTGTTTTCCATAGTGCTGATTTCATCTCCTAAATCTATCACAAACATATTCATTTCTTCTTTCTCCTGAATCACTGTTGTAGCCTTTCTGCTGGCCTTTCTGCCCTCTTTTGCCTTTTTCAATCCATCCTCCATATTGCTGCCAGTGTTCTCTTCTCTACACTTATAATAAAGTAAAAAGTCTATTGCACTGCCCACAGAGGCCTGAATGCTCTGGTCCCTGTTAACCTTTCCAGGCTTCTGAAGACCTCTCCCCCCTCACTCACTGTGCTTCTTCAAGTACATCAAGTTTATTTGATCTCCGAATCTTTACACCTGCCATTCTCTATGGAATGTTTGCCTTACTCTCTCCTTTAGTCATTCACTAGAGTTTAGTGTGTTATATATATATATATATATATATATATATATATATTTAGTAATGTCTTCCCTTCCACTCTAGGCCAGGTTAGAAAGCCTCCCTTACACTTTATAAGTGCCCTAGCACCTTATACTTCTTTATGACACAGTATTCTTGCAATTATCCAGTTGGTGTTAGCCATCCTAGCAGGCTATAACCTTCACTGGGACATAGACTATGTGCTAAATAAATGTTTACTGAATGAATGAATGAATGAATTTCAGTGTTTGTCATTTTTGCCGGATTGTAAACTTTTTGATTGCAAACTTTAGATTCCTGCAAAGCCTAGCCCAGTACATTGTATAAACTGTCTCTTTTATTCTTATCCACATATATATTTGATTTAATCAATAGATACTTGATGTCAAAATGAATTGGAATACCTGGAATTGCTCACTATTTTTCAAAATCCCCTCTCTTATATTTATTATGTGTATTTCTTTTTTCTTCTCCAAGTATGTTCCATATTTTGTCTCCTTCAACAATTTATTCTTTGTGGCTACAGGAAGCTATTTTAGTTGTCAATTCTTTCCCTTTTTAATGTCATAGCATTTATTCTAGAGCACAAATGGAATTGCTGTGTACTCAAAGCATCATACAATTGTAAAGAAGAACATTATCTTTACCTAAGGTGAGGTGGTCTCATTTCTGGGAGGCAAGGGGAGAGATAATAATCATGCATATGAAGAACTTGCATTGACTGTGAACATTAAATCCAATGATCAGATGATTGGGATTTGCATTGTGAGTGATAATTCATCCATATTACTGCCTGTTGTCTTCATTTATGTAAATTAAAACTGCAGGGTTTGCCTTTGTGCAAACTTTCCCTCAGTCTGTGAATGTGTCTTGCCACACTATACAATTATTTGAAGAGATAATGGCAGAATTGTATTAATTTGTTTTGAATTGTTGGACTCAAGGAGTTAATCACCCACAGAGCTCAATTGTTGTTTGCAGAACTTGGAGTGTTATAGAATGAATAGCTCTGAAATATCTCTTCAGTGCTCAGAAAGAAAACCATGGTGGAATGAATATTAAAACGGGAGTCCAAAGCCTTACAGTGTAATCTCAGCTCTGCCTCTGTGTAACCACCAATGCCTCACAAATCTCTCTGTACCTGTTTTCTCTTTGTCAAGCAGACTTCATGTTATCACCACTCACTACTTACAGGGTTACTGTGAGGATCAAATGAAGAAAGTACAAAATGGAAGCTACATTAAAAATATATATACACCTGGCCAGGCCTGGTGGCTCAAGCCTATAAACCCAGCACTTTGGGAGGCTGAGGTGAGTGGATCACTTGAGCTCAGGAGTTCGAGACCACCCTGGCCAACATGGCAAAACCTTGTCTCTACTAAAAATACAAAAAACAAAATACAAAACAAAAAAAAAACATTAGCATGTGCCTGTAGTCCCAGCTACTTGGGAGGCTGAGGTGAGAGGATCGCCTGAGACTGGAAAATGAGGCTGCTGTGATCCGTGATTGTGCCACTGTACTGCAGCCTGGGTGATTGGAGTGAGACCCTGTCCTAAGGAAAAAAAAAAAAATCCTGATTGCGGGGCGGGGAGAGCCGCGGGAAGGGCACTCCAGGCAAGACGGGGACGCGAGCCGCTGTGGCAAGAAAAAGTGACTAGCTGCCCTTCGTTGTCAGCCAGGGACGAGGACACGGCCACGCTCCCCACCCAGTTGCCCACGGTCCCTCGGTGGCGATGTCGGCCGTCAGTGCCCGAGGCCTGCAGTCCACCTACCACCGGCTCCTCGGTAAAGTGAAGCTGATGCTTCCGGAGAAATTGAGGCCGTTGTATAACCATCCAGCAGGTCCCAGAACAGTTTTTTCTGGGCTCCAATTTTGAAATGGGGGTTGGTGTGTGCTGGATTAGCTGATATGGCCAGATCTGCAGAAAAACTTAGCACAGCTCAATCCACTGTTTTGATGGCTATAGGGTTTATTTGGTCAAGATACTCACTCGTAATTATTCCAAAAAATTGGAGTCTGTTTGCTGTTAATTTCTTTGTGGGGCAGCAGGAGCATTTCAGCTTTTTCGCATTTGGAGATATAAGCAAGAACTAAAAGCTAAAGAACACAAATAAAAGAGTTCCTGATCATTTGAACAATCTAGATGTGGACATAACCATTTGGACCTAGTTTACTATTTGGTTATTGATAAGGCTAAGCTAACTGTGAGTTTGGAAGCCACAATAAAACTAACTGTAACTAGCAGCTAGTGCTTGATTCAGCAACAAAACAAAGCAAACTTTTAATAGCAAAGAAAAAAAAATCCTATCTGCAGAGGAATGTGGAAGGCTATTGACACTTTAGATACCTTATCTCAGTCTTCCCTCAGGTCAGTCTTATTGACAGCGGGAAATCATTCGTTTCTCTTTTCACAACTTACTACTAAACAATCCAATGCCTGAATCAGTTTTCAAGTGGAGAATCAAAGCTGGGAGGTTAAGGAATAAGAAAAAATAATGAGACTTCCAAATTATAAAACTCCCACAAATGTGCAGTCATTACAATTTCTATTGGGATGAAGAGACTAATGTCATTCTCTTTTACATTCTTCAGACAATAGATACATGTTATCAGCAAACCAGTCACCATTTATTGTCCAGGGATTAAAAATAACATGCTAAATATTAATGCAAATATATTTCCATTTTTATGCAATATGAATATATTTCAAACATTAATGATTTCAAACAAAAGAAACCCAATTTTTTATTCTACACAATTCTTCCTTTTGTTAAAAAAAAGTTCTTTTGTACAAATGCAAGTGAATAAAATGTATTACTAAATATAACTTGAAATGTATTAAAATTAATCCCTTATACCTACTTAGTAAGTATGGTGGGATCTGCAGCACTCAAACTCAGAGTCCAAAGCTTCAGATTTGGCATGGATGGAAAGGTTAGGCTGGATGAATTCATCTTTACTTGATTAACCTTAATATTTTCTGCTTAATACATAATACATAAGCCTTTTACAATATACTTTGTTTTATACAACCCATGATTCTGAAATATATGCAAAGTATCTTTTAAAAAATTGGATTATTTTAAACATAGGAGAATTTACTATTTACAGAATTAATGTGGTGAGTCTTTGTATTAGGCTGAATTTTATGAAGTTGGTGATATTTGAGGTCTTTTTGGCCTATAAAAATGGCAATTTCATATGGTTCAGCTTAATAAAAAGTGAAGAATTGTTCTTTTCATCTTAAAACAGAGTACACACATATATAAATAACCTATCTGTTTATATACTGGCTAATGTGCAGTTTTGGAGGGAGTGGGGGTGGGGGAAGGCAATCCAAGTCAGCATTTCGAAGAGAAGGATAAATTCAAATTGTGCCCTCTGGTTTCTCTAGCTGCCTTTTTGATCAGTAATTTATGTTAATTAATACATCGGGGAATAAATATAATGTAAAAATTATTTTCTTTACAGTAAGTTTGCTACAATGAAAACATTCATTTTATTTTCCTAAAGATTAAATACCATGTGAGTCATTATAGTGACACATCTGCTTAAAAGTATTTCCATTTATATTGTCACTGCAAATTAGGTGGGGGGAG
This sequence comes from Ateles fusciceps, assembly GCA_036589455.1. Lineage (NCBI taxonomy): Eukaryota > Metazoa > Chordata > Mammalia > Primates > Atelidae > Ateles > Ateles fusciceps. The sequence goes on from JAZHEH010000277.1 coordinate 18,768, forward strand.
AGTTATGCTGCTATTTTGGTGTAATCTGTGTTGTGTGCTTTGGTTAATGCTCAGTGAAGATCTGGATCCCTATGGGGTAGTTGTGATGAAAGAGGGTGGTAGTTTTCCATGTGAGCAACCTAATCATAAGTTAGAAATCTTCATCCAAGTCATTGCTTAAAAAGTAGTTTTATTCTCCTGAAATTTCGGTTGGGGAGGTCAGGTGGGCAGAGAATAGATTTTCAGTGTGCATCTCTATTGGATTCAGCAACAAGGTATTTTGTATCTTGCTATTCACTGCGGTTGAAAGTATAATCAATTCCTTCATTTATCCAGCCACTGACTTCTTAACCGTAAAGTGCATTCGAATACTGTGGGCACAAAAGGGAGAGCCTGGAATGAGGGGAAGATGTGTGTTCTTAAAAAGTTCTGGGGGTTATTGCCAGCCTTTAATGAGGTCCATGTTTGGCTGCCAAAGCTCAAATTTTAAAGGGTCCACTGAATCTGGTTGTTGAATAAACATACAACTTAGAGCACCAAGGTGTAATAATGTGAGTCACTTTGAGTTTTGAAAAATATATGCCCTGTCCAAATCTTGGCCTACCTACTAATTTGTTTTGAATGGTGCAGAATGCAGCTCCCATCTCTGACAGTGCACAGTTCTAACAGGTGTGGCAGTCAGCCTTACTGCTAAGTTTAGCTCTGCATGTGGGGATTTTACACTTGCAGCCCCTTGGAGAGGGGAGCATTGACAAATGACTATGTATAAAAGTGGAAAGCACTTGGGAATTTCACTACCAACCTAGATTTAGATCAGAGAAGAAGGGCCAATCTAAATTGGTTACAGATTATGAAGAGCTACATGTCTGGGGGAGGTGGCATTAATCTAACATCTATTCAATTTCTCTCTTACCACCATTACAGTTCCTGAGATATCATTCTGTGAAATTTGATGATCCCCCTTTAGGTGCAAGAGATAACTTATTTTTTGTTTTAGCAGGTAGAATTTAACACAGGTGTACTCGTCCTTTGGTGGCAAGAATATGATCAATTTTTAAATTTCTAATTTGTAAATGGTACTCATCTCCTTTGGTTTCCCTTTGAAAAGTTAGTTTTAAAAACTGAATTATCTCCACACTACTAGCATACTAGGGCTACTAATGAGAATGGAATTTTTCAAAATAGAATTCTCTTACAGATAATAAGTGAAACACTTCATCTTTTGGCAGGGATCAGGAAGGGAGGAACATTTTCTGGGAAATACAAATGTGACATTTGAGGACATTGATCTCAATAAGGATTAGTTGGAGGATGTTGTTTAGTCCTTTCCTCCTTTGTCTCTCATTTTTTTAAATATACTCAGATCTAAAGAGTCTAATGATGACTAAATAGCTCTCTAATCATTTTTCAGCAAAAAACAAAACAAAACAAAAAAAACCCTGGGACTTAGAAAGCTTGAATGTTTTGTCCAAAGCCACATTCAACAACAGAATAACAAAATCATTTCATTTCTGCTCTAAAGTACAGTTGAGTCTTGTTTGCAAAGGCATCTTTTAAACAAAGCTCATATTTGTGTGCAACTCTATCCTAGAGAGTGATAGGGAGAAAGAAAGAGACAAAGAAGCTGCATGGGTATAGAATTAACATGGATATAATATGAACATTTTTTCTCTCTCTAGATGAGCTTGTTTACTAGAAACTTCTTTCTGCAAACTTACTCTTTTAAACTGAAACAGTTTCTTAAAATCTCTTCTTTCATTTGGGACAAACCTGATGGCCTAAGATGATCAAATCACTGCTGTTTAGGGAAAGGGCTCGCGGTCCCTTCCATTAACCTCTGACATAATTTAACTTCTTGTAGAGGTGATTCTTCCGGATCAAAACACTAAATCAGGACTTGTCCTTTTCTTGGGATATCCTCTTCGAATGATCAGCCCTTTCAAAAGCAAATCTTCTTTGTTTGTATTTGGAGCTTCCAGAGACCCTGTGTTTCTCACAACCACTGCGTATGAATTTCTGTGGTCTGAGGTTTGTGCAAGGCCCAGGCGCTGTTTGGTTACTATGGAAACCAGCCCTCCCAACCAGCTGTCATTTCCTATATTCCTTTCAGAGTGAGTCTTAAACGTTTTAGATAGCCCACAAGCAGAGTAAAGATGAAGAATAACACAAAGAAAACATGAACAGCTTGTTGTTAAATGAACAACTTGTGGATTCCCTACATGGGAAGCTTCATGCAAGAAAGTAAGCTCTCCTGGACGTCCATATATAAGGGTTTACCCAGATCCACTAAAGCTCACCTTCATCCTGGCTTTAGGAGTGGGGATTCGACTCTGCATCTCTACATCTGTGAACTGAGGAACACTTTCTGTGCTGTCAGAGTTGATGGGCGAGATGACATGTTTGAGCCGAAGAAGCATTGTGAAGAGCAGGATGAGGAGAATGGCCAGGAGGCTCAGGAATAAGCCCACATACATGTACAGGTTGGAATACTTATCTGAAGAGGTATCAACCTCTGTTGCCAGAGTGGGAAAATGGGCACGCCCAGTGAGATTTCCATGGTATCTAAAATGTGCCTCCATCTCATCACTCAAGACTTGAGTTGGTATGTGTTTCTATTTGATTTCTATTGCCCTTGAGGCATTTCACAGTCACTTAGACTGTCTTGTAATTTATTGGACGTATTCTAACAATCTGATAGAAACCAGTCACTCTCAGAGCTAAGGCAATAGCACAGAAGCAGAAAATGGTAATGCTATTATTTGACAATTGCCACACCCCTCTGTCCTTCAGCACAGCAATCACCCCTCGAATAGGTTTTATCAGAGCTTCTTAATGAATTTTTAAAAATATAAATAAGCTTTACTTTCTCACACTCCTACTTTTATACAGATCAAAATGAATATGGGTGAAACTGCTTTATAATACTGTTATTAGAACAATAATCTTTTAGAGTATCATGTCAATCTTTTGCTCTGTTTTGGAAGACGGAGAAAGGGCTCGTTTTACCTATACCTAATCTAGATGTGTGGACCAATTATGTGGACTTAATTGGGCTCTTCTGTGAGGAGACTTATCTGAAGCCTTTTGTATATATCAGGTTCAGCATATGTGAGTTTTCACCCCGTTTGTCTGTATTTCTGAACCTTCTCTAAGGATGGAGATTGTAAGGTTCTGCTCAGCTGCACAGCTGGAGGGTTGTAAGTCTAGAGAACTGTGAGTTTTCTGTAGCTTTGTTGACATCCTTCCCTGTAGGCTGGAGGGGAAAGTGCTGTCAGACCTGGTAATTCTGAGATGAGGGAGGTCTCAGAGATGCTGACAGTAGTAGGCCCAGGCTGAGAAGATTTGGCTCTTTAGATTCTTCAACAGATATTGATTTTCCTGAAAATCAAAAACAAAAATAAAAGTCAGTTAACTCTAAAAAAAACAAATGGCAATTTATTTTGAAAAAAAAAAATTCATAAACTGCAAAATGGTTTGCCATATGCAAACTAGTTTTAGAATGCTTTTCTTCTGTGTAGAAAATAGCTTTTAAAAGGTTAAAGAAAAAATCAGATCACTAAACAGCAACTAATCACTAACCTAGATTATAACAATGTTTTCTAAACCAACTGATCATAAGATTTACTTGGGGGTACTTATTAATATACAGACCCTGGGCCCCAACCTAGACTTCTTGAATCATAATCTCCACAGTAGGGGCCTGGGCACCACTCTAGAGATTCGGACTTTATTGGGATGGGAACCAAGAATGGCTATTTTAAAAAAATAGCCACCCATATTCAAAGTTCATGTTTGAGAATGCCAAGTTAAATCATTTTGGAAGACTTCAGGAGTAAATAGTTGACCCTATTTACATGGTGGAATGTTTTTGCCAATAAAAAGAAGGTTCTGTCTTTACCAATGATGAAGCATGCATTTATTTGTTCGGAATAGGCATACCCTCTCAATTCCTTCTGGTCAGCAAACATTGGGGAAAATGTCTATTTTTACACCACATATCTAAATAAGACAGATAGAAGAAAAGTAATAAAGTCTTTTGCAAGTAACCTCAAAGTGTGGCCAGGACTAAGAATCATTGATGCAGTTGAACCAGGAAAGCCTAGCATTTGAAACAAAGGAATCCTAAATTTAAGGATTTGTTTTTTAATCTCCAGATCCCAGTGACAATTGTTACTCTAATTAATCAGGGGAATGTTCAGGAATGCAGGCTTTCCCCAGTTTTGTTTTTGTTCTCTTTCATTTAGATCTATGGGGTGGAAACCGACATTTTCCCCTCAATAGTTGTAGACCAGAAGGAACTGGAGAGGCTATGCCTATTCTGAGCAAATAAATGCATGCTTCATCATTGGTAAAGATAGAACCTTCTTTTTATTGGCAAAAACATTCCACTGTTTAAAAGGGTCAACTACTTACTGCTGAAGTCTTCCAAAATGATTTAACTTGCCATTCTAAACATGAATTTTGAATATGGGTGGCTAAAATAAAAAAAATATAAACAACCATCACCTGTCTCACTTCTACGTGCAATAGTATATTGCTAACAATGTGGCTTAGTTCTGTCTGTTGTTAATATACCCAAGGAGAGTTCATAGAAATAGCTCCAACAGTCACATTATTTTTCCTGTCATCTTCAATTTGCCCCCAGCCTGGGAGCACTTAAGCCTAAAGTTTGTATTCCCTAGCCCACGTTACTATACTTTCCATAATCCATATTTTTCTTAGTCTACCTACTTACTGTTCCTATTGCCCACACAGAACAACTTGGTTCATAAGAAACAAGAGCAGACAGAGACAGAGAATATCTTTCCACTATATTTGGAGCAATGGTCTAGGAACCATTTTTGCTATCCTTACAAGTACAGCTATTTTGATTTTTGATTAGCTGGATCAAGACCCAGGGATATGCATACTAAACACAAGCTTTTTAAATGTTTCTTTGCTTACTGAGCTTTGAGAGTTAATTATTGCTTTTTTCTCTAGATAGCCCAGGTAAAGAATACAGCTAACCTATCCTATTGGTTGTTTGTAGGCTCTACTTTTAAAAGCATTTAAAACAGTGTTATGGATTGAATAGGGTCACCGCCCCCGCCCCAAAATGGTGAAGTCCTAACCCCCAGTAACTGTGAATGTGACCTTATTTGGAAATAAGACCTTGTAGATGTAATGAAGTTAATATATTAGGTTGGCCCTAATCTAATGACTGGTGTTGTCACAAGAAAGAGAAGACGGAGGCAGAGATTAGAGTGATGTATCTACCAGCCAAGGAATGCTGAGGATTGCCAGCAAATATCAGAGGCTCGAAGTGGCAAGGAAGGAGTCTTTTCTACAGATTTCAGAGAGTGCATGGCCCTACTGATGCCATGATTCCAGATTTCTATACTCCACGCCTGAAAACAAATTTCTGTTGTTTTAAGCCACCTAGCTTATGTAACTTTTTAATGGCAGTTTTAGGAAGCAAATATATGGAATAATCATACAGAAACCATAGTGTTTTGGAATTTTGGGGGCAATGTTTCTCATAGTGGTCAAGGGAAATCCCTTCACCAGAACCACCTAGAGGGTGCTTATTATGAATAAAAACACACCTTTTCCCAGACCCTTTCCATTGTTTCTTAGATTAGAATCTCTGGGGACAGTATCCTGGAATCAATGTTTGTAACAACTTACCCACTTGTTTCTAAGTACACTCTTCAGGGAATGTTTTTCAGTCCTTGCTGTACTTCAGTATTACTTAGTATTTGAAAATATATATACCTGATTCTTTTCCTCAGGGTTTCTGATTCAGTAGCTCTGTGTGGGGCATGAACATCTGTATTGCTTAAAACCTCCACAGGTGATTTTGATGTGCAGCCAGGGCTGAGAAGCACCAGTCTACAAATAGAACAGAGCACTTCAAATCAGGACTCAGACAGTCCCAGACAAAACAGTCCCAGACAGCCCACATTGTTCAACTGCCTCACTATGTATTCAAAGTGCTTCATATATAGGTTGTCAGTCCGACTGGTCTTCCTCCTCACTATTTCTCTCAGCAGCTCCTTTCCTGAAGAATGGTAGTAACCCAGAGATAAGGGCTTAATAGATTTTTCACCTGGGTATCTCCTAAGTTACTTTTTAACCTGTCTTCCAGAAAAGAAGTGTAAGGAAAAATAAACACTCACTGCTAGTGCAAGCCAAGTGGGAGAAATCTCTATAGTATTATAGTATCTTTGTATTCCCCTTTGAACCCCAAGTACAAAGAATCAGGTAAGTCATATTCCTTGGTTTATGGCACATTGTCATCACTGGTAAATTTGAGCCCTTTTTTATTCACTTATTTAATAACATATTGACCACCCATGGACAAACACCTGTGGGCAACATCTACAACTTTAGATTTAGAATAATAATTTATATGACATCTACCTATGCTCCTCCCATCTTATCCTCTTACCTATTCTTCTATAGAAATAACCCATAACAAATATTCTGAATTTTGTGATTCATTACCTTCCTTTTATACACACATACGCACCGCACACACACACACACGCACACACTCCCCTATGCCTAAACAATGTTAGTATTACTTGTTTTGAACTTTAAAAAAAAATAAACTTTTTTATAATCTTTATAATCTTCAGCTTGTAATCTGTGTGTAATCTTCAACTTGCTATTTTATGCTATATTTTATTGCTATACAATTTGTTTATAACTAGTCTAATAGAATGAAAAAGGAATAAAATGTTGGGAGTCCACATGTTGCCTTTGGATTTTACTCCATTCTCCTTAGTTTGACATTTAACGCTGTCAATGCCCTGGCCCTGGCTTACCTTAATTCCTTCCAAAACCCTCTTTCCAATAAAACTGTAATGTTCACTCTTACCTACTTTCCTGCTTCCATGTTTTTGTTTGACCAGTTCCTTCTATCTTCACACATTTCTGGGTAAGAAAATACTACAATTCTTCAAGATTCAGTTTGTGAAGCTGATCTTGACTTTACACCCCAACGCTTATTTCCACAGTGCTTTGTATTTCTCCAGAGGAATTAAATTTGCCCAATATTGTAGTTATCTATTTGATATATTTTCTTCTAACTTCTAATTTACAAAATTCTTGAGAGTCATTTTCAGCAGTCTATCCCTTATACAGCTTTGCTTGCAGTAGCTGCTTAAGAATTATTGAATAAATGCGTGGGCATGACTGAAGAAATATACCTAACATTGACAGTTTGAAGAGAAGCACAGTCTGGTCTCTGATCCGATTGCTACTATAGCTTGGATAAGAACATAAACTTCTCTTTTCTTTTTTATTCCCTTCCCCCCACTGTTCAATTTCTTCTTGGAGACTAAATTCCAGATTATAATTTAGTATTAAGGAATTATCACCTTATTAGAAACTTTGTTAATGAAGTGCTATTTCAGTTACAAGATTTTAAAGGAAAACTACATGGGATGGGTTAGATTTTAAATTTAAGTTTTAGAAAGTTCACTTGTGTCTACAGATAATTTCAATAACAATTGATAGTACATTTTCTGCCTTCTATACAATTGATCCTGAATATTCCTTTGATCTGAATATTTATTCATTATTTATTGGCATTCTATGAAGCTTGGAGAAACAATCATCTCAGATACAGTGGTCAGTTTCTTTAAACATTTCCTTTGAAAGTTTGGAAAACTAACTAATCACATATTTCTTAAAGCCTCTATAGTCTGCAGGAGACCAAACAGTCTAGTCAATTCAAAGAGGTTTATCAATTTAATTCCTTAAATCCATTAAGGACTTTGAAATGAGTAAATGCAAAGTTAGATATTGGGAAATCCTCTTTTTGTTACTGTGGTCCTTTATCTATGACAACTTCTCATAAAAGCTTTTCAAACAGTATTGCCATGGCTCTCTTTGCTAACTAATTAATGAATTGCACAGACAATATGATTGCTCCATTAAAAGCTCTGCACCACTTGGGAAAGAAAAACAACCATGCAATTTCAAAAAGGACTCAAATGCTATTAATTCTGAAGGATACGATTTTTGTGGAAAGAATTATTTTAGTATCCTGCAGTTCTTTCTGGAAAGCTCATACAATAAAAACGAGTTTCTAGTCTTTGTAAAAGTGATTGAAAGCTGTTGAAGGATAAGGAAAAGAGTGAGAAATGGAGAAGGGGTAAAGAATTAGGAAAAGAAAAAAAGGAAGATAGAGGAAGAGGGGAAGGGGAGAGAGGAGGAAACGAAAGAAATGTAAGAAATGAGTAAAGAGGATGAGGGATATGGGATGGAGACAAAATGGGGCAGGAAATGAAGTGATTATGAGGACAAGAAGGAAGGGAAGGAGGTAATATTGAGGGAATAAGGGAGAAAAAGAAGAAGAAGTTTAGGGGAAAGGGAAAAGTGAAAGTTCAATTTAATAACTGGCCAATGTCCAATATTAACTTGTACATCTGGTTCACTTCACTTCTAATGTATACCAAAATACCCACAAGTGATATGAATGCACCCTGGGTTTTCTGATTGCATATTTTGTAATTGATTTGGTAAATAAAAACCTTAGTAATAAAAAAGTCTTGTGTTTTTAGTATGAACATTGAAATGTCATGTTGTCACTAATTCTTGGCATCAGCATAGTATATGTAACCTCATAGGAGCAAAATAACATGCACTCTTAGATCAAGAATTTTGCTCCCCAAAAATGGTAAGGGAATAGCTTTCTGCATCGATCAAGCCCGAGAGGGATTCCTTGAGTGAAACTTATTTCTAACAAGAGCAACCAAGTTCTGTACAGGACTCCAAAATCAGATTAATATTTCTTTGGCAAACATTTATTGAGTGCCAATCAAGTTCCAGACACTTTGTTAACTGCTAGAGATATAAAATAAGTGTACCCTGATTTCTGTTTGGTTCTCAGGGTGCTCCTAGTAGTCAGTTTTATTTTCTTTAACTTGATAAGGTTCTGGGAACAACCCACTGGTAATTTTATATTTTTCTGCATGACACCTGCCTATATAATTCCAGAGCTGAAATCTCACCAAGTAGTTAAGGAAAATGTTCAGTGGAACAATTCACAAAAGAAATTCAAAACTATCAAATGCTATCAGCTTTTAAAAGTTAATACATTCTATTTATATTTTTATTCCTAGCTGAGGAGAAAAAACTAAGAGAGATAAGTGCATCTAGTTTCACATCACTCTATGAAAAAACGATTCCAGCAGCAAGTGCTTCTTCAGTGGCTGGAGCCATTAAGTAATAAGCTTGCTCAAGTAGGAGTTGCTGTATCTTCTGCAGCAGATGGTGCCTATTTATCACACCTGCCAATAAATGAAATAATAGTATTTCATCAGGAATAACATCATAATATTTCCAAATATCGCTTACCTCTCCTGGCTCACAGTATGAATAGGACTGGTCACTTAAGTATCCCTTTTGAAGCTTGCACAAACATGTAACTTGTTCAGGAGAATCTCTGGAATAGCTGGAAAATAGAATGAAAGCCTTGTTTTGCCAAAGAGCAGGATTATGCTCATGCAAAGTATGGTTTCTCTTTCATCTTCCTAAAGAATAATCCCTTTCTAGAAAAACAGAAAAACACTTTCTATTACTTAAAATGTTACTTAAAATGCCAGTTACCACTTACAGCTTCAGATGCCTGCTCCTTACAAGCTCTGAAAAGCGAAGAGAAGTCTGTTTGGATGTGTGTGTGCCCTCTGGAACATTTGAATGGAAGCAGCCTGAATTAGTCGAAGTCCCCAGTTCCTCTTTCGCAGGCAACAGTTTAGAGTATGCAGGAAAGGTAGTGATTCAGCTCTGCTCTGTCTCAGCGGTGTGGAGAGGGAGGAGATAGGAGAGGCTGAGAAGCCAAGTTTGTATAAGATTTTTACTTTAACCCCTTCGAGGCTTCCTCATGAATCTGTAAGACTAGCTGAAGCTCCTTATCTCTATAAAAGCTGCTTCATATGTCATTTAAGAGGATCAAATCTCTAGCTAAATTCAAGAGGTTTTTCACCCTAGGTCTTACAGTAATATATGCTTAAAATTGAAATCAAACATTCCAGAATGTGATAATGCTTAAATAATTCCATGTTTACAAATAGAATGTATGCATGTGTATGTTTCTAGGTTTGAAAAACTTTTTTTAAGGCACCAACTTAATACGTTTGATTAAAATATTTTGTGGAAATTTAACATCAGCCTGAGTTTCTGGTTGGTGTTCTAAGAATAAAGTAGAACATCTTCTAAGTAGTCATATCTAGCCAGGATGTATATTCCACTATAACTTATTCATCCACCTGTAGTCAAAGGCCCATCTTTTATATATTGTGGCAGGAGGAAGGAGATTAACATTTCTTGAGTGCCTACTCTATATCAAGCATTTAACATAAAGAACTTAATTTAATCCTCACAACAGCCCTGTGATTTAGGTATTATGATCTTCATTTTACAAATGGGGAACCTGAGACTTAGAAAGTATATCATGCAGTCTAGTAAGCCTGGAGCCAGCATTGGAAAACAAAGCCATGCGATCCCCAACTCTCTGCTTTTTTCTCTGTAGCAGTGGTTCTTAACCTTTGTGGATTTTGGATTCCTTTGAGAGTCTAAGGAAAGTTATAGACCTTCGCTTCCTCAGAAATAGGCATAAAATTTCTTTGTTCCATGGCCTCCAGGTTAAGAACAGCTGAATGTCCCCATGTTACTTCTCCAATATTTATACCATCATTAGTGCATTGTTCATCCAACAACACATGGTCATAAACGATTTTTATTATGGTATCAATAATCACAATAGTATTAATTATAGCATCATGCCAATCTTTGAGGAATTACCGCAGTTAGTTTCCCTTTATTCCCAGATTCTCCTTCACAATTCTTGCATACTATGCCTTTCCATTTCTCTCATTCTAGTGGTTAAAATGAGTTGAGGCTGTCCTTGAAATCCTTGCCTTACCAGCATATTCTAGTGCCTTCTTTCTCAAACAGTGGAATATGCTGGTGTTTCTCAAACTGGAGTAGTATGCTCAAGAAAAGTACAGGATAAACATAGTGTATTTTCCTAGGTGATTGATTTTACTCAAATATTTGGATACAGAGAACATCGATAGTTTAAGTGATAATTTTAAACATAGTTTATATGCTAACAACCACATAGAATAGAATGCAAATGTATGCATTGTTATGAGTAAGCCTGAGACTTCAGAGAAATTTTGCACGTGTGGCAGGGCCTCTTTGGGTCACCCCAGACTTCCCCAGGGATACGTGTTCACTCTCCTCTGCCATTTGGGATATTTTAATGAAAAAGTTCAAAGATCATGGTGTAGCAGAAAGATCAGGGACTTTGATATCATATTGATCTGGGTTTTCACCTTAGCTTTGATCTATATTTTCTGGATTACCTTAAGAAAGTCAATTAATTTCTCTGAGACTCAGTTTTTACCTATAAAAAGAGGGAAAATTATAAAAGAGGGGGTTATATGAGAAAATATCTCTAAAGCATACAGTACAGATGCTCAACAAATCTTAATGTTGTTTCAAATTTGCAAAAGTGAATAGACGATGAGGCTACTTGAATCTAACCAGAGGTTTCACCATGGATAATTGACCTTTTCTTAACTAATTAGAAAAAATAAGCTGTATTTAGCATAATATTAAATTAAGTTTCCAGGAAGACATAATAAATGACTTACAACAGTAGGGAATTTCAAAGCCAGGTCATCATATACAAAATTTACAATGGAACTACTCCAGAACAGGTTCCAAGAAATAAAAAAGGGAGTTAGATTACGAAGAGAGTGGGAAGGGAAATTTGTGAAAACGTTTCTTTGTCCAGAGCTGTTGCCAGGCCAAGACTCCACTTCACCTTCCACAGGAGTAGAAGCCTCGTGGGTATTTCACTGGATCACTCATAGAGCTTGACATTTATTCCCTGTAGTAGAGGGGGGAGAGAATTGGAACTGCACTCCATTCTCAGAAAGCTAATCTGGCCCCTGGCAGGAGAACAGAGTTGACTGTGTTGGGATTGGCCTTCATTCCCAGAGTCTGTTAGGGCAGGGGATGTTTGAATTTTCCCTAGGGAACCAAATGGGGGCCATTCAAGAGAGACAGTCAGGGGTAGGGTCATCCTGAACCCTGTCAATACGGCCATCTAGAGGGGAGGAGGACCCCATCAACAGGAAGCTGAAGGTAACTGCTGGATTCCTAGAGGCTGAGGAAGGAGTTGTTAACTATCAACCTAAAAAGAAATGCATCAACTCAGGTCTCCTAAATTACAGGAGAGGGGTCTTCAGTGATGGAGGCCTTTGAAGAACCCATAGAAGAGCCAAAGACCTGGAGAGTAGGAAGCCATTCCACCAAGGAAGAAATGACCAATACTTTACCTCTCTTCCCTACTCCTATTTCCATGCTGGTGAGGATCCAAATAGAAACTGGCAAGTGAAGAGAGAAGAAAACCTGTCACTCCATTTTTTTCCAAAGGCATTTAGCCACCACTACAGGCCTTAGCATGGGCTTAGTGGGAAACAAGTCCTCATCATTGAGTAAAGATTGAGAAAGTTGAGTAATATCTTGGACAGAATACATTCTAATTACTAAATCAAGGTTGTGTTTTGTGACTTAGAGTGACCTAAGGCCTGTCTATGTTTGAAGAAGTGAGCAGAAAATCATGTGCTCTATTTAAACTTCCATCTATGGTCAGGAAAAGCTTACCTCAATGGGGTACATTTTATTGGAACATGAGGAGACAAAATAAAGTTGTGTTTTGATTCTATGATAAATAATACTTTAGAAAATACTGGTTGTACTGACTAGTTCATCCCTTCAACAAGCATATGATTCCTTTCATGCGTCACACATTGTGCTAGGAATAGGACATACAGTGAAATAAAACATAGTTCTTGCCCTCAAATTACTTATGATCTATGGCAGGGGTCAGCAAATTCTTCTCTAAAGAGCCAGATAGTAAATATTTTAGGCTTTAAGGGACACATACAATCTCAATTGCATATTCTACTTCTTTTGGTAACTAACCTTTTAAAAATGCAAAAACCATTTTTATTTTGAAGGCTGTACAAAAAGAGGCCATGGGTCAGATTTGGCCTGTGCACTCTAGATTGCTGGCTCCTAAATGATTAAAGTAACAAATTTTTATAAACCACCAATTACCGTACACTTATTATGATTGAAGATGTGTTTAGGGCACTTGGAGAGGAGACACAGAAGAACATTTGCTAACTCTGACCTGGAAATCAGGACTTCCAGGAAGAGGCAGTGTTCACTTGAAACCTGAAAGATGAGTAAGAATTAGTCAGACTTGAAGGAGATGAGTGGTATTCAAGACAGAGAGAGCTGCCTGTACAGAGGCACCAAAGCTTGAGAGAGCTTGGTTTACTCAAGAAACTACAGAAGGGGAAAACTGAACCTTAGAGAGGTTAAGTAGTTTTCTCAAGGTCACACAACTAGTAAGTGATGGAGCCTAACCTCTTAACCCAGGTATGTCTGACTCTAAACCTGTCCTGTTAGCCACTGTTATCATATTCCTGCCCTAGTATTGAAGCTATGTCTAAGATCTACTTCTAGTATCTGCAAATCAGCAGCTCTGCTTGGCTCACTTCTGATTTCCCTAGGGATAAAAATGACAAAGTTCTAAAAGGGTTTGCAGACCTTAAAAATAAGACAGTGAACCAATAATGTTGGGTTGTCTAAATTAGAATTCTAATTCTCCCTTTTAAAAATAACCCCCTGCCCCCAATAAAACCTAGCACACATTGTTAAAATTCAAGTAATTTGCTTGTTTCAACCTTGCAGAAGAGGTTTTTTTCTTTTTCTGGTAGCTAAACTCTGGCACTGCTATAATGTAATTTCTTACCTTCTCATTATAGATTTAGACATTTATAAGGAATGGCAACCTCTGGCTCAGACTATATACTGTGATTGATCCAAATACTGTTCCCATCTTCATCATTCACATTGATGACCTTGGGCAAGTGAGTTCACTCAGCACGGATGAATCTGCTCGATTTTTTTGCTTATTGCTTGGTGGATTTTTATTGAGGTAGTATGGTTTAAAAGTTAGATTAGCCATGAAGCAACTACTCTTTGAAAAACACTTCCATTAAAAATTGTCATGTACTCTTGGAGTAAGCAAGAATAGAGATTGAAATGAGGAGAAAAAGGGAATGAGAATCGCTCAACTTGCTGTTGCTGGACCTACAGTTGTCAGCGGTTCTTAACCATAGTTGTGCTTTTCACTCAGGGGACTGAGGCCTGAGAATATGTAGTTTTAACGAGCTCCCCCAGCTTAAGAATCTTAAGAACCACTACCTTAAGGGAACAAACAAACAGGTATCCTCATCAGCTGACTGTACTAAATAACATACCGGACACTCTTGGTCTATGTACAAAAATTCTGCTTAAGATATAAGTATCTATGAGCCAGGCATGGTGGCTCATGCCTGTAATCCCAGCACTTTGGGAGGCTGAGGCAGGCAGATCATCTGAAGTCAGGAGCTCAAGACCAGCCTGGCCAACATGGAGAAACCCTGTGTCTGCTAAAAATACAAAAACTAGCTGAGCATGGTGGCGCACACCTATAGTCCCAGCTCCTTGGGAGGCTGAGGCAGGAGAATCGCTTGAACCTGGGAGGCGGCGGTTGCAGTGAGCTGAGATTGTGCCACTGCACTCCAGCCTGGGCGACAGAATGAAGCTCTGTCTCAAAGAAAAGTGTGTGTGTGTGTGTGTGTGTGTGTGTGTGTGTGTGTGTGAGAGAGAGAGAGAGAGAGAGAGACAAGTTTATTGTTCTGTTTCAGTCGTTACACTGTAAAATGGGCTTTTATTGCCAATTCAGTTCGATGCTATCATAGTAATGAGTATGATGTTCTTTAGGGCTCTGCTCTCAGAAGAAACAGAAAAAAAATAGCAAAGTGGGAGCTCAAGTTGTAATTGAAATAAACTTATGTATTTCAATGAGTTAATGATGGAATATAGATTATATGCATGTATTGCCTTTACATCCCAAGACAGAAAAGAAATACAAAAGATATAAACTCACAACAGTAAAGAAAATTTGAAAGGGATCATTGATGGATGAAGGTTGTATGAAAGTTGGAAAGTAGATGAAGGAGTGGTAATTGATGAAGAAGAATAGGAGAGGCCACAGTTTAGAATACTTTAAGTGGGTTGACATAATGAGAGTATAAGTCAGTCTTCCCTGCATAAATGCTAGGGTTGACAAAGAAACCAGGTGAGATATAAGGCTGAAGGAGGATGAAGTTATTATTACACAGCTAATCCTCCAATTGTCCTCCTCAATCTGGTGTACAGAATGCCCTGTAGCAGACTATATCCTCCATGAGTGCCAAAAAATTAGAGTGTTATTCTTTAAAGAAATTGAAGAGCTCCAAGAGAAAAATCATCTGTATTTCTGCATTTTGGCAACCCTGAACAAAATGACCAACTCCCTACTTATGTATATGAAGCTTCCAAACACTTTTTATTGCACCATTCTTCTATGTAAACAAAATATCAATGATTAGCAGATATTTGAGGAAAACTTTCAACATGAAAGAGAATGGTAAACAAACAGAAAAAAAGAAAAGACTGTTGAGAGAGAAAAAGAAAAAGAGGCAAAACACTAGAATTAGTATACTTAGATTCAAGAAAACATTGCATTTATAAAACACAAATAGGATATTTGAAAATAAATATTAAGAGGACAAGAAAGA
Organism: Ateles fusciceps; assembly: GCA_036589455.1. NCBI lineage: Eukaryota > Metazoa > Chordata > Mammalia > Primates > Atelidae > Ateles > Ateles fusciceps. Next base: position 34,430 of record JAZHEH010000277.1, read on the forward strand.
CCTCTTGGAAATAAAAATATAAAAATAGTGCAGAGATCAAATTCAAAGGAAGAGTTGTAAGACAGACTTTAGAAAATGTAAAAAAAAAAAAAAGTAGAACAAAAAGACTAAGAAAGGAAGATAAGATAGAAGGTAATCCTGGAGGTCTCACATTTGACTAATAGAAATTCAAGAGAGAGAGAGAATAAAGGAGAGGGAATTATCAAAGAAACAATACAAAATAATTTTCCAAAGTATGTTCGTGTGAAATTTCAGAATACAAAGTACAGAGATATCCTAAGGCTTCCAGAGAGAAGAGCAAGTAATCTACAGAGAGATAAAAATGATATTGACATCAGATTTCTCATAATCATTCTCACAGGTGAGACAACATTGAAGCAATACCTTCACAGTCGTGAAGGAAAATGACTTTTTTCAGCCCAGTGTTTTATAATTAAACTATCAGTCAAGTGTGAGAATAAAGTAAAAGCATTTTCAGATATGAGATGACTCCTGAAATTACTCTGCAACAAATACTTTTAAAGGAAGTTGAGGATTTAGTCCAGTGAAAAAGAGGAAATAAACCAAGAAAGAAAAAGACATGAATTACTGAAAAGAGCAGATCCAACCCCGGGAAGCAGTGAAGTCCCAGAATGGTAGCTTTAGAGTAAGCCTAAAGAGTAACTGGCCTACAGTGGAGCCTGAGGTTGGAGGCCTTGCGAAGTGAATTTCCACAAAAAAGGGGGCTTTCACCTGTTATAACGAAGACTTTGAAAAGAAACCAACAAACTGAGGATATGACTCAGGAAAATAGTGCAGGGTAGGGGGAAAAGCTATTAGAAAGTCCGGGAAAACATTGAAAACCTGTACAAAGAAGAAAATATAATTTAATTATTGTCCCTGAGGTGAACACTATTGACATAGTCACAAAAATGTAAACACTGGTGACTAATTTTAACTTTTAAGCTAACTGTAGTTATGGAAATAATGCAATAGAAAAGTACAAATGAAGAAAGTTGAGAGGTAAAAGGAAGAGAGCTGAAGGAACAGGTAATAAAAGTTATATATCCAATAAATTAAAATTTAAAATAACTGATATAGGAGCCAACATAACTATATAATTATATTAGATGAATGGAAGAGAGGAGAAGAAATGATATCAGTAAGATCCAGTGGTCTAGGCATTTTATGTAGAGGCAGTAACTATAAGAAGAAACAGCTTTAAACAAGTTAAAGGTGTTGCCCCTGGAGAGCAAACATATGCCCTGTGGCATGATGGAGCAGAAGTCTGTTGTTTTCTATCATAAGCCCGCCTGTATTTTATTATGTTTTGATGCTGTGTGTATATTACTTCAATAAATAATTTGTAATTGTTTAATCAACTTATCTATTTGTTTTTTTCAGGTTTTTGTCCAATGAAAATGGTTACTGTGGATAATGGAATTTAGATCGGAAGAAATCAAGGAATAAGCACTTGTCAAACACTTGTTATGTGCCAAGAACCCTGCCAGGTGCTAAAGGGAGCTCCAAGGATGTTTAAGACACAGTCTCTACCTACAAAATACTTTTTAAAAATCCAGTTTGGCAAAGCAAACTAATACAAGAAACAACATAGTAAAAAAAAGATAGGAATAGGTCAAGACAGGAGGAGCCTTAGAGGAAGAAAAGGCAACATGAGCAATGTTGGCCTGGAGAAGAAATTTTTCTGCTTAGTTATGTAGTATTAGGTAGAAATTTTACCCTCTCTAATATCACAGAAAAGGTCTTTCTCTTTAAATCTTCCTAATGTAACAACTTTCTCTGAGTGGATTATTTTTTTTTCTTGCTGACAGTGCAGTAAATTTTCTCTCGCTTTGCAGAATGGGAACTGCCATTTACTAAATGAGCTCTTCTCTTTGCTGTGCTCCCTTGGTGCCAAGTCTTAATAAAGACAGATGGGTTTCCCCCCATCGTGCTGCTGCTTCCCATCTCAGGCTGATGAATATGAGACTGAGAGCCTGACCCCTTCATTGTCAAGTAATGTAAAAGGCTTCATCCTTATTTGTAGCCATACTTTAATTACTAAAAGGAAGTATCAATTAAGGGACAAAAATTTTTAAAATCGTTTCAACAAAACCAGGATGTCTGAGCAAATTAAAATCTTTTTTCCTTTCTATTTTATCTTCTTTGGTAGTGAGGGAAATAAAGTGGTGGAATATTTGGTGTTGTTTAGGTTAAATTTAATTGATAGAAACTCACAATAGAATGTTCCATGGAAGAATGCACATGTCAAAAACCATGTCATCATAGGAGGCTATCAATTCAAATATTTGGGCTCAATTTAATAAAAAAATTAGCCAAGTTATTAGACTTTACCGGGCCTCTAAGAAACCTTTCATAGATATGAGAAAGTCTGAGCATCACTTTCGAGTGGTTTCCTGGTCCTAAACCTGAAAATTTAGAAAGTCACTGACTCCGTAAACCATTTAAAAGAAGGGGTTTGCTACCCATATGTTGTAATGTAATGTGGAAACACTAATAATACCCCTAGGTCTCCAATCCATATTAAAATACTCCTGACTTGTTTCTAACTGCCTAAAATCTAAAATGTTATTCATTCATTCCTTGGTGGTAGGATATTGCATGTCTATAGAGCCTCAGCTAAATTGTATCTGCTCCCAGGTCAGATTTTATAGCTCCAATCAGCTTCCAACGTGTTAATATGAATCAGTTCGTCTGATTGTATGTGTGTGTGTGTAATGATTTTTTTCAGGATAACATAAATGTTTTTCTTTTGTTTAAATTTTTAGTTATCAAATGTATAGTGTAATTTGCATGTATAAAACCTATTGTATATATGAGAGCATATGTAACATAATGCATATTGTTTAAAGAATAATAATGAAATATACTCATTTACTCGACTACCCAGCCTAAAAAATAGAATTAACCCAAATCTTTGAAGCGTCTGGGTGCCCCTTCCTCCTCTCCCAGAAGTAACTACTACTCTAAATTTTGCGTTTGTCATTCCCTTGTTCTTTTTCATGTGTATATCTCTAAACACTGTTGTTTAGGGTTTATGCATGTTTTGGATCTTTACATACACGGATCTACATTGTGTATATTTTTCTGAAACTCTTCTCAACATTGTGTTTGAGATTCATCCATGTTGATATGTAAGGCTGTAATTCATCTGTTTTAATGTCTAAGTATTCTATTTTACAGATATACTATAATTTATCCATTCTGTCAGATGCTTACTTTGGGTTAAAAGGCTTTTTAACAAGATAATAATGCTTATGATTTAAAAAGAAAACCTGAAGCAATATGTAAATATATAAAGGGAATGTCCTCTCTACTCTTTCGCCTCACGTCTACAGAAAGTAACCACTGTTAACAGGTTAGTCTCCAGAATTTTTCTATGCACATATAAGTGTACTTGTGTGATATAAAAATAAGATTACACACACATTGTTCTATATTTTTTATTCAACCACATTATATCAACAGCTTTTTGTGTCATGACATACACATATATCTTGTTTTTAAAAATGTCTTCTATTCATTCCTTAGCATGTATGTACCTTAATTTAGATAATAAATATCCTATTGATGAACACTAGGTTGCTCATCAATAGTAAAATAAAATTCTATTATAATGAAGTTACAATGTTTGTCCTTATACATATATATGTCTGCACAGAAAAGTAGAATTATTGGGTTGAAGATATTCAAGTTTAAAAATTTTTTGATACAACCAATTGCCTTCTAAAAGGGGTCGCTAATTTACACTGTATTTGGAACAAACCTTTTCCTCATGTTCCCTCCAGTGATGGATAGGAGCTGACTCAATGCTTTTTGTTTCTGATTATAAAAAGACAATATTCCATTTCTAGATAAATTTGGAAAACAAAAAAGATTACTAAGGAATAACCAAAATACCTTGTATTCCCATTAATCAGCAAGACTACCTTTACTCTTTTGGTGTAGTTAATTTTACTCTTCTTTCTTTTTGTATATTAATGAACTTTAACATTCAAGGGAGATATATCCTGAGACATTATAACTCCCAAAGTCTTTGGATATGTCCTCGACATATTTCATTCACAAAATACAGTTTCTGCACTGACTGTATTCCCCCTCACTGAAGTTTTCTAATCACTTTTATTTATTTCCGTATATAACATACAGTGAACTTGTTTATATCAAAGATCCACTCCATCATCAAATCCAAACAGCTCTACATTGTTATTTATTTAAAACGTCCATCACTGGAAATTGTATTTGAGTTTGTTTTTTTTTAGGTTACTTTACAAGAAATGGAAAATCATACCTGTTTGTTTTCATTCTATTTTTTTTTTCATTCGTCTTTGAAAGCTCACATGTTTTCTGGTATAACATGACACTATAATTCTAAGTTATTCCAGATTTCTCTATTCTTTTCATATATTTGGGAGTACATTTTTCAAAATTCCTAGACATGAGGTAATAGAACTATTAATTATTGCCCTAATGACCTCTCAGAACATATGAGTCATCCCTGTGTTATCCAATACAAAAATGGATTTTTAAAATGCCAAGTTATTTTCTTTTCATTTTAAGGATTGGGTCTATGGTGTAAAACTGATCATGTTACTTTTTTCATGTCTTTTTATAATGTTTTCACCAAAATGGTATCATACTAGACACATTATACAATTTGATTTTTCATTTGATAATTCCTGTAGTCATCTTTTTTATTCAATATATAATATTTATCTCATTTTAAAGTAGTTGGACAGTATTCTATAAAATTATACTTCATAATTTACTCAAGTATTACCCTATTGATGAACATTTAGTTATCATTTTTCTGTTGTTTACTTACTATAAACAATACTCCATTGGTTGCCAACTTGTTTCAGGTCATCTGAGACTTTACTGGTTTAAGTACTGAAAGTCCCATTGCGAGGAAACTCTTCAGTCTTGGGATAACTGGGACAGCTGGTCACTCTACTCTTACATCTTCCTACATCTGTTTTTACCACCTGGTAATTTATATCTGTCACATCCATTCCAAGAAGCGGGATTGTCAGGTCATCTGATTGCTTTCCTACATGACACTGTCTGTAGGAAGTCCTTTGGAATGTTGCTCAGGTAACTTCTAGACTGGGGAGATGTGGAGAGGGAGTCACAAAGTATAGATTTGATCCATATTAGAAGCCATAACTAAAGTATTTTAGCATTATGCCATTTGGGCAGAGGAGGAGAGAATCACAGAAAGGGCATGAAAATTGCTGAATGGGCAAAGAAAAATGCAGAGAGTCCAGAGACAAATTTCACCTTTGTATTTTTACCTAGAATCAGTCCTGCTATGTTGACCCTCTATGTATTTTAAGGACATAGCACTGAGTTGAATATTTGGAGATCTGTCTTGTTTAATATCGTTGTATCTCAATTTTTAAAATTCAAATAGGAAGTACTAAAGATTTGCCCCTTTCTTATAACTTGGGTGTGTTAGAAGGCTAAGTTCCAGTGTTTATAAAAGTACCATGAACTACTTAAATTATAAGGGTTATAAAAATAGAAAATACTTATCCCAGTATCCACAGATATCTTCCTGGCTTGTTCACAGATGCTGGGTTATGTTAGCATCTCTTAATTAATATTGAGTAAACGAGGTTTCAGCAGGCCTATTTAATAGGTATATGTACAGCTTCTTCTGCCATCTGAGGTAGTGCATTTCGGAGATAAGATTCTCAATACTGGCTGAGTGCCACGGCTCATGCCTGTAATCCCAACACTTTGGGAGGCTGAGGCAAAAGGATCGCTTGAGGCCAGGAGTTTGAGACCAGCCTGGACAAAATAGCAAGACTCCATTTCTACAAAAATAAAATAAAATAAATTAGTTGGGCTTGGTGGCACGTGTCTGTAGTTCCAGCTACACGGGAGCTGAGGTGAAAGGACCCCTTGAGTCCAGGAGTTCAAGACTGCAGTGAGTCATGATCACGTCACTGCATTACAGCCTGCAGTGAGTCATGATCACGTCACTGTGCTACAGCGAGACCACAACTCAAAAAAAAAGAGAAAGATTCTCAGTATTGTTTGCTTTTAGTTACGCAGCAATTAAGGAAGAAAGAACATGTGCTTTACAGGACCTTGTACTCATCTGTCACTTTTAAAATAGTTTCGAGGAGATTTGTTACGTGGTCCTGGCTAAATTATCGGTTTCCTTTGATTGCCAACGTATTTCCTGTAAGTCCTGAAGAAGAAGAGGGTAAGGGCTAGAGAGGAACACTCTAGGGCTATTTACTTCTTATAATCTTCTTAGATCAACTCTTCAGAAATTGTTAGCTTTGGAATACCAGGAAAGAGCAGCAAATGATTCACCAAACTATTGTGTAATAACCAAAGACTAAAAAAAATTAATACCCAAAGACTAAAAATGTGCCTTTGAGTTACTTATTTGACAAAGAGGGGAGAACTACAGAAGGCCTTGAAAACTAAAGTCCTAAACCACAGGACAGTCTCTATGGTAAGGGGTCAGATAGCCTAGCACAAACAAAAATTTAGGGACCCTGAATTTAGGACCTATTTCTGCCGAGTGGCTGTGGAACCTCAGCCACTGGTCACCAGTTTCTCATCTGTTAGATGTGCTTAATACAGATTGAGCATCCTTAATTCAAAAATCTAAAATGCTCTAGAATCCAAAACTTTTGGATTGCCAACATGACACCATAAGTGGAAAATTGTACACATGCATACTTAACACAGAACTTTATTTCATGCACAAAATTATTTAAAATACTACATAAAATTACCTACAGGTTATGTGCATAAGGTATATATGAAATGTAAATGAATTTCATGCTTAGACTTGGGTCCCGTCCTCAGGATATCACATTTTATATATGTGTATATATAGATGTGTGTGTGTGTGTGTGTGTATACATGTATATTCCAAATACAATAAAATCCAACATCAGAAATACTTCTGCTCCACCCATTTGTGCACGGTTCTGAATCTTGGCTGGGCCACTGACTTGCTATGTTACTTGGACAAGTAACTTAATTCTGAACCACAGCTTCTTTCTTTTCTTTCTTTCTTTCTTTTGTTCTTTCTTTCTCTCTCTTTCTCTCTTTCTTTCTTTTTCTCTTTCTCTCTTTCTTTCTTTCCTTTTTTTTTTTTTTTCTTTATAGACAGGGTCTCAATACATTGCCTAGGCTGGTCTTGAACTCCTAGAACCCCTGGGTTCAAGTGATCCTGCCTCCTTAGCTTCCCAAAACACTGTGATTACAGGCACGGGCCACCACACCCAGTCATTTCCCTTCTTTCGCCCCTTGAGAATTCATTTCTTAATCTGTCAAATAGGGTTAATAATGTTATTGGCTCCCAAGGATTGTTGAAAAATCATTATGAGATAATTAATGAGAAGTGCTTAAAACTATGTCTTGCACCTTTTTCCATCAACATTTATCAAATGTCAGCTACTATCGTAGGTGAAGCTTGAAATCACGGGGTCAGGATCCAGCTAGCCTGTATCCAAATCTTAATTCTGCCAATAAATGACCTTGGAAAATTATTTTACCTCTCTGTGCCTCAGTATTTTCATTTACAAAATTGGAATAGTAATTGTAAGAACCTAAGAGGGTTATTTCATGAAACAATCCATGTAAAGGCTTAGAACAGTGCAGGGTACATAATATTTAATAATAATAATTATTATTACCTAGGAGTCTTGATGTAGGCCAAGCTTATATTTAGGGCTTTCCTTTTTCTGGTTTTACTCATCCCTACTCTTTGATGTTAGCCTTTTTCTATGGCCTAATATCTTCATCATTGTTTCTTTTTTCTTTTTGTTTATAACAAAACCTGTTTCCAGATTCTTCTTTAATTCTCCATAAAAGTTTAATTGTCATTGAGGCTTTCAACTTATCTGATCTGTGAGCTGGAATTAAAGGGAATTTCAGATTTCAGATTGAGGATCAATGAAGACTGCGAAGCTCTTAGAAGAAAATCACACGGCTTGGAATTTAATCTCACAGGCACTGTTTAGTATTCCATAGTTATTAGGGAAAAATGTGAACTATTAATTCATGCAAAAATCCAAAACTGTACCAAATACTCAAGGGACAAGACTCTCTGTTATCCACCAGCCTTTGCTGACAACTCATAATCATGGATTACAGATACTATTAAATGCATGCTTTCTGTGTGCTGAGCTCTCATCATTTCAGTGTTGCATTACAATAATCCTATGTGGTAGACAACTTCATTTTACTGTTGAAAAATAAATACTTCAATAATGTTAAATACTATGTCCCAACCTCACATAGTCAGCTTCCATAAATGATAAAGCCAAGATTTACGCTCAGGTTTATCAAATTTCAAACACCCAATCTTTTTACTTCACCACATTAAAAGAGTTTTTGTTCGCGGAACACAAGTGTCACTGAGTACAGATCACTTTGGGGACTTAGAGACTTGTCTGGTAGCCTGGCTGAAGAAGAAGCAGAGACTGCTAAACATTTTTCTTATTATGGCACCTCCCCATCCAATCTCTTCTGTTGTTCAGCCAAAAGGACTGTAGTTGTGAATACCTTGATATTCATTTTAGAACTTACGTTTCCAGAGTCCCAACTGGGCCCAGACAGTAGAATAAACTGATTCAAAGTGCTTATTTTAGAAGTTCAATGTTTGCAAGGATGTCTGAAATAATGAAAGAAGGAAACGCAATTTATGACTGGGTAGGTTGCTCCTCCTTTGAGCCCTACCAGACTGGAATAAGAGCCAGATCAACATAGTGGTCCTCCCAACAACTGTGTGTTGGAAATATGTGGCTACTCATCTAAATTCACCTCTAGGATTGAGCCCAGACACCAACTGATTATGAAGCTCGCCGATAACATGGGGTAAGCTATGCTCCACACATTTTTAAAAATTCCTTTTTTTCCATGAAGACAACAAGAACAGATTTTGAGCAATAGGTAATAGACATAAGCATAGATTTTAGTGGTGGTTGGCTAATGTTTTCTAAGGAGTACACTGGAGATCTTCCATAATACACTTTTTAGGTTAGATTTTAGTGGTACATCTTAAGGAGGGCTTTCTGGGCTTACAATACAAACAAACATTCAATTGGATGAAGCACAGATATTCTTTTTTTTTTTTTTTTTTTTTAATGAGATCTTGCCCTTTTGCCCCAGGCTGTAGTGCAGTGTCAAGATCTTGGCTCACTGCAATGTCTGCCTCTAAGTTTCAAGTGATTCTCCTTTCTCAGCCTCTTAAGTAACTGGGACTACAGGCATGCACCACCACTCCTGACTAATTTTTGTATTTTTAGTAGAGATGGGGTTGCCATGATGGCCAGACTGGTCTCCAACTCCTGACCTCAAGTGATCCACCCACCTCGGTCTCCCAAAGTACTGGGATCAAGGCATGAACCACCACACCTCCCTACTCTTATGTTAAATATAATACTGGCTCATGGTGTATTAGGTCTTTGGAGGACTTTTAAGTCAATCAATGCATGTTTTATCTGTGGTGAATAAGAAAAAAAAAATGACAGTTTACCTTTTCCCCAAATAATTTAATGGGATGAGGACTACTTTGAATAAAGAGCCATGAGGGCTGAGAGATTCTATGTCTGGAACAAAGATGAACTAACATCTGCCCACATACCACAAATTGTTCAGAGTCTAGTGGAAGAGACAATTACAAACATTCTTCATACAAAGCAGAGTGAAATTCATGCTAGACAGAGTTATCAGTGTTAAGCAAAGTGTTGTGAAAATATAGAGGAAGGTTAAGTTAGTTCTGCCTAAGGAAATTAGGGATGGCTTTACAAAAGAGTTAGTCATTCATGTGGGCCTTGGAAAATGAGTCCAGTTTGGTAAAGATGCAGGAAGAATATTCCAGGTTGAGGGAATCTCATAAAATCAAGGTAAAAATGTGTGGAAGCAAATGTCATTTTTGTTTTTTTCTCTTTGACAATAGTGAGATATAGCTACATAGTTGGAGTACATAGCATGTGCAGCCACCTGTACAGGCTGGTGAATCTGAGTGTGGAAGTAGGAGTTAAGTACTGAACTGCAGTGATGCTCACAACTCTATTCCTGGACTTCGCTTTGGAGGCTACTGGGGGAGAACATGCTGGAGTAGTTGATAATCCTCTTGTTTCCAGAACTGGCTCTTACACTTGGAAAAGATGGGCATTAGGGAGCCAGTAGTTATACTATGGAGTATCTAGTTTTGCCATAGAAAAAACTCTTGCTTATGCAGGAAATCATTAGTAAATTTAATATACAAATAGCTCTAAAATTAAGTTTTATCTCATTATTTCAATTTCTTTCCTTACCTGACTCATTCTGTAACTGCTTAAATGATAAATACATTTGTCTTTTATTTACAGTGCATCACTCTACACATTTCAGGTGAAGGTAAAGGACTGAATGATGTCCCTGGGGGTAAATAAGGATTCTGGAAACCCACAAAATGGATATGATAGTTTACTAATGAATTAAAGGGCTTAGGTATAGTATCCAACACACTTCTATGTCAGACAAACAAGAGGCACAGCTCAAGTATACCTCTGATCATCTTCCAAACAGTTTAGGAGACATGACAATTATCCCTGTACATGGATTATTTATAAGATTCTTTAAATATTTTTTCTTGGTATAAAAATAGATGTTAAGATTTATTGATAAAGCTAAAGTATTTCTTAGATTGAATTTATTGGTGCCAATAATTAGTTCTTAAATATTTCAAAGTATGTTACTTGTGGAGTATTTAAATGAAGGGGCTACTTATTTATAGCAGTGTAGTAGTTTGGACTAAAATACATGTCAAATACATAGATTTGTTCATTGTTTTTGTAACATACTAATATTGGACTGATTCTTTATTATCCAAAAAGGCAATGAATGAGAATTTAGGCAATTTTCCTTGTAAATAGTAAATAGTGGAGTCCTATCTTACTTGGGAGTTGGGTTCTTAATTCAGTTGATAAGGCAAAAATCACTGTGGCAGAGACTACTAATTTCCTACCCAATATCTACTTTTCTCTTCCTCATTAATGACAGGACCTGACCCTGAAGGGTTTTTTTTTCTGGATAGTAATGTGCTTATCAAAATCTATATTTCTGATCTAGAAATGGTTAATGGAATCTAAGTGGATCTTATTAGGAAGGACTTGCAGTAAAGCTATTGAAAATTGGACAGAATGCTGGTGAATGCCCTTATTGCCCTCTATCCCTCATATTTCCTGCTTGGAATGCAAACTTGATGACTGGAGCTCTAGCAGCCATAATGGACATGAAGTGACTTTGAGGATGGCAGTCAGCATTAAGGATGGCAAAGCAGAAAGATAGCAGCTTGAGTCTCTGATAACATTTGACACCATTACATCATCCCTGCACTGCGTATCTCTAGACTTCTTCCATATAAGGAAATAAATTCTTATTTTTCAAATGTTGTGGTTGGGTCTCCATTACTAGTGACTGAATGCATTTCCTGATATAATTGTGTATAATAAAAATTACCTTCAAAAATAATTTAGGAAGGTGCCATGTTAGAGAGCAACATATCTCCCAGTAAGTCAGCTTTCCCTCCAGCATTTGAACACCTTACTATTCCTATGTTTGAGCACTGGACTTACAAATAACACTGTCACATGATACTGGAAAATACTTAAAAAAACAAGAGTCACATTTTTCATACCTTCATTCACCCTGGGTGCAGGCTCATTGAATGGGATAGGATAGGCTGTCAAATTTAATAAACAAAACAGAACAAAACAGGAAGCCCAGTTAAACTTGAATATTGGATAAACAACTAATAATTTTTTAGTATGAAAATGTAGTAATTGTATTTTAAATTTTTTGATTTTTTAATCTGAAATTAAAATTAACTTTGTGTCCTACATTTTATTTAACAACTCTAGGTCGGGGAAAGGGTCACCAACACTGTTTAAATGATTGCTTTTCTCTCTTCACTATTTTTATTTCTTCCTTTCTTCTTCTTCTTTCTATTTCCTATCACATAGTTAAATTTTTAAAAAATGTATCTAAGGCTCAGCCAATCAACTTCCAATGCAAATGAAGGGAGATAATGCCAAAAGAATACAAACGGTATGATTCCTTTTTATGTAACTTTCAAAACAAGGCAGAATTATTCAATGTATCTTTTAGGAAATCATACATAGGCAGCAAAAATTATAAACAAAAGTGAGGGAATCATTAGCATAGTATACAGGGTGGTAGTTACCCCTGGGAGTTTAGAGGTGCTATAGAGGATATACCAAGGGACTCTCAGGCATTAATATACTATTTTTTAATCTGAGTGATAGATACAGAAATGGTTGCTTTATTTTTTACTATTAATCTTTAAACTATAAGCATGCGTAATCTTTCTTTGTAAATGACATATTCAACAGTAAAAAATAATGCTTTTATAACCACACTTTATCTTATGCTAATAGTTATTCCCTGCTTGTAAACTACCCAAGTTCAGTCTTTAACTGAGACATATTTTTTTCTAACTAAATGAAAATGAAAGTTTTTAATTATCTTTACTGCTATTTAATGTTTAAATCAAACTTTTGTCTTCTTGTTCAAGTGTGTTTGCCAATTAGTAGATGGACCAGTTTTTATAAATATATGTTCTTGTTTTACATAAAGTAGCAATATAAATCACCTAATTTGTGCCTTACATTTAACACATAATAGCTGTGTGACAGACACCAACTGGATAGATGTCATTTGTTAAGTGGCTGTGATGTATATCAATCTCTGCTGTTAAATCAGAGGCGACTTATGCAGGATTGCATTTGCACCATTCAACCTTGAAATTGGCCACTGGGCACAGGAAGTAATTATCAAACTTCAGCGATTACATCACATTTAGGGGAAAACACAAACAGTATCCAACAGACAGACCTAGGGGATTAAGTCCTTGACTTGATCTTTTAGTGGGATCAGATAAAATGCACTTTACTTTAGTCTGAGGCCTCAGGAAGCATACTCTAGGAGCATAATAAGGAAGCCTTCTATGTGAGCAGATTACTCAACTGCTCTAAACCTCAGTTTCCTTTTCTGTAAATACAAAGGACTTAATGAAGTGATATCTAAAATCACTTTAATGCTAGCATGTTATGGTTTCATAACTGGAATAATACTTTCCATTTGTCAAAGTGTATTTGCATGTGTTATTTCTTTTGACTTCCCACTAACTCTCTGAGGTAGTTAGGGCAAGATATTGTTATCCCCAGTTTAAGAAAGAGATAACCAAGGGTCAGAGGGTGTGGTGACCCCAAGGAATACAGTTTAATTGAATAAATTGACCAAGAGCACAGAATACAAGTTCTAGAGACAAATTTTATATCAAAAGTGTGTAACACTTGATATATAACAGAAGTAATATTGCAAAACTGTAGGGCGAGCTTGGGCTATTTAATAAGCAGTGCTGAAACAAATGATTATCCATATGGAAAAAGTGAAATTGGATCTCTACTTCACACTCTATACAGCAATCAATTCCAGTTGGTTTAGGGGCTTAAGTGTAATAGACAAAACTTTTAGAATAAAGCATAGGAGAATATTTTTGTAATTTTGCAGCAAGGAAGGATTTCTTCCACAAAGCAAAAGATGTTAACTATAAAAAGGAAAATATTGAATTTGACTGCATTAAAATATAATAAAATAAAAACCAAGCGAATGGATTAAGAAATAAAGGCTTACGTGTATTATTTGAAGTTTATACAACCAATATAAAAATTAAAAGCTATAATAAAAATTTCAAGGGGAAAAAAAGGAGAGGTAGGATTAATGAGTTAGGATCTTGGCCACATCAAGAGAGAGGACGAGGGAGCCAAACGTATCATCTTTCTTAGTGGGAAGTCTCAGTACAGATTAAAGTTGATAAACTGAGAACTAGATGCTCTAGTTAATCAATAGTACTAAAAACGGAAAAGTCAAATGTCTAAAGGGATTTATCTGGGAGCAAGGGACAGAAAGGGAGCATTTTACTTGTCATTTTGTACCATTCTGTACTGCTTGAATTTTTATTTCTTGTGTATTTTCCATATAACTTTTAAAACTTTTTAATTAAATGAGCAGGAGAACAACTATGACAAGGTTGGAGGCTTTGACCTCATTGTCTAACCAGAATTTTCTATGTTACACGAGGGGATCAGGTTGGCAGGTCAGATCTTAACCATTGCATCTGTTAAGTCTCTGGACAGTTGATTGCATTTTTGAAATAAGGCAGAACCAGGTTGGAAAGTGTTTAAATCTTTCTGTCAAGTCTTCTCTGTTTACATGATTCATAGGGAACAGATGGCCCAGCTGTCTGCATTTAAGAGAAGTGGGTGGTTCATGGTTTGCAATCAATGAAGCAATAATTACAATTTTGAGTAAACTAGTCCCCAGAAGATGTTGTTTTAATTTGTGAATGAGATGGAGGCACAAAGAGAAGGTAGACTGATTGGAGTATAATTGCGACATATTCAGGAAAGGGTCTTTAAAATAGAAGCAACTAAAAACCTCACTAAATCCTCTCACCAATATACTGGGATAACGAACTTTGTCTTTGAGTACTCTCAGATCACAACCTAACCAAGGTAACAGTGTGGCTGTTATTTTGTTCAAAATCCACAGATTTCCTCTCCCAAGGCCCAGAAAACGTTACTGCTGCTTACAGTGTACTGGAGTTGGCTGACCTTGAGAGTTGGGGGAGAAGATCTTTACTTCTACCTCCCAATCAATATCCCTAAGCATGTTGAAACGTTCTTATTTGAACGTTAACCCACTCCCTCCTGAGAGTGCTTCTCAGAAATGAGAATGAGGATGTTTTGTGCCTCTCTTAAATGAGTGGTGGATAAATATAGAAAAGGTAGGAGTTGTAAGGATTAAAAGCACTGATGAAAATAAATCATTCTTACTCTGAGAACTTCGGAACATACAAATACATTCACACCATTCTTAAGGATGTCTTTTATTTATTGAGTGTTCAAAATGTCTTATCAGGAGGTTAATAGCAGTTTTAAAGTGTAGGTTACCAGCTGCTAATGCATGCTTAATAACCCATTTTGTTCACTATAGAACTGCATATTCCAGCTGTGTATTTATGATTGCAGCAAATTTGTTCACTTCAATTGGCCACAGCTTGGTATGATGGTCAGCCTTCCACAGGATGGGCAATGGTGAGAGATGGAATTGTGCAAGCCTCTAATTTTGGGGGGCTTTTCATCTTAGACTGACACTTGGGATCTTGTGGAAAGGTTCTGTTTACAGGGAGGTAGCAGATTTTCTCAAGGGAAGAGACCTTAGTCCATGAACTGTAGACTTGGAAGAGGACAAACTACTAGATAGCACTGAAGCTTCTTAGGTAGGCACTGCCTGCCACTTCTTCCATATATCCTGTACTCAAGCCACACTGGACAATCAGTGGCTCTCAGTGAAACTTTACCACACTCCTGGGAGTGTTTAGAAGTATATGATGGTAGTTTTGGTTAGCATAAAATTCGTAGCTCCATTGAGACATACTGGTCCAGCTTTTAAGTAGGCAGTATTATTCTTGTTTTTATTTTTTTAATTTTTGAGATACAGTCTCACTGTGTTGCCTAGGCTGGAGTGCAGTGGTGCGATCTAGGCTTATTGCAACCTCCACCTCCTGGGTTCAAGCAATTCTCCTACCTCAGTCTCCTGAGTAGCTGGGATTATAGGTGGACGCCACCATGCCCAACTAATTTTTGTATTTTTCCTACAGATAGGATTTCACCATGTTGGTCAGGCTGGTCTCGAACTCCTGACCTTGTAAATCTGCCTGCCTTGTACTCCCAAAGTGCTGGGATTACAGGTGTGAGTCACTTATTTTTTTAAAAAGTGTTATTTGCATGTTTTTTCTTCTTTTTTTCTTTTTTTTTTTTTGTCCTTTAGATTCTGGGGTACGTGTGCAGATCATGCAAGATTGTTGCATAGGTACGTTCATGGCAAGGTGGTTTGCTGCCTCCATCCCCCCCATCACCTCTACCTGATATTTCTCCCCACGTTATCCCTC
Organism: Ateles fusciceps; assembly: GCA_036589455.1. NCBI lineage: Eukaryota > Metazoa > Chordata > Mammalia > Primates > Atelidae > Ateles > Ateles fusciceps. The sequence goes on from JAZHEH010000277.1 coordinate 50,427, forward strand.
TCAACCCTGCCTCCCACTATCCCTCCCCTTACCCCAACCAACAGATCCCAGTGTGTGATGCTCCCCTCCCTGTATCCATGTAATCTACTTTGTGTCTAAGGCAAACTCATAGACACAAAGTAGATTAGTGGTTACCAGGGCTTTAGAGAGGAAAGAATGGGGTGTGATCGCTAATGGGCATGGGGAAAATATTCTAAAATCAGATTGTGGGGATGGTTGTACAACTCTGTAAATATACTAGAAACCCTTATATGTGCACTATTTAAATGCATTAATTTTATAATATGCAAATTATATCTCAATAAAGCTATGATTTAAAGAAAAAGATAATCAAGACCTGAATTATGGCAACAGAAGTGGAGGCAAGAGGCCAGGAGGCTGGATGTGTTCCAGAGACACTCAAAGACATGTGAGTGATGCAGGTGCAGTACTTGAATTCAGGTGAAGCCACTCTAAAACAGCCAGAGCATAGCCAGAAATAAGCAGTAAAAGAGCCTGGCATACAGTAATTGTTCAAGATATATTAACTCTTAATATTATTATTCTCTCTTGTAACCAGGGTTTTCTCCAGAACTTTCTGGACATGGTGCTTTTTTCCATCTTTACCATATTGAGTGTGTTAGAAAGAGGATTGGACTTCAAATGAGAAATTCTGATTTTTAGATCTTGATTTACTACATGCTATATGACTTTGGGCAAGTCAATTTACTTCTCTGGACCTCAGTTTCTTCATCAGCAAATTGAGGGAGTTAATTAAAAGTGTAGTTTTAAAATTGTAACAACCACTTTTAACACTGTTATTCAGCATAGTACTGGAAGTCCTTGCCAGAGCAATTAGACAAGAGAAAGAAATGAAGAGTGTCTGAATTGAAAAAGAAGAAAAATTATCTTTATTTGCAGATGATAGGATCTTGTACTTGGAAAAACCTAAAGACTCCACCAAAAAACTATTAGAACTGATACAACGAATTCAGTAAAGTTGCAGAATACTAAAGCAACATAAAAAATCAGTAGCATTTCTATATGCCTATAGCAAACAATCTGAAAAAGAAATCAAAAAAGTAATCCCATTTACAACAGCCACATATAAAATTAAAGACTTAGGAATTAACCAAAGAAGTGAAAGATCTCCATAACGAAAACTATAAAACACTGACAAAATAAATTGAAGAGGACAAACAAAAATGGAAAGATTTTCCATGTTCATGGATTGGAAGAATTAATATTGTTAAAATATTCATACTACCCAAAGCAATCTATAAAATGAATGCAAGCCCTATCAAAATACCAATAATATGCTTCACAGAAATAGAAAAATAATCCTAAAATTTATATGGAACCATGAAAGCTCCAGAAAAGCCAAAGCTAACCTCAGCAAAAAGAACAAAACTGGAGGAATTACATTACCTAATGTCAAATTATACTATAAGAGCTATAGTAACCAAAACAGCATGGTATTGGCATAAAAACAGACACATAGACTAACGAAACAGAAGAGAGAACCCAGAAATAAATCCGTACATCTAAAGTGAACTCATTTTCAACAAAGATGTCTTTGCTATTGTGAACAGCGCCACAATAAAAATACATGTGCATGTGCCTTTATAATAGAATGATTTATCATCCTTTAGGTATATACCCAGTAATGGGATTTCTGGGTCAAATGGTATTTCTAGTTCCAGACCCTTGAGGGATCACCACACTGTCTTCCACACCATGGCACATGTATACCTATGTAACAAGCCTGCATGTTCTGAACATGTACCCCAGAACTTAAAGTATAATAATAATAAAATAAATAAATATCCATCTAAAAAAAAAAAACAAAGTTGTCAAGTACATATATTGGAGAAAAGACAGTCTCTTCAATAAATGGTGCTAGAAAAACTGGATATCCATATGCAGAAGAATAAAACTGAACCCTATTTCTCATCATAAACAAAAATCAAATCAAAATAAAGGCAAATCTAAGATCTTAAAATGTGAATCTACTACAAGAAAACTTTGGGGAAGAGCTCCAGGATGTTGGTTTGGCCAAAATTTCTTGAGCAATGTCCGACAAGCACAGGTAACCAAAGTAAAACTGGACAAATGGGATCATATCAGTTAAAAAGCTTCTGTACAGCAAAGGAAACAATAAAAAATGAAGAGACAACCCACATAATTGAAAAATGTATTTGCAAACTATCCATTTGACAAGGGATTAATAACCAGAATATATAAGGAGCTCAAACAATTCAAGAGGAAGAAATCTAATAATCCAATTTAAAAACGGGCAAAAGATGTGAATCTATTCACATTTATCAAAAGAAGACATACAGATGGCAGACAGGCACATGAAAAGGAGAGTATATATCTGTGGATTAAGATTGATAATGTGATAGTGTGATGGTAGTAAATATAGGGAGATTATGGAATTACTCAGTACCTATGTTGCTTCCATCTTTTCTATCCAGGAAAATGATGGCTAGATTTTAAAAAGTAGAAAAGCATCAATATGATGGAACTAAAGACCAGGAGAGGGATGGAAGCTATTAGAGCAAGACTCTTGGTTTGAAAGAGGTTTATATCAGGGCACTGAGAAAAATTATGCATAGCTCATTGGTGTGATGAATAGAAATGGTATGTCCTTTGAAGCAATTGGTCTGGTTTTACATCTTAGCTTAGCAAATGTCTAGCTGTGTGACCTTTGGCCAATCATGGAAATGCTAGGAGCCTCAAGTTTCCTCATTTGTAAAATGGGGATAGTACGTATCTCACAGAATTTCGTAAAGATAAAATTCATCTAGACGAGGCTAAGGCAGTGGTTTTCAACCTCGGCTATGCCTCAAAACTCATAGGAAAATCTATTTCGTAATATGTGACTACACATACCCTATATCCAGGAACTCTTATTTAGTAGATCTGGGATAGGACTGGGTTATCCAGATTTAAAAAAATTTATTCCGTGGGTAATTCTGGTTTATAGACATTGTTGAGAACCAGTTGGGTAGATATTCTTGGCAGGTTAGAGAGCAGGGTAGGTGTCAATGAAGAGAAAAAAATAGCAATTATTAATGAACAGTATACGTCACTGTTAAAGATATTAAGCAGCTAAATCCATCAGAATTAAAGATCTTTTCAAAGTTTTCAGGCAGTCTACTTCAGAAGTTTTGGAATCTTTCAGCTCATTAACTTTCTCTTTCTCTTGGGTCTTATTTGGCTGTTTTGTCATTCAGAATAATGGTGATACTTAGCAGTAGGCATACGATCCCTGCAAACGGCATAGTGTCTTTGTGTATGAGGAAGAGGGCAGAGCTGGTGATGAGGTAGAAACCCCAAGGGAAAAAGCTTATAATAAAAAATGTGCTTCCAAAGCTCAAGCAGAGCCAAGCATCTGTAAATCAGTCACTGCCCAGCCAGGTGGAACCTCACTGCCAGATCTGTTACTTGTCATCTGCAATAAATTTGCTTGTGAAGCAATGCATGCCCTTCTCACAAGGGTGTGTCAGCCCAAGATGGAATTTCACCAACTGTTAAATTAAGAGGGCAAAAAACCATACCATCTACCTGGTTGACTGAAGCTGACAGATATTAAGGATTCTCTCTCTTCCCCATTAGTTTAGAGCATCTCAAATTTTAAACTCCATTTTGATGCTCATCTTCTCATTCACCTCTACCTACTATCTTCTCAGTAAGAAAACTCCAAGGCAGAAAGCCATCATGAGCCTTTGTCAGACTGCCTTGTGGGTATAAAACAAAGAGAGAAATTTTCCCCCCAGGGGAGATGCAAACTAGGAATTTCCACAGAGACCCAAAAAAACAATTTTCAAACCTCTGATTCTCACTTTCATTTAAAACCTAATGCTTCAAGGCCTCATACCTCTGAGTGTGTAGGCTTTTGAGGTTGTGACCATACTTCCTGTCATAGGTGAGTTTACAACTAGAATGTAGCCAAAACAGTGTGGGCAAAATAATATGTGATCTGAAGGACATCATGTGAACCCTTCAGTCTCCCAAACATTTCATCCAAAAACATTCATCAAATGACTTAGTTTAAAATTTTCCCAAGATTAGAAATTTGGAGGAAACTGATCTCTTTATAAAATGCAGAGTCCAGTGATTACTCAAGACTTTTCAATCATCCCTACTTTACCTTGAATTAGTTCAATCAGATTGACTGCCTCCTCATATTTATTTGAATCTGCACCTTTAAAAACATATATTTTAATGATGAGCAGGAAGAATAGAAGCCAGAACTTTAAAAAATGGGGGATGAAAAAGCACTTTGGTGGAGAGAAATAAAACAGAGGCCAACTAGAGAGCAGAACTGGGGAGAGGAGAACAAGAAGGTTGAGAGCACAATTTTAAATTTTAAAAGAGATTAATGCGATTCTTTCCAGGGTTCACATCCAGCTCTGACCAATACTTACCATCCTTTGGATTCATAAATTATTGTTAATTATTATAAGCAGCAAATAGAAGAAATCATTTCATCAGAATGTCTCCAATATTCATAAGAGCATCAGAGCTTTCCTCTAAGGTTGAACTGTAAGGCTGCTATTAGCTTTTTTTGCCTTTGACTTACTTTGACTTACTCATTCTACCACTTCCACATGACTGTACCCACATCCAATAACCAGGTTGTTTTGCTAAGCAACACTTGGCTGGCACAAGGGATCTGTTGCTATTTGGCTTTCTCTCCCATGCCCTTTTGTTTCTGAGATTTTCCTTGCTTTGACGTGGAGAGATTTGTGGAGGGCCAGATTTCCTATTTAGGGCCTTATCCCCCAAACTCCATTTAAATGTTCAAGTGTCCTAACACCCATTTCTCTTGATTTAGAAAATGGACTAAATAAACAGCAGATAATGTAGGAGTGGGTGCTACCCATCAGTTTATCCTAAATGATTTTGCTGTAGGGCTTCCTAGAGACTGAGGAATGAACTAGGATCCACATGGCCTTCCAAGGTTCCCTGCAATCGCTTTGATCCTCTGGTTCTAAGAGAATTTGCTCTGTGTCTTTTTCAGTGTGTTGTTATAGTGTTGGATGCTGTGATTCCCAGTCTGCTCCTAACTGAAGTGGCTTCAGTGATGATTTCCCTAAGCTCAAGCTTTGAGAGACTAGCAGTAGGCAGAGTGCTGTACCAGTCATCAACCCAAAACAAGTGCCCTAGAACCAGATGCCGCCAGAAATCAGACTGTTTCTAAGCAATCTGGAAACGGACACAGCATGGATGTGCATATACAGCTCTGACTCTCTCCTAGCTGTTTCTAGTAAGTGAAACCTAAGAGCAGAATAGACACCAACAGAAAAAAAATGATGCAATGTCACTGCACTCATTTCTCACAAAACAGTTATCCCAAGCAACCTGCATGTTTTCTGTTTAAACAATTAAAAGGGCTTTACATTGCAAAATGTCAAATGTATTTTAAAATCAATTTTATTTATTCATATAACCAATCAGGGAAATTGTAGTCCCCAGTTTATTGTGTGAGAATTTCCATTTAAGTCTAGCTTCTTTAGAAGGGTACTCCACCTCCAAGCAAATGCCCAACTGACGGTAATCATGCAAACCAAGAGGTTAGAGGCTATTTCATATGTATTTGATTATAAATACCACTGGATGTAGGACCCTAAAATATTTCTATATAGTGTTATAATGATGGTTAACATTTATTAGGTTCTGACAATGTGTTGGGCACATTTCTAAGCTCTTTATATGAATTAATTTATTCAATTTTTACAAGAATCCTATGAAGTAGATACTACAGTATTATTAGGTTTATTTACCAAACAAGAAGATTGAGTGACAGAGATACAAGTAACTTGTCTAAGGTCAAATCGGGTAGTAGAACTGGGAACTGAGAGCAGGTAGTTTAGCTCTAGAGCCAATACTCTTTATCTCTATGCCATGGAACATACTGTGGCACCAAACACACAGTAGGTACTTAAGAAATAAAAATTTTGGTTTTAAAGAAATGAAACTAATTTTGGAAGAAACAAACATAAATGCTTTCAATGCTCTATAGAATTATCACATCAAGAGGCTATACAGCTTCCTATAATGCTATCATAAATAATTCCTTATATTTGTGTTATATTCCCCACTTTAAGATAATTTTTTCATGCAGTTTTCACAAAAAACCCTGTAACATAGAATGACCATTATTATTTCCATTTGCAAAATAAAGCAACTGAAACCAGGGAGGTTAAATGACTTGTCCTAGCATCCCATGTTCATGGATTAGAAGACTTAATATGGCTAAGACGGCAATATTCCTCAAAGCAATCAACAGATTTAAAACAATCTCCATCAAAATTGTAGCCGCTTTATTTTTGTGCAAGTTGATAAGCTGATAATAAAATTCATATGGAAGTGCAAGGAAACCAGAAGAGTCAAAATAGTCTTAAAAATGAAGAACAAAATTTGAGGACTTACACCTCTTGATTTCAAAACTTAGTACAAAGCAATAGTAATCAGGACAGTGAGTTCTGGCATAGGATATAGACATAAACACATATACAATCAATGGAACAGAATTGAGAACAAAGAAATAAAAACTTACATTTTTGGTTAATTGATTTTTCTCAGAGTGCCAAGACAATTCAATGGGGGAAAATCATCTTTTCAACTAATGGTACTGGGACAACTAGATATACACATGAAAATGATTAAAGTTGAACCCCAACCTGTCACTATACATAAAAATTAACTGAAAATGAATGACAGATCTAAATGTACAGGCTAAAACTATACAACTTTTAGAAGAAAGCGTAGATGCACATCTTTTTGATCTTGGATTAGAAGTTTTCTTAGATATGACACCAAAAGCACAAGAAATCAAAGAAAAAATAAATAATGAGATGTTCTCAAAATTAAAAACATTCATACTTCAAAGGAAACAATCAAGGAAGTGAAAAGATAACTGACAGAATGATAGAAAATATTTGCATATCATACATTTGATAAGGGACTTGTTTCCAGAACATAAAGAAGACAATTATAATTTAACAAAAAAATCAATAAAAAGACAAGCAACCTAATCTTAAAAGAGAGAAAATCTGAGTAGACAGTTCATCAATGAAGTTTTACAAATAGCCAATAAGCACATGACAAGATGCTCATTAGGGAAAAATGCAAATCAGAAATAAGAGAACATTTCATACCCACTAGGATGGCTATAATTTAGAAAACAAACAAAATAAATATTGGTGAGGACGTCAAGAAATTGGAACTCCTCACATATTACTGGTGGGAATGTAAACTGGTACAATAACTTTGGAAGACAATCTGTTAGTTACTCAAGAAATTAAACATGTAGTTACCATATGATATAGCAATTCCACTGCCAGATATATACCCAAGAAAACTGAAAACCTGTGTTCACACAAGTACTTGTACATGAATGTTCCATAGTAGTGTTATTTATACTACTCCAAAAGTGGGAACAATCCAAATTCTGATCCCATTGATGAACGGATAAACAAAATAGGGGAATATCCACACAATGGAATATTATTCAGCAATAAAAACTAATTAACTATTGGCAGGGTGCAGTGGCTCATGCTTGTAATTCCAGCATTTTGGGAGGCCAGGTGGGTGAATCATTTGAGGCCAGGAGTTCAAGACCAGCCTGGTCAACATGGCAAAACTCCATCTCTACTAAAAAATACAAAAATTAGCCAGATGTGGTGGCACACGCCTGTAATTCCAGCTATTTGAGAGGCTGTGGCCCAAGAAACACTTGAACTGGGGAGGTAGAGGTTACAGTGAGCCAAGATTGCACCACTGAACTCCAATGTGAGTGACAGAGAAAGACTCTGACTCAAAAAAAAAAAAAAGAGAGAGAATGAAGTACTGATAGATGCTACAACATGGAAGAACTTTAAAAACATTATGTTAAGTGAAAGAAGCCAATAACAAAAGACCACATATTATATGATTCAATTTATGTGAAATGCTGAGATAGGCAAATCTAAACAGACAGAAAATACACTGATGGTTGCTAAGGCCTGGCAGGTTTAGAGGGAAATGGTATGTGGCTGCTAATGGGTGTCAGATTTCTTTTCAGTGTGATAAAAATATGTTGGAACTAAATAGTGGTAATGGTTGCAGAACATCGTGAATATATGAAAGAATACTGAATGGCATACTTTAATGGGTGATTTTTGGGGTGAATTATATCACAGTAAAGCTAGTATTTAAAAAACTATTTTCCTACAGAATTAATGTAATTCCTATCAAAATACCAGTGACTCCAGTTCCTATCAAAATACCAATGACATTCTTCACAGAAATAGAAAAAAATCCTAAAATTCATATGAAACCACCAAAGACCCTCAATAGCAAAAGAACTCCTGAGGAGAAACTAAAAACAATAAACAACAGCATAAAAAAAAAAAAAAGAAAGAAAGCTAGAAGCATCACAATACCTGACTTTAAAATATGCTACAGTGGTATACTAATCAAAACAGCGTGGTACTGACATAAAAACAAACACATGGACCAATGGAACAGAATAGAGAGCCCAGAAATCAAGTCACGACTTACAGTCAACTGATTTTTTTCAACAAAGGTGGGAAGAATACACGGTTGGGAAAAGGGGAAAGACAGTTTATTCAATAAATTGTACTAGAAAAATTAGATACCCACACACATAAGACTGAGACTGGACCCCTATCTTTTGCCATATGCAAAAATTAACTCAAAATGGACTAAAGACTTAATTAAATATAATATCCACAATGAAGAAACTACTAGGAGAAAACATAGGGGAAATGCTTCACAACATTGGGCTGGGCAAGGATCTTTAAAAGATCTCAAAAGCACAGGCTTTTGAGTGCAAAAGCAAAACTAGACAAATCAAAATAGTGAAGCAAAAAGAACAATCAAAAGAGTGAAGACAAAACCTACAGAATGGGAGAAAATATTTACAAACTATGTATCTGACAAGGGTTAATATCCAGAATATATAAGAAACTTAAACAACTCAACAGCAAACCCACAGAATAACTCAATTTAAAAAGTGAGCAAAGATCTTAGTAAATGTTCCCAAAAGAAAACATAGGCTTGTCCAAAAATTATATTAAAAATGCCCATCATTAATCATCACGAAAATGTAAATCAAAACCATAAAACCATAATGAGATACCGCTTCCAATTAAAATGACTATTTATAAAAACAACAAAGAAAACAAGTGGTGAGCATGTGGAGAAAAGAGAACACTTACACATTGTGAGTCAGGAATGTAAATTAGTACAACTATTATGGAAAACAGTATGAAGGTTCCTCAAAAAATTAAAAATAGATCCAGCAATCCCACTATTGGGTATGTATCCAAAGGAAATAACATCAGTATGTTGAGAAGATACTCTACTTCATGTTTATGCAGCAGTATTTACAGTAGTTGAGATATGGAATTAACCTAATGTCTAACAACAAATGAATGGATGAAGAAAATGTCATATATATACACAAAATATAATACTATTCTGCCATTAAAATAAAAATTCCATCATTTGTGACAACGTGAATGAACTTGGAGGACATTATGAAATAAGCCAGACACAGAAAGACAAATAATGCATGATCTCACTTACATGTGGAATCTAAACAACAACAACAAAAAACATGGTATCATAAAATAGATAGTAGAACAGTAGTTACAAGACTGGGGAGGAGGGGATGAGGAAAGGGGAAAATGGTGAAAGGTTGGCCAATGCGTACAAAGTTACTATTAGACATAAGGAATATGTTATCTGGTATTCTGTTGCACAGTAGAGTAACTATGGTGAATAGTTACACAGTTTATTGTATTTTACAAAATAGCCACAAAATAGGTTTAATGTTCTCACCACAAATAAATGATAAATAAATCAGGTGATGAATATGTTAACTATTTGATTTGATCATTATACAACAGATACATATATTGAAATATCAATTTGTACCCCATAAATAAGTATAATTATAATGTATCCATTAGAACATTTAAACAAAATGATCAATGTCACAGAGTTAATGCATGGCAGAGATGAGACTTTTATTCAGCACAGCTCTCTTATAATCTGCATTTGGAATCTCTATTAGTCATTCTAAAGACACAGCTTTTGTTGTGGCTTTCCTCTGATTAAACTCCTCTGGGTTAGTTCTGATCAAACAAAAAGTCCTGATGACGACATTCAGCCTTATCTTACCTTGCAATCTTGATTTCCACTAATAATTCATTTTTTAAATTTATTTTACTTTTAGTGCATGCTATTTCTGGCATTTCTCCCCATGTAATCCCTCCCCACCCTCCCACTCCTCCCTCCCCACCCCCATTGTCTCTCCCCTATCCCCCAACTGTCCCCTGTGTGTGATGCTCCTCTCCCTGAGTCCATGTGTTCTTGTTTTCAACACCCACCTATGAGTGAGAACATACGGTGCTTGGCTTTCTGTTCTTGGGTCCATTTGCTGAGAATGATGGTTTGCAGATTCATCCAAGTCCCTAAAAGGACACGAACTCATCGGTTTTTATGGCTGTGTAGTATTCCATGGTGTATATGTACCACATTTTCTTTGTCCAGTCTATCATTGATGGACATTTGGGTTGGTTCCAGGTCTTTGTTATTGTACACAGGGCTGCAAATGAACGTACGTGTGCATGTGTCTTTATAGTAGAACGATTTATAGTTCTTTGGGTATATACCCAATAGTGGGATTGCTGGGTCAAATGGAATTTCTACTTCTAGATCCTTGAGAAATTGCCACACTGTCTTCCACAATGGTTGAACTAATTTACACTCCCACCAACTGTGTAAGAGTGTTCCTATTTCTCCACATCCTCTCCAGCATCTGTTGTCTCCAGATTTTTTAATGATCGTCATTCTAACTGGTGTGAGATGATATGTCAGTGTGGTTTTGATTTGCATTTCTCTAATGACCAGTGATGAGACATTTTTCATATGTTTGTTGGCCTCATATATGTCCTCTTTTGAAAGGTGTCTGTTCATATCCTTTGCCCACTTTTGAATGGGGTTGTTTGTTTTTCTTGTATATCTGTTTTAGTTCTTTGTAGATTCTGGATATTAGCCCTTTGTCAGATGGATAAGATTGCAAAAATTTTTTCCCATTCTGTTGGTTGCTGATTCACTCTAATGATGGTTTATTTTGGTGTACAGAAACTCTGGAGTTAATTAGATCCATTTGTCTATCCTGGCTTTTATTGCCTTTGCTTTTGGTGTTTTAGTCATGAAGTCCTCGCCTATGCCTATGTCCTGGATAGTTTTGCCTATGTTTTCTTCTAGTGTTTTTATGGTGTTAGGTTTTATGTTTAAATCTTTGATCCATGTGGAGTTAATTTTAGTGTAAGGTGACAGGTAGGGTGCCAGTTTCTGCTTTCTGCACATTGCTAGCCAGTTTTACCAACACCATTTATTAAACATAGAGTCCTTTCCCCATTGCTTGTTTTTGCTAGATTTGTCAAAGATCAGATGGTTGTAGATGTGTGGTGTTTCTTCTGGGGTCTCTGTTCTGTTCCATTGGTCTATGTCTCTGTTCTGGTACCAGCACCATGCTGTTTTGATTACTGTAGCCTTGTAGTATAGTTTGAAGTGTGGCAGTGTGATGCCTCCAGCTTTGTTCTTTTTGCTTAGGATTGTCTTGGCTATGTGGGGTCTCTTGTGATTCCTTATGAAGTTTAAAGCGGTTTTTTACAGTTCTGTGAAGAAGGTCATTGGTAGCTTGATGGGGGATAATGTTGAATGCTATAGATTACTTTGGGCGGTATGGCGATTTTTGACAATATTGTTTCTTCCTAACCATGAGCATGGAATGTTTCTCCATCTGTTTTGTCCTCCCTTATTTCGTTGAGCAGTGGTTTGTAGTTCTCCTTGAAGAGGTCCTTTACATCCTTTGTTAGTTGTATTCCTAGGTATTTTATTCTCTTTGTAGCAATTGTGAATGGGGAGTTCGCTCTTGATTTGGCTCTTTTTTTGTCTATTATTGGTATATAGGAATGCTTGTGATTTTTGCACATTGATTTTGTATCCTAGACTTTGCTGAAGTTGCTTATAAGTTTGAGAAGATTTTGGGCTGAGGCGATGGGGTCCTCTAGATATACAATCATGTCATTGCAAATAGAAGACAGTTTGACTTCCTCCTTTCCTAATCAAATACCCTTTATTTATTTTTCTTGCCTGATTGCTCTGGCTAGAACTTCCAATACTATGTTGAATAGGAGCGGTGAGAGAGGGCATCCTTGTCTAGTGCCTGATTTCAAAGGGAATTCTTCCAGTTTTTGCCCGGTCAGTATGATATTGGCTGTAGGTTTGTCATATATAGCTTTTATCATTTTATGATATGTTCCATCAATACCTAGTTTATTGAGAGCTTTTAGCATGAAGGGCTGTTGAATTTTATCAAAGGCCTTCTCTGCATCTATTGAGATAATCATGTGGTTTTTGTCTTTGGTTCCATTTATGTGATGGATTACATTTATGGATTTGCATATGTTGAACCGGCCTTGCATCCCTGGGATGAAGCCTACTTGGTCATGATGGATAAGCTTCTTGATGTGCTGTTGCAATCTGTTTGCCTGTATTTTATTGAAGATTTTTGCGTCGATATTCATCATGGATATTGGCCTGAAGTTTTCTTTTTTAGTTGAGTCTCTGCCTGGTTTTGGTATCAGGATGATGTTGGTCTAATAAAATGAGTTAGGGAGGATTCCCTCCTTTTGTATTGTTTGATACAGTTTCAGAAGGAATGGAACCAACTCCTCTTTGTACGTCTGGTAGAATTTGGCTGTGAACCCGTCTGGACCTGGACTCTTTTTGGTTGGTAGGCTATTGACTGCTGCCTCTACTTCAGCCCTTGTTATTGGTCTATTCAGGGTTTCAGCTTCCTCCTGGTTTAGTTTTGGTAGAGTACAAGAGTCTAGGAATTTATCCATTTCTTCCTGGTTTACTGGTTTATGTGAGTAGAGCTGTTTGTAGTAATCTCTGATGGTAGTTTGTATTCTCTGTGGGATCATAGTGATATCCCCTTTATCGTTTTTTATTGCATCTATTTGATTCTTCTCCCTTTTCTTTTTTATTCATCTGGCTAGCGGTCTATTTTTGTTCATCTTTTCAAAGAATCAGCTCCTGGGTTTATTGATTTTTTGAAGGGTTTTTTATGTCTCTATCTCCTTCAATTCTGCTCTGATCTTAGTTATCTCTCGTTTTCTGCTAGCTTTTGGGTTTTTTGATCTTGCTCCCTAGTTCTTTCAATTTTGATGATAGGGTGTCGATTTTAGATTCCTCTCTTCTCTGGTGGGCATTTATTGCTATAAATTTCCCTCTCGATACTGCTTTAAAGGTCTCCCAGAGATTCTGGTAAGTTGTGTCTTGATTTTGGTTGGTTTCGAGAACATCTTTATTTCTGCCTTCATTTCATTGTTTATCCAGTCAACATTTAGAAGCAAGTTGTTCAGTTTCCAAGTGGTTGTGTGGGTTTGAGTGTGTTTCTTGATCCTGAGTTCTAGTCTGATTGCGCTGTGATCTGATAGACTGTTTGTTATGATTTCTGTTCTTTTCCATTTGCTGAGGAGTGATTTGTTTCCGATGATGTGGTCAGTTTTAGAGTAAGTGCAATGTAGTGCTGAGAAAAATGTATATTCTGTGGATTTCGGATGGAGCATTCTGTATATGTCTATTAGATCTGCTTGGTCCAGGCTCTGCATTCAAGTCCTGGATATCTTTGTTAATTTTCTGTCTTGTTGATCTGTCTAATATTGACAGTGGGAGTATTGAAGTCTCCCACTATTATTGTGTGGAGTCTAAATCTCGTTTTAGGTCGTTAAGAACTTGCTTTATGTATCTGGGTGCTCCTGTGTTGGGGGCATATATATTAGGATAGTTAGCTCTTCTTGTTGGATTGATCCTTTTACCATTATGTAATGTCCTTCTTTGTCTCTTTTGATCTTTGTTGGTTTAAAGTCCATTTTATCAGAGACTAGGATTGCAACCCCCAGCTTTTTTTGTTTTTCATTTGCTTGGTAAATCTTCTTCCATCCCTTTATTTTGAGTCTGTGTGTGTCTTTGTATGTGAGATGGGTTTCTTGAATACAGCACACTGATGGGTTCTGACTTTTTATCCAGTTTGCCAGTCTGTGTCTTTTTGATTGGGGAGTTTAGGCCAATTACATTACAATGCTAATATTGTTATGTGTGAATTTGATCCTGCCGTTTTTTACTGGCTGGTTTTCCTTCTCATTAGTTGACTCATTTTCTTCATTGCATTTTTGGTCTTTGCCAACTGGTTTGCTTTTGCAGTGACTGGTACTTGCTCCTTTCCATGCTTAGTGTTTCTTTCAGGAGCTCTTGTAGGGCAGGTTGGTGGTGACAATCTCTCTCAATAATTGATTGTCCATAAAGGATTTTACTTCTCCTTCACTTATGAAGTTTAGTTTGGCTGGATATGAGATTCTGGGTTGAAAGTTCTTTTCCTTAAGGATGTTGAATATTGGCCCCTGCTCTCTTCTGGCTTATAGAGTTTCTGCCAAGACATCTGCTGTGAGTCTGATTGGCTTCCCTCTGTGGGTGACCTGACCTTTCTCTTGGGCTGCCCTTAGCATTTTTTCCTTCATTTTCGACCCTGGTGAATCTGACAATTATGTGCTGTGGGGTTGCTCTTCTTGAGGAATATCTTTGTGGAGTTCTCTGTATTTCTTGAATTTGAAATTTGGACTGCCTTGCTAGGCTTGGGAAGTTCTCCTGGATAATATCCTGCAGTGGTTTTACAGCTTGGATTCATTCTCCCCATCATATTTAGGTACACCAATCGAGTGTGGATTAGGTTTTTTCACACAATCCCATATTTCTTGGAGGTTTTGTTCGTTTCTTTTCACTCTTTTTTCTCTTGTATTGCCTTCTCTTATTTCATTGAGTTGATCTTCAATCTCTGATTTCCTTTCTTCTGCTTGATCGATTCAGCTATTAAAACTTGTGTTTGCTTCATGTAGTTCTCGTGCTGTGTTTTTCAACTCCATCAAGTTGTTTATGTTCTTCTCTAAGCTGGTTATTCTAGTTAGCATTTCATCTAACCTTTTTTCAAGGTTTTTGGTTTCTTTGCATTGAGTTGAGAACATGTGCCTTTAGCTCTGAAAAGTTTGTTATTATCCACCTTCTGAATCCTGTTTCCGTCAATTCTTTGCACTCCTTCTCAGTCGAGTTGTGATCCTGTGTTGTTGAGGAGTTGTGATCCCTTGAAGGAGAAGAGGTGTTCTCGTCTTGGATGGTTTCACCTTTTTTGCACTGTTTTTTTTTTTTTTCCCATCTTTGTGGATTTACCTGGCTGTGGTGTCAGAGAGCTGCTTGATGAGGTCGCTTGTCTGCCTGTTGGAGCACTACTGGGTTTCTAGGGACTCCTTCAGGTTACTAGGGAAGCTTCCTGTGTCTTTTTTGTTTATGCCGGGAGATTAGGCCCGCCTCTTCCGCTAACCTGTAGGCGCTGCTGGGTTGTCAAGAACGCTGTCCAGTTGCTATGTAGGCTTCCTGTGTTTTTTGTTAAAACATGTAGCCCAGTCCCACCCCTCTAGTGGTGGGTTGTGCCCTTCTTCCACTGGGCTGGATCATTCAGGGTTCATCTCAGACTGTGGCACTGGCTACACAACCCACTAGAGTCAGAGCTTCAGCCCTCTGGGGTTTGTGGGGGAGGTTAGGGACCCACCCGGCCGCCGTACCAGGCAGTCTCCCCCTTTAGCTTTCTCTCTCCGGTCATGGGGTAGGGCCGCCCAGCTGCTCCCGCTTACAGCTCCCCCTCTCTCTCCGGGCGGGGGGGGGGGCGATAGCTTAGTCTGGAGACTCTTATTCAACTCTGCACTTGTAATTCCCAGTACTTGACTGGCAAAAATCCCTTGTTCTGTGTATTACTGAGGCTTTGGGGGAAGCGCTGTATCTGGACTGGAGCGCCAGAGGTGGAGCCTCTGACTCGCCAGTCAGATGCACTTTCTGGGTGAAGCAGCACCCCTTCCTGCCTTGGTCTGCCCTGAGTGGGCTTTGCTCACCCTTGGACCAGACCCGTTGAAATGCACCTGGTACCTCAGTTGGAGCTAGGAGATCTCTGGGTTTCTGCCTCTCTCTCTCGCTGGGTGTTGTGCACTGGAGTTGTGTCTAATCTGCCATCTTGGATCCCCCCCTTCACAAGTAGTGTCAATAATTCATTTCTTAAACATTAACTGAACACCTCTCATGGACGCCTCTACTTGCTAGGACTGAAGGTTAAAAGTCTGGGTACCTGTCCTCAACATTAAAGTAGTAGTTGGGATGATAGCCCCCAATCAAATAACTATAATACAAACTAAAATTGATGTGTCACATGGACTAGAGTAATATTAGTGGTGTGGTAATCTTTAAAAATGAGAGCTTTTAGCTAGTGTTGAGTATATTTGTAAGTGCACAGGGTTGGGAGAGGGAAGGCTTTGTGTGGAGGAAGTAGCATTTGATTTGGGCCTTGATAAAGAAAGGACTCAACATCTAAGAAAAAGGCATAGCCAAAGGCAGTAGAATGTAGGCATACCTTGTTTTATTGAGTTTCACTTTATTGCACTTTACAGATATTGCATTTAAAATAAATTGAAGGTTTATGGCAACTCTGCATTGAACATTACAATTAGCACAATTTTTCCAACAGTATGTGTTCACTTTGTGTCTCTGTGGCACCTTTTGGCAATTCTCACAATATTTCAAACTTTTTCATTATTCTTATATCTGTTATGGTGATCTGTGATCAGTGATCTTTGATGTTATCGATTGCAACTCTTTTGGGGCACCACAAGCCACACCCAGATAAGATGGTAAACTTAATAGATAAATGTATGCATTCTGACTGCTTCATCATCCAGCCATTTCCCCATCTTTCTCCTTCTCTTCAGGCCTCCCTATTCCCTGAGAAACAGCAATACTGAAATTAGGCCAACTACTAACCCTACAATGGCCTCTAAGTGTTCAGGGGAAAGGAAGTCTTACATCTTACTTGAATTCAAAAGCTAGAAATAACGTTAGTGAGAAAGGCATGTTGAAAGCTGATATAGGCCAAAAGCTAGGCCTCTTCTGCCAGACAGTTAGCTGAGTTGTGAATGCAGTGGAAAAATTCTCAGAGGAAATTAAAAGTGCCACTCCAGTAAACACATGAATGACAGGAAAGCTAAATATCCTTGATATGGTTTGGCTGTGTCCCCACCCAAATCTCATCTTGAATTTTAACTTCTATAATTCCCATGCGTCATGGGAGGAACTTAATGGGAGCTAATTGAATCTCAGGGGTGGGCCTTTCCCATGCTGTTCTTGTGATAGTGAACAAGTCTCATGAGATCTGATGATTTTATAAAGGGGAGTTCCCCTGCATGCTCTTTTTATTTTTTATTGTTCTTTCAAAGATTTATTAAAGTTTTACTTTTTGTATTTTTATTTATTTATTTTTTTTACTGTAAGTTCTGGGATACATGTGCTAAACGTGCAGGTTTGTTATATAGGGATACATGTGCCATGGTGGTTTGCTGCACCTGTCAACCCATCATCTAGATTTTAAGTCCCGCATGCATTAGGTATTTGTTCTAATGCTCTCTCTCCCCTTGCCCCCCCACACCCTGACAGGCCCTGGGGTGTGATGTTCCCCTCTCTCTGTGTCCATGTGTTCTCATTGTTCAACTCCCACTTATGAGTGAGAACATGCAGTGTTTGGTTTTCTGTTCCTGTGTTAGTTTACTGAGAATGATGGCTTCCAGCTTCATCCATGTCCATGAAAAGGACATAAACTTGTTTTTATGGATGCATGGTATTCCATGGTGTATATGTGCCACATTTTCTTTATCCAGTCTATCATTGATGGGATTTGAGTTGGTTCCAAGTCTTTGCTATTGTAAATAGTGCTGCAATAAACATACGTGCCCTGAACATGCTCTTATTGCCTGCCACCATGTAAGATGTGACTTTGTTCCTCCTTTGCCTTCTGCCATAATTTTGAGGCCTCCCCAGCCATGTGGAACTATGAGTCAATTAAGCCTCTTTCCTTTATAAATTACTTAATCTCAATTATGTCTTTATTAACAGCGTCAGAATGGACTAACACAAGCCTCATTGCTGACATAGAGAAAGTTTTAGTGGCCTTGATAGAAGACCAAACAACTCGCAACATTCCTTTAAGCCAAAGCCTAATCCAGAGCAAGCCCATAATTCTTCAAGACTGAGACAGGAGGGGAAACTGCAGAAGAAAAGTTGGAAGCTAGTAGAGGTTGGTTCATGAAGTTCAAGGAAAGAGCCATCTCCATAACAGAAAAGTGCAAGATGAAGCAGCAAGTGCTGATGGAGAAGCTGCAGCAAATTACCCAGAGATCTAGCTAAGATTATTAATAAAGGTGGCTACACTAAACAACAGATTTTCAGTTGAGATAAAATAGCCTTCTAATGGAAGAACATGCCATCTAGGACTTTCATAGCTAGAGAGGATAAGTCAATGCCTGGCTTCAAAGGACAAGTCAATTCTTGTTAGGGCCTAATGCAGCTGGTGAATTTAAGTTTGAAGTAAATGCTCATTTACCACTCCAATAATCCTTTAAGAATTATGTTAAATCTATTCTGCCTGTGCTCTATAAATGAACCAACAAAGCCTGGGTAACAGCACATCTGTTTACAGCATGGCTTACTATTTTAAACTCATTGTTGAGATCTACTGCTCAGAACGTTCTTTGAAAATATTATTGCTTGTTGACAGTGCATCTAGTCACCCCACGTCCTCTGATGGAGATGTACAAAAAGATTAATGGTTTTTTTCATGCTAACACAGTATCCATTCTGCAGCACATGGATCAAGGAGTAATTTTGACTTTTAAGTCTTATTAAGAAATACATTTCATAAGGCCATAGCTGCCATAGGCAATGATTTATCTGATGGATATAGGTAAAGTTAATTGAAAATCTTCTGGAAAAAATTAATCATTCTAGATATCATTAAGAACGTCCATGACTCATGGGAGGAGGTCAAAATATCAACATTAACAGGAGTTTCGAAGGAGTTAATTCCAACCCTCATGGACGACTTTGAAGGGTTCAAGGCTTCAAGTTGAGGAAGTAACGCAGATGTGGTGGAAATGGCAAGAAAACTAAAATTAGAAGTTGAATACGAAGACGTGACTGAATTGCTGCAGTCTTACAATTAAACTTTAATAAATGAGGAGTTGCTTCTCATGGATAAACAAAGTAGTTTCTTGAGATGGAATCTACTCCTGGTATAGATTTACTGGAATGACCACAAAAGATTTAGAATAGTTCATTAAGTTAGTTGGTAAAACAGTGGCAGGGTTTGAGAGGATTGATTCAAATTTTTTATCAACACCTAACATTTTATATATTTAAATGGGTACATGTGATATTTTTGCTACATGCATAAAATGTGTAATGATCAAATCAGGGCATTTTGGGTATCCATCACCTTGAGTATTTGTCATTTCTATGTGTTGGGTACAATTCAAGTCCTCTTCTGTAGCTACTTTGAAATATACAATAAATTGTTGTTAAGTATACTTACAGTATTCTGTTATCAAACAGTTGACTCTAATTTTGAAAGAAGTTCTACTGTGGATAAAATTCTGTCAAGCAGCATTGCATACTACAGAGTAATATTTTGTAAAAGGAAGAGTCAACTGATGCAGTAAACTTCACTGTTGTCTTATTTTTCGAAATTGCCACAGCCACGCAAACCTTTAGCAACCACCATACTGATGAGTCAGCAGCCAACAACACTGAGGAAAGACCTTCCACCATCAAATGATTACGACTCTCTGAAGGCTTAGATTGTTGTTAGCAATAAAATATTTGTTAAATTAAAGTATGTATACATTTAGACATGTTATTGCACACAATAGACTATAGTATAATGTAAACATAATTTCTATATGCACTGGGAAACCAATACTGCATGATTAACTTTTTTGCAATATTTGTTTTCTTGTGGCTGTGCAGAACTACATTTGCAATGTCTGCAAGGTACACTTGTATAGGGTATGTTTGAAAAGTGGCAAGTAGTCTTTATACATGGGAACAGAGTGGGTAGAAGGAGGAGTCGTGTGAGAGAGAATGGAAAAGTAATGGAGGTATATCATGTAAGACTTTGATCACAAACAAAAGGAATTTGGACTATATTGTGATATGATATGGAGGAAAAAGACCATGGACTTTGGAAGCAAATGTACCTGAGTTCAAATCTGGGCTGAGTCACTAAACAGGCCAGTGACTTCCAAGTAAATTATGTTTCTAATTTCCAAAATGGGAATAAAGACATTTATCATGTTTGAGTTGTTGTGAAAACTAAATGTGATAACTAGCTATAAGGTGTTGGAAGAACCATTGATAGATTTAGGGGAAAGAGAAAAGGTGATTAAAGCTATGTTTTACAAAGCTTCCTTTATTCACAAGGGGAAGAAGGGAGGAGCTGGGCAATGAAATAAGTAGGGAGGCTGCTGCCATAGTTCAAATAAGAGATTATATATACTGATTCTCAAAATGGAGCTATAAAAGAATCCCTTACACTGATGAAAACCTAAACAAGGATGGTGATATACAAAGACTTTCCAGAAGATGAATCAACCAAGATGTTTGACTGATAAGCTTCATGAAGAAAGGGGAGAAAGAGTCAAAGAGGACCTTGGGCTTTGTAACTTAAATGAATAAGAATTTTACTTCTACTGACAGAGGTTGGAAAATCGGAAAGCAGAATAGGCTTGGAATAAAGGTTAATGAGCTAGGTTTTGGACGTCTGCAAGGAAATATTAACTTGATTGAGGGTGAGGGCGAATAGGAGATTTTGAAAGCCACAGGAGACTGGAGATGCTAAAGGAGTTTAGGAAGCTGTCAAGCTCTGGGACTTAGGACAGCCTAAAAGCCCTGGAAAAGGTGCAGAAAGGGAAGTGGGTGTTTTTCAGAAACCATGTGGCATGTTTGAAAATTTGTCTCAAGCAGGCCAGAACTATTCCCAAGGGAGGAGCAGGCAATGTGGAATCTCTTCCTCTTTCTTCACCTTCTCCTCTTCCCTTCTGTATTACATGGCCCCTATTAACCAGAAGCAAGAATTCCAACTAATACTATAGCATTACACCTTAGCTATACTGGAGGATTAATAGGCTTTTTTAATGGGCTTATTTGAAACTTGAGAATTAATGTATAGCATTAAATCTATGGGAAAATGGGTTTTGAGTTCCAAGTCACTAAATCTTTGGAAGACATCTCATTTGTAACCTGAGGACTGCCTGTATTAAAATCATAGTTATAACTCCTCTTTTCCACTGGATTCAGCCTTTTCAGAAACCTAGATAGTATTTAAAGCACATAGGAAAAAAAATCTGTTTTGTGTGTAGGATCCAATGTCAGCTTTATCAGATGATTGGTTGCTGGTCCATCTGCTTTAAGGGCCCTGGCCATCCACAGCTCTTGAAGGCATTATACCAATGAACTTCCTAACAGGTGTTAGCGGTTTCACTCATAGCCCCTTGGCTCCCATCTAAGAAAGAAACCTGTGGGTCACAAATTACCTCTGTTACTCTGAGCCTCTAGCTGCTGTCTTCTTCTAGGAAAAGTCAGTTGGTAGAGGGATTCTTTGGTTTAGTTGTCATTCTGCAAAGCTGTGGAAATGCTGGGCACAGGCATTCAGTGCCCTTTCAGAACCCTTCTGTACCCTGATATATGGAATGTCTTTTTAACGCCCTCTTACAGGCTGTTTGTACTTTCCCACAGTCCTGCCTTGTCAATTAGGCAACTGGCAAGTGTCTCTAATCTCTCCATGTCCTTTCTTCTGAACATTAGCTTTTTGTGCCACCTCAGAGGCTAATTGACAGTTAACTGGTGGTGGGGATCACAGTAATGTTCAAGGACAAAACAGCATTGGACTGATGTGACTGAACCAGGGCCTTTCCTCTTGGAGAGCAGCCATTGTACTAGAAATACTTGTTATCTGGTTTCCCATTTTTTTCTCCCACTTCCATATTATAAATATATTTCTTGGGGGGGGGGGGGTGCCAAAATAATGCCAAGTTTGCTTGACTGTAGGAATGAAAATTTCAAGGACAATAGTAGAAATCACACTAAAGTTAAAATGATATTGTATCAAACACCAACTGACCAAGGATTATTTGAGACTCTGAGATCCCTATGCTTCTAAGGAAATAAACAAAAAACCATGAGGACCAGACCACTGCCAAAGTTCCCAGCAGAATTGATTGCTCCTTTCTCCATCAACCCAAAGTAATTTGTAGCATTGAATTATAGTTATCCTGTAACTACATATTCAATAACCAATTTCCTCTACTAGATTATAGTTTTAATACTTCATTCAGTAACTCTTCCTACAAGAAAATTATCCAGAGATCTGATGTGAAAGCTTGAATCAATCACAGATTCACAGATTATGGAGATCATAAAACTATATATATATATATATATACATATATATATATATATATATGTATATATAGCACTTCTTTCTGAAAAAAATCAGAAATGTGAACAAAGTTTTATGCAAAAGGATATTAATATAGTATTATTTAATAACGGTAATATGATTTAGATGTTCATCCCTCAAAATCTCATGCTGAAATGTAATCTCCTGTGTTAGAGGTAGGGCCTCGTGGGAGGTGTTTGTATCATGGAGGTGGATTCCTCATGAATGGCTTAGTTCCATCCCCTTGGCGATGAGCAATTTCTCACTCTGAGTTCCCACAAGATGTGATTATTTAAAAGAGTCTCGGACCTCCGTTTGTTCTCTCTCTCTCTCAGTCTCGCCATATGATGCACTTGTTCCCCTTTTCCTTCTGCCATGATTGCAAGCTTCCTGAGGCCTCACCAGAAGTCAAGCAGATGCTGGCACCATGCTTCCTGTACAGCCTGTAGAACTGTGAGCCAATTAAACCTCTTTTATTTATAAGTTACTCAACATCAGGTATTTCTTTATAGTGATGCAAAAATGGACTAATAGAGAAAATTGGTACTGAGGAGTGGGGCATTGCTACAAAGATACCTAAAGAAGTGGAAGCAGCTTTGGAAATGGGTAATGGGCAGAGGTTGGCAGAGTTTGGAGGGCTCAAAAGAAGACAGCAAGATGAGGGAAAGTTTGGATCATCTCAGAGACTGGTTAAATGGTTGTGACCAAATGCTGATAGAAATATGGACAGTGACAGGCTGACAAGGTCTCATATGGAAATGAGGAAGTTATTGGGAACTTGGGTAAAGGTCACCCCTGTTATGCCCTAGCAAAGAGCTCTGGAACTGGGTAATTGGCAAAGCTTGGAAGAGGGCTGCATTGTGTTAATGCCATAGGGATCTATTGAAGTTTGAACATAAAAGTGACGATCTAGTTTATCTGGTGGAATAAATTTCTAAGCATTCAAGAGATGGCCTAGCTGCTTCTTACAGCCTATAATCAGATACAGGAGCAAAGAAATGACTTAAAATGGGAATATATACTTTAAAGGGAAATACAGCATAAAAGTTTGGAGAATTTGCCACCTGGCCTTATGGTAGAGGAAGAATTCAAGTGGGCTGTGGAACAACCGCTTGCTAGGGAGATCATTGTGACTAAAAGGGAGCCAAGTGCTACTATCCAAGACAATGGAAAAAAGATCTCTAAATCATGTCAGAAATCTTGGCTTCTGCCCCTCCCATCACAGGCCTAAAAGCCTAGAAGGAAATAATGGTTTCAGGGGGTAAGGCCTAAGGCCCTGTTGACCTATGCAGCCCCAAGAGGTTGCTCCTCAAATCCCAGCTTTTCGAGCTCCAGCCTCAGCTCAAAGGTGTCCAGGTGTAGCTCAGGCCACCACTCCAGAAGGTGCAAGCCAGAAACCTTGGTGGCTTTCATGTAGTGTTAAGCCTGTAGGTATGTGGATTGCAGAAGTAAAGGAGGCCTGGCAGTTTCCCTCTAGATTTCAGAGGATATATAAGAAAGCCTGGGTGCCCAAAGAGAAGACTGCTACAGGGGGTGGAATCCCTACAGAGAACCTCTACTAAGGCAGTACAGAAGGGAAATGTGGAGTTGGAGGACCCACACAACATCACCACAGGATCACAGCCTAATGGAGTTGTAGGAAGGGTGCTACTGCCCTCCCAGACTCAAGAATGGTAGATCCACCAACAGCTTGCATCCTGAGCCTGGAGAAGCTACAGGGACTCAACTTCAACCCATAGGAGCAACCATGAGGGTTAAGCCCTGTAAAGCCATAGGGGTGGAGCTGCTCAAGGCCTTGGGAGCCCACCTCTTGCACCAGTGTGACCTGGATGTGGGACATGGAATCAAAGGAGATTATTTTGAAGCTTTAAGGTTTAGTGACCTTCCTGATGGCTTTCAGACTTGCATGGGGCTTATATCCCCTTTATTTTGGCTGATTTCTCCCTATTAGAATGGTAATGTTTACCCAATAACTGTATCACCTTTGTATCTTGGGAATAAATAACTTGTTTTGATTTTATAGGCTCATAAATGGAAGGAGATGAGTCTCACATGAGACTTAGGACTTTAGACTTGATGTTGAAATGTTTTGGGGACCATTGTCAGGGGATGATTATATTTTGCAATATGAGAAGAACATAAGATTTATGGGGCAAGGGGCAAAATGATATGCTTTGGATGTTTGTCGCCTCCAAATTTAATGTTGAAATGTAATTCCCAGTGTTGAAAGTGGGTCCTGGTGGGAGTTGATTTGATCACGGGGGCAGATCTCTCATGAATGGCTTAGCACCATCCCCTTAGGGATGAGTGAGTTCTTGCTCTTAGTTCATGTGAGATCTGGTTGTTTAAAAGAATCTGCGACCTTCCCTATGCTCTCTCTCACACCTGCTCTCACCATGGGATGCACTTGCTCCCTCCTTTGCCGTCCACTATAATTGTAATCTTCCTTAGGTCTCACCAAGAGCAGTTGCTGGCACCATACTTCCTGTACAGCCTGAAGAACGATGAGCCAATTAAACCTCTTTCCTTTGTAAATTACCCACCCTCAGATATTTCTTTGTAGCGAGGCAAGAATGAACTAATACAAGTGGTGCTAAATTAGAAACCATTTAAATGCCCAGTGATGGGGGAGTGATTAAATGAGCTAAGTTATAGTTATAAGGTAGAAAATTATACTGCCTTTAAGAAGTACTATTTTGAGAGTGGACAATGATATGGAAAATGCCCATGAAATACAAAACAAGATATATAACTACAAATAGAGTATGATCCCTGTTTGAGAGGACACACACACACACACACACACACACTCACACGGAGAGAGAGAGAGAGAAAGACAGAAAGACAGAGAGAGACAAAGAGAAAGAGAGAGGGAGAGAGAAATGAGGAGAAAGACAGAAAGCAAAAGAGAGAGGGAGAGAGAAAAGAGAGAGACAGAGAGAGAGAGAGAAAGAAGAGAATTGTAACCGTTAGGAATAGGCGATCAGATTCCTGAAGATTTTAATTTTCCTTCTTTATACTCTTTATGTTTTTTAAGTTTTCTACTGTGCACATGTATTACATATATTCTATAACATACACTAAATATCATATGAAACATCAATGGTATATATAATAGAAATGGAAAAAACTCCCTTTATACTCACCCTTTTCCATTATGTTCTCATATTTTTGAATTATCTTTTTTGTTGTTGGTCATTGTATTAGTCTGTTTCACACTGCTAATAAAGACATACCCAAGACTGGGTAATTTATAAAGAAAAAGAGGTTTAATGGATGCACAATTTCACATGGCCGGGGAGGCCTTGCAATCATGGTGCAAGGTAAAGGAGGAACAAAGGCATGTCTTACATGGCAGCAGACAAGAGTGCATGTGCAGGGGATCTGCTCTTTATGAAACCATCAGATTTTGTGACTTATTCTTGAGACTTATTCACTATCAGGAGAACAGCATGGGAAAAATGCCCCCATAATTCAATTACCTCCCATGGTGTCCCTCCCATGACATCTGGGGATTATGGGAGCTACAATTCAAGATGAGATTTGGGTGAGGACACAGACAAACCATATCAGTCACATTTACTCAATTTATGAGACACAAGGATGATTTGCTAAAGCTTTTACAAAATTAACAGAGTCAATTGATGGGATAACACATAACATTGGTGAGGGATGTTTAAAAGAATGAGATCTGTGGAGAAGATAACCCACAGGGATGGAATATGACCAGTTAGCAACTGGAAGACGTACAGTGGGAAGACTTGTTTCCCACTGAAGACTAAAAAGCAGAAGATTAAATTGCAGCTAGGGGGATTTAGGATAGAGACATTGTAAACATTATTAGTAGTAAAGATTGTTAAATTTTCAAGTGGGTCACTAAGAAATGACTAGATACTCAGCTGTGTGGAGTGATTTTAAGTCTAGCTTTACTTACAGGTGGGGGATAGACAAAATGACTTCATGCAATATTTTTCAGTCACAAAATACTATGACTTTATGCTTGATCAGGATATAGAAATGATGGTAACATCTTTCTTTTTTCCTCTAGAGACAGAGTCTTGCTCTGTCACCCAGGCTGAAATGACAGGATCATACCTTGCCACAGCCTTGAACTCCTAGGCTTAAAGGATCCTCCCTCCTCAGCCTCCCAAGTAGGGAGGTGCATAGCGTCATGTTTGTTTCTTTATTTTTGGTCTTGCTATGTGGCCCAGGCTGGTCATAAACTCCTGGTCTGAAGTAATCCTCCAGCCTCAGTCACCCAAAGCATTGGGATTACAAGCAGGCGACACCACTGCTAGCCTGGTGACATATTTTTAAAGGGAGAATGAACATTTAGAAGTGATTGGGAGCCTGTAATCCCAACAGTTTGAGAGGCTGAGGCAGGCAGATCTCCTGAGGTTGGGAGTTCGAGACCAGCTTGGTCAAAATAGTGAAACCTCGTCTTTACTAAAAATGCAAAAATTAGCCAGTCATGGTGGCATGCACCTGTAATCCCAGCTACTTGGGAGCCTGAGGCAGGAGAATTGCTTGAACCTGAGAGGTGGAGGTTGCAGTGAGCCGAGATCACACCATTGCACTCCAGCCTGGGCAACAGAGTAAAACTCCATCTTAAAAAAAAAAAAAGAAGAAGAAGAAGTGAATGGGAGCTGGTAATTATTTGTATTTTTATGTCTACCTTCTGCCATGGCAATTGATCAGAGATTTGGATATAATCAGGGCACAAGCAAATCAGGGCACAAGCAAGCATAGTTTTTGACCACAATGCAATGAATAAACCTCCAAAATTTCAGATTAGGCTTTTACTAGCTCTTAAAATATACCATCCTCAAGGAATTGTAAGTGCCAGCATCCTGCAAACAGTAACTCTTGGAACCGGAGCTCTGGGAAGTTGGCTCAGGCCCAGGGACCCATTTAGCCCATGCTGTATTCTGAAATCACTCTGCAGAGCTTCTAAGTGCCAGATCTCAGCCAACTCAGCGACTTGATTCTGCAAAGCTAAGAGGAACCCAGGAAGCCCATTTGCAGCACTGTAAGTTATTGCTGTTGTTCAGCTAGGGAGTTGTTACTGTTACAAATCTCTATGCTCCCGACAAAACAGGAAGCCCAAAGGGAGTGCTGATCTTTGAGCAGAGGAACTGAAAAGTATGAGGCTAAATAACCTCCTGGAGGTAACATCAGGAGCAATGTAAAAGCCCTCCTTACTTCTGAAGAAATTCTGGCTTAGATTAATGGATACCTGGAATACCTTTAGTAGGAAAAGGCCATTCTTCTACAATCACAGCTAAATATTGTGATGCAAACAGTCTTGGGAGAGGGAATAAGTTAATGTTATAACTCATCCATACTGAGGTGAATGTGCAGGCAGAATGTGTCATTCACTTACTTAAACTCCTTCATTGGCTCTCATTTTCATTTGTTTAAAGGACAAAGTTCTTAGCATTTTCTTTACTAATCTGACTCTATTTGACCAGCTTGATCACTTCTCCAGCCATATTACTTCATATATCCTCTGAGAGCCTTGCTGAACTCCTGGTGGCTATACCCTAAATGCGTTATGCTAATAATTTTGGTTCCTCTGCCTGGAATCTCTCTGTCTACTTTTCCACCTAGATAACTGCCACTCCTTCTCTAAAACTGCTGTTTAAGGTGCCAGGATGAGGGAAGGATGGCAATGTGGGATTCAGGTTAAAGGCAGCAGTATAATATTTAACTACAGATAGTCATAACTACTCTGGAAAAGGTATGAAACACCCCAAAGTACATGATGCATTGTTTTGTTTATACAACTTTGTACATAGATATGTACATAAAATATGTATTATTAAGCACTAGAATCACATTCAGAGCAGTGTGGTGAGATGCTAAAATTGCAGAAGTGAGGAACTGAGATCCTGTGGGAGAATAGCAAATATATTCTGCCGTCTCACGCTCACGTAATTCTGCGACTCACTAAGTCTTCTTGGTAGTCTGAATTATCTAAAATTGCAAAAGTGAGGAACTGAGATCCTGTGGGAGAATCACAACTGCCATCTCAAGCTCACATAATTCTGCGACTCATTAAGTGTTCTTGGTAGTCTGAATTATTGAAATCCTTCCTCTCTTTCTCTTTTCAATGTGCATGCACCCCTGTAATGCTACCTCACTATAGCCAAAAACTCTGTGAAACTTTTTCTGACTCCCTGTAGCAGTATCAGCCTCATAGAATTCTATTCATATCTCTACTACAGCACCTATTTGATCTTGTTATAATTATTTAAGTGTCTGTTCTCTCAAATAGACTGTAAACTCCTCAACAGTGTGATCCACATCATCTTTATTACTCTACTCATAGCACCGAGGGCAATTCTTAGTAAAGATAAGGCCAAAGCTTCTCAACGCATATTCCATGGCTCAATATCAGAATTGCCTAGGAAATTTCTTAAGATACAAATTCATTAAGAGAAATAACAATTTTTATTTAAGGTTCTGATTCAGCACTTCTTGGGGGTTAGCTCCAGGAATTCCTCTTTTCAAGGCACTTCTCAGGCACATCCACGTTTACATATGGAAGCAAATATAAATATGGCCTCTTTTGATGCCTTCTCTACTCACTCCCTGTTTGTCCTCGATAGATGTGGCCTTCCCTGTTGCAATAGGATGAGATCTCAAGAGTCATCAGAAATGAAATGCAGAGAACTGTTGCAGTCACTTGAATAAAACAGCTGTGAAGGAGCTGGAAGGATAGCTTGAATTTGCACAGAGGTTTTGTATCCTAGTCTGTGCACTTGAGTTGAGATTGCTACACAAGTTGTAAATTGGAAGTAATGGATATTGTAGTTGACTCCCCAAGACTCATTTTCTTCCTCTCCTATTGAATTGCAGCAATGCAAGTTGGAGAACTGATTTCAACTCAAAGAGTAAGCCCAATTGGTCTGAGGATAAATTTATCTCATTTACTGGCTATGGTTCAGATACGCAACCTGCCTGAAATTCAAGGAAAAGTGTTATTGGATGCTTTTGGAGAACTGCCTTTGGTTTTAGGAGAAAGGCTCTTCCCTTGGTTGTAAGCAAGAAAACATACGGCTCTGATTGCTGTTGACAGGTCTATCATGACCATGAGGAGATTCTAGCTTTAGAAAGCAGTGGATACTCTAGATAACAGAGTGCAGTAATAAAAAAGAATCTGGACCAGGTGCAGTGGCTCATGCCTGTAATCCTAACACTTTGGGAGGCTGAGGCAGGAGAATCACTTGACCCAGAAGTTTGAGACCAGCCTGGGCAACATAGTGACTCTGTCTCTACAAAAAAGAATAAATGAAAAAAAAAATAACTGGGTGCTGTGGCCCATGCTTGTAGTTCCAGCTACTTGGGAGGCTGACGTGGGAGGATTGTTTGACTCCCGGAGATGTAGGCAGAAGTGAGCCCTGATCACATCACAGCACTCCAGCCTGGGTGACAGCATGAGACTCTGTACAAAAAAAAAAAAAAAAAAAAAGAAGAAGAAGAGGAAGAAGAAAGAATCTGGGTCCTTGATGGCTTTTTTATTGGTAAAATACACAAAACGTAAAACCTATCATGTTTTTTTCTGAGATGCAGTCTTGCTGTGTCACCCAGCCTGGAGTGCAGTGGTACAATCTTGGCTAACTGCAACCTCTGCCTCCGGGGTTCAAGCGATTCTCCTGCCTCAGCCTCCTGAGTAGCTGTGACTACAGGTGCCTGCCATCGTGCCTGGCTAATTTTTTTTATTTTTAGTAGAGACGGGGTTTCACCATGTTGGCCAGGCTGATCTCGAACTCCTGATCTCATGATCTGCCCGCCTTGGCCTCCTAAAGTGCTGGGATTACAGGTGTGAGCCACCGCGCCTAACAAAATTTATCATCTTAACCATTTTTATGTGTACAGTTTAGTGGTATTAACTACATCCATATTGTTGTGCAACTATCACTACCATCCATCTCCAGAACTTTATCTTTTGCAACTGAAACTCTGTCCTCATTAAATAATACCTCTCATATTTCCAACTCCCCTAGCCTCTGGCAGCCACCATTTTGTTTTCTGTTTGTATGAATTTGACTATACTATGCACTTCGTATAAAAGACATCATACATTATTTGTCATTTTCTGTCTCGCTTATTTTATTTAGCACAATGTCATCAAGTTTCATTCATGATGTAGTGTGGGTCAAATGTCCTCCCTTCTTAAGGCTAAATAAGATTCCATTTTGTGAATATACAACATTTTGTTTATCCCTTCATCTGTTGATGGACACTCGGGTTGCTTCTACCTTTTGGCTATTGTGAATAATGCTGCTATGAACATAGATCTATAAATATCTGTTTGAGTTCTTGCTTGTCATTTTTTAGAGATATATATAAGGAAGTGGAGTTGCTGGGTCATTTTTAATCTTTAAAGGAATCAACACAGCATTTTTCACAGTGGCTACACAATTTTACATGTCAGCCAACAAGGCACAAGGGTTCCAATTTGTCCACATGCTTGTCAACACTTGTAATTTTCTGGTTTTTTTTTTTCTTATTTTGAGAGTGGCCATCCTAATGGTTGTGAGGTAGTGTCTCATTATGGCTTTGATGTGCATTTTCCTAATGACTAGTAATGCTGAGCATCTTATCTTGTGTTTATTGCTTATTTACATATTTTTGAGAAATATTTATTCAAGATTTTTGACCATTTAGATACTCTTTCCTATTTTTTAATATTATGTTATGTTTTATGTTATTAGAGACAGGGTCTCACTCTGTCACCAGGCTGTAGTGCAATGTCACAATCATAGCTCACTGTATCCTCAGACTCCTTGGCTCAAGGAATCATCCTACCTCAGCCTACTAAATAGCTATGACTACAGGGACATGCCACCATGCCCAGCTAAATTTTGTCCATTTTTAATCGAGTTGTTTGGTGATGAGTTGTCCTTGATGACAGTTCTAAATATTTAAATCAACCAACTACAAAGTCTGCTCTAACTGTGGACGCCCCATATGTAATCCAGTAAACTACATATGGTAGACAGAATAATGGCCCACCAAAGATGTTTATGTCCTAATCCTTGAAATCTGTGAATATATCCTCTTACATGGCAAAAGGGACTTTGCAGATGTGATTAAGTTAAGGATCTGATATATGAAGATTATCCTGGAGGGCCCAATCAAATTACAAAAGTCTTCATAACAGGAGAGCAGTTGAGTCAAAAGTCACAGGGAACTA
Source organism: Ateles fusciceps (assembly GCA_036589455.1). Classification (NCBI taxonomy): domain Eukaryota; kingdom Metazoa; phylum Chordata; class Mammalia; order Primates; family Atelidae; genus Ateles; species Ateles fusciceps. The sequence goes on from JAZHEH010000277.1 coordinate 82,064, forward strand.
TAACAATGAAAGCAGAGGTCAGAGTGATACATGTCCATGAGCCAAGGATTGTGGGAAGCCTCTAGAAGCTAAAAATGGAAGGGAATGGAATTTTCCTTAGAGCCTCCTGAGGGAAGGCAGCTCTTCCAACACTTTGATTTTACTCCAGAAAGATATATTTCATTTATGACCTCTGGAACTGTAAGACAACAAATTTGTGTTGTTTTAAGTCTTAAGGGTTGTAGTGATTTGTTACAGCAGCAATAGGAAATGAATACACTACAGTATTGTTTAAGCCAGTTTGAGTTGAATTTTCTGTTATTTACAGTGAAGAGCATCTTAATTGATACAAAAAATAAACCAATAATATAAGGCAGTCAATCCCAGACTGTTAATGAATTCTAACTATATAGCAATCATGTTCAGGAAGGCTGATAATAGGCAGTCATTGCATTACAGGAGACAGGCTGGGAAAAGAATTTCTGATGTACATTACGGTTAAAGAACAACTAGAATAGCACTCAATAAATGCTTGTTTGATTAATGAATAAATGACATTTTTGTTTAGTTTGAATATTGGTGTTTATAATTTCCTCTCTGGGTTAATGATTCTGTGGCCCTGACTGACAGGGCTGTGTTCTCACCAGGCTTGGCTTGGCATGTGTGATGGAGGATGAATATACATAGGAGTTGATTGTTGCCCCAGAGGCTTGTCTTAGAAACTTAGGCTCTTTCTCAGACTCCATGTTGTCTCCCTTAGGGATCTTTTCCTTCTCTATTATTTATTGTTAAATCACTAGGCCGACTTAAGCACCTAAACAACAGTTCTTTCCCTTTAGGCCCTAGAGGAAAGAGGTTTGGACTACTCACCTTGGACCCTTCTGTCCCTAGGCCTTAAATCACCAATGAAGCATAAGTTCCCTAGTCTAGGCTCTTGATTCCATCCTGAATGAGCAGAAGCTCTTGCCTTAAAACAAAAAAAGCAAAATTAATAGGCTTGTTTTTCTTCTTCTGTTGATGTTTGTTAAAACTAGGTTTCCTGTTGTTACTTTCAGATAAGAGTATGGGGAATTACAGATCAGTGCTGAAAAGATCGTTAAAGACCCTGAAGATTACTTTAAAGTGAAAATAACAGTTTCCGAAAACCATATAAGCAAGTGCTGAGACTATAAGTAAAGCTGTTTCCTGGAATAAAATTTCCATTAATCAGATATCTCTTTCCCCAGGATGAGCTCCAAACAACTGGAGATACAACTGTCTTTCTTTCTGGCTAGCTAATGATCTAAGTTGTGGATTACTCAGAAACTTGGTGTCTCTTCAACCTCTCCATGGGCTGCTGGATTTCTGGACTTTTCACAGCAGGTAAGTATCACCACTAAAGCTAAAATATCATTCTCAGCAACTATCACCCAGATCTCAAGAATCATGAGAAACTGGATGTTTATGTGAAAATAGGTCTCAGGTCTCCAATTAACTGCTTGACTCCAAGCTTCAGGGCTTGAAGATGAATCAGCCTATGGAAGCAGATCTGTCCCATCTCATGTCCTTCACAAATTAACTTCAGGGACATACTTTAACTTTCATCCTGTGCTTTGGAGGAAGACAGACCTGAGTTCAAGTCTTGGCTGTCTCACAATACTAGCTAAAGATAGTTTCGAGGTTGTTTAAACATTCCAAGCCTCAATTCTATCATCTGCAACAGGGGGATAACAAGAACGTTCTGAGCATTAGATGAGATTATATGTATGTAAGTGCTCCCTAAATGTTAAAGGAATTGGAAAATGTTTGTATTGGCCACTTGGGGGGCCAAGCTCTTGCCCTATGATGTTCTTGACTTGGCTGAAAAAAATCATCATTCCTGGCTGGAACCTTGCAGTAAACTCTTGATAAACATCTCAAACTGCAGCTTAAATTCTACGAGAGAGCACACAGCTCTTGCTCTGTAGTATTGTGTCTGTTTGAGAACAAAATACCACTGATAAATTCATTGTCTGAAAAAATGAGTTTCATTCAATTCTGCCAAGTGTGACTTATGATAGATTATCGTAGGGAGCAGGCAGCTTCTCTGCAGTAAAGTAAGCATTAAGCCTAACAGGTATCAGGTAACTACTTAATGTACAGAATCATTAATCCTATTGCCCAATTTGAACAAACAGACATTCCATTCCAATTGCTTCATCTCTTACCCAGTGATCCCCTAGGGCTAACTCAGCCAGTCAGGTGGAGTTAGCCCAGCTGGGCTAAACAGGTGGTCCCCTATTCTCCCGCTGTTCCATGTGTTGTGTCATATTACCTTCTTTTCATGGGAATATTAAGGCTCAAGGGGAATATAAATCTATCTCTGCCTGAACTGTAAACTATGGAAAGTAAGCTCAGGGTCTATTTCATTCAATTTCTAGAGTGGTACATTTTTATCAGTTTCCTAATCCAAAAGAAGCATTTGAGTTCATCTAAATGATTAATACAACCTCCAAGAGTACCTAATGTTCACCTGGAGAATGACATCAAGTGAAAAAGAAATTGGTCTCCTTACCAGCATTCAATAGGAGGGCACAATGGACCTTAAATTTCAGACCTCAGTAATTATGCCTGTCTAGCATCACTTGTGCTTACCTTGGTAATGAGATGGAAATATTAATACATATACAGTTGAACCTTGAACAACACAAGGTTTTGGGACGCCAACTCCCTGCACAGCCAAAATCCATGTATAACTTTTGACTCTCACAAAAGTTAACTAACAATAGCCAGCTCTTGACTGGAAGTCTTACTGATAACCTAAACAGTCAACTAAGACATATATTTTATGTGTTATATACTATATTCTTACAATAAAGTAAGCTAGGGAAAAGAAAATGTTACTAAGAAAATCGTAAGGAAGAGAAAGTATATTTACTATTCATTAAGTAGAAGTGGATCGTCATAAAGGTCTTTATCCTCTTCATCTTCTCATTCAGTAGGCAGAGGAGGAGGAGAAAGAGGAGGGGTTGGTCTTGCTGTCTCAGGAATGGCGGAGGCAGAAGAGTTGAAGGAGGTGGAAGGGAAGGCAGGAGAGGCAGGAACACTCAGGATAACTTTTGTTGAAAAAATTCCACATATAAATAGACTCGTGCAGTTCAACTTTAGGTCAAGAGTCAACTGTACATATATGAGACTCAGGTGAGTCAAAAATCATTGCAAAAAGAGAAACCCACAAAATCCTCCTATATTTGGATATAGTTTTGGCTGTTTGTAACAGAGACCTACATTGACAATGGCTCAAACAAGTAAAGGTTGTTTAAGTCTATCACATTACAGTCTGGAGGTAGGCAGTCTAGGGCTGCATGGCTACATGAGGTTGTCTAGGGATCCAGATGTTTTATATTCTGTGGTGCAACCAATCTCTGGGTATTTCCTTTGTCCACGTGGATCATAATGGTTCTCCACAATGTCTGAAAACAAAGCAGTGGGGTAAAGGAAGCAGGAGATAGATATTCTCTTCCTTTGAGAGTGTGATCAGGAGGTGCTTCATATCTCCTCCAGCTGCATCTAGTTGGCAATAGCTTAATCATGCCCAGAACTAGCTGCAAGGAAGGCTGCAGAATGTGCTCTTTGCCTAGGTGGTCATGTGTCTGACCAATAATTCTTTTACTTTGGAAGAAGAGGATAATGGATTGGATATAAAGTAACAACAAACACTTCTGAGCAAATGGCCATGTCATCACTAATGTCCTCATGACGTGTAAAAGGAAAAAAACAATATGTTAAAATTTTTTTCATGTCTTTGAGTTTTGGGGGAGAAAAACATAAACCTTCTTGCCTTCTGGCCATACACATCCCCAGGCAGTATTTCTGATTATAAGCACCTCTAGACAGCATTTATAGCTGCTAAGACAGTGCTAACATTCAGCCGGTCTGTCCCAGTGAGGCTGCTCCCTTCAATTCTTGAAATCCTTTTCATACTGGTTGGGAAGTAGCTACTGCTCCAAGATCCCCTCTTCAGCCCCTGGCTGACCTATCCCCTCTGACCCTGCTCTCTACTTTCCATGATCCAGCAACTAAAGAGTTAGGGCCTGGCTCAGCAAGTGGCTTTGGAAACCCTGCTCCAGGACTAAGCCATTGTCCATTCTAATTAGTTAATGCAGGCCAATGCTGGTGTTAATCTATTTTGACTATCACCCTGCACTAAAGATGAAGGGATGCTCCAGCAGGAAGTTAACTCCAGATTTTTCAGTTGCTTGATCATGCACACCTAAGACTTAGTATTATCAACTATCCCACAAACCTGGCCATGGCTGACATTGTGTCTTGGTTTCTCTATTCCTAAAATGTGAGAGGTTCCTTTTGTAATTATGTCAGGAAACTTGCAAGAATGGAAACAGTGACATCATTAACCAGATGTACCAGTAAGGAATTTCATCCTGACCCTAGTCAAAGGGGAAATTTAAGAGAGACCATTCCATAAAAGGAATTACAGGAATCATTAAAACGAGGTTTGAAAAGACAAGGTCCAGAATAGAACTGGCAAAAAGAAGAGGTAGTTTTCTACAAGAAAATATCATGAAAATGAGAAAGCTAGATGGAGTCTCTCGGCAGCAATACTGGCATCTTAAAAGACAAATTATAAATGATCACATTCCCCTCATTCAGAGAGAGAGGCCTGCTGATTGGCCTCTTCTCTGTTATTTCCTAGAGGAACACCAAACACAGAGTATGTGTGGAGGCTCAAAATAATGTCATAAAGCTAATCGCACCCCAGTGTGTACTTTGTCCCACAAATATTCAGTCTACCTTCACATTCTGAAGGAAGCACAACAAGAAAACCAGGCTCAGGCAAGTTCCTTAACCTCTCTGAGCCTTGAAGATTTTCATTAGTAAAACAAAGATAATTTTACCTGTCTATCATGGTGGTTGTGAGGCTTACAGTGAGAAAATGCACATATGGATCCTGGGCCCTTGGTACATGGGTAGGTGCTCAGAAATCATGAGTTCTCTCTCCATCAGCTCCTGGATATTTCTAGATCACAGGTTATTACTAACAATAAGAATTTAAGTTCAGCATAGACCTCCTACCTGATTTCTCATTATCAGTCTTTCTAAAAGGCAGCATTAAAATTAGCAAAGCGTCTACCCTATGAAATCCAATCCCAGATCATTCCACCTCACCTGACATCTCTGGTCCTTCCACAGGACTGTTCAGCTGCGCTGGAGATAGCCAAATCAGTATGCCCATTGGGGCCATGTAATCTTCAAATTAAACTGACTCAATACAGAAATGCCCTTTGATGTGGGCCACCTCCTCAGCAGTCTCTTTTATTCATCATCCTTCGACCTTCGTCTCCGCCTCACCACCATCCTCTCTGTATCATAGACCATGTCTTCTCCTAGTCACTCAGAAAATTGATACTGCCTACAAGTTTACCTGTATCTGCATTCCTCCTTTATCTCTTTGCATTCTGATTTGACAGGAGAGGTATCCTGACTCCTGCCTAAATTTAATCATCCCCACCCTTACATGAATCTCATTCTTGTGGTACACTGAGAACCATGTTACATCATTGATCTATTCTCTGTTTTGTAATTTCATCCACTAATTTTCTACTAGCTTCTTCTCATCAGCATTATAAACATGTTCAAATGTACTATCTTTTCAAAAAAATTCACAATTGGTACTTTGTTCCACTCTAGCCCCTGCCTTTATTTTTTCTTTACAAACAACCTTCCAGAAAGAAGCTCCTATTCATCTTTCAGCCATTTTATCTTTTGCTCCCAACACTCACTTTGTGAATTCACCAGTGGATTCTTTGTGTTAGAGAAAAAGGACTATTTTACTTTTTAAAATGTGTTTATTTTTTCTTTCCCTACCATGTGATAAAGAAAAGGGATAGAAAAGTCGGTATTATTACTATCTTCATTTTATAGATGAGGAAGCTGAGGCTTAGAAAACTTAAGAAATTTATCCAGGGTCTAGTAGATATTCAAGATAAAACAGCTAGCAAGTAGAGAACCAGGATTTGAACCTCGGTCTACCTCCTAATCTACAACTCATAGATTACAACTTCTCAGTCTCCTTTGCTGGTTCCTCTTCATCATTTGGCTGTTGTAGATCTCAACCCTCAGAAATTATGTTTCTCTATACTTACTCCCTTAGTAATCTCATCCAATCTCATGACTTTATTTATTTATTTTTTTAAACTTTTATTTTAAGTTTAGGGGTACATGTGCAGGTTTGTTACATCAGCAAACTTGTGTCATGGGGGTTTGTTGTACAAATTATTTCATCACCCAGGTATTAAGCCTAGTACCCATTAGTGATTTTTCCTGATTCTCTCCCATCCTCCCACCCTCCACCCTCTTATAGAACCCAGTATGTGTTTTTAACCTCTATTTGTCTGTGTGTTCTCATCATTTAGCTCCCACTTATAAGTGAGAACATTTGGTTTTCTGTTCCTGCTTTACTAAGGATAATGACCTCCAGCTCCATCCATGTCTCTGCAAAGCATGATCTCTTTCTTTCTTATGGCCGCATAGTATTTCATGGTGTATATGTACCACATTTTCTTTATCTAGTCTATCATCGATAGGCATTTAGGTTGATTCCATGTCTTTGCTATTGTGAATAGTGCTGCAATGAACATACATGTACATGTGTCTTTATAATAGAACAATTTATATTGGTTTGGGTATATACCCAATAATGGGATTGCTGAGTCTAATGATAGTTCTGTATTTAGGTCTTTGAGGAATCACCACAGTGTCTTCCACAATGGTTGAACTAATTCACACTCCCACCAACAGTGTTTAAGCACTCTTTTTTCTCCACAACCTTGCCAGCATCTGTTATTTTTTGACTTTTTGATAGCAGCCATTCTGACTGGTGTTAAATGGTATCTCATTGTGGTTTTGATTTGCATTTCTCTAATAATCAGTGATATTGAACTTTTTTCATATGCCTATTGGCATATGTATTTCTTCTTTTGAAAAGTGTCTGTTAATGTCCTTTGCCCACTTTTTAATGAGGTTGTTTTCCTCTTGTAAATTTGCTTAAGTTCCTTGTAGATGCTGGATATTAGACCTTTTTCAGATACATAATTTTCAAAAATTTTCTCCCATTCTGTGTGTTGTCTGTTCACTCTGTTGATAGTTTCCTTTGCTGTGCAGAAGTGCGTAAATTCGATTAGATCCCATTTGTCAATTTTTGCTTTTGTTGCAATTGCTTTTGGCCTCTTCATCTTAAAATCTTTGCCTGTGCCTATGTCCTGAATGATACTGTCTAGGTTGTCTTCCAGTGTTTTTATAGTTTTGGGTTTTAAATTTAAGTTTTTAATCCATCTTGAGTTAATTTTTTTATATGGTGTAAGGAAGGGGTCCAGTTTTAATCTTCTGCAAAAGGGTAGCTCGTTATCCCAGCACCATTTCTTGAATAGGGAATCCTTTTCCCATTGCTTGTTTTTGCAATCTCATGACTTTAAATATTGTGATGCTACAAAGATGGCCACCAAGAACTCCTCCCATTGTTGAATGTGTACCTTATTCCTCCTATCAGGTGGTGAAGTCCATTTCTCCTCCTCCTTGAATCTGGGCTGGCCTTGTAACTTGCTTTGAACCATAGAATATGCTAAAATGTAGTGAAATTAGAAGGTGCTAATTTCGAGACTAAGCATTAAGAGGCCTAGCAGCTTCTGCTTTTGCTTTCTTGTGAGCCAAATCCCATGTATGAAGATTGTAGTACATAAGTAAATGATAAGAGACCATATGGAGAGAAAGAGATGCCACATGAAGGAGAACTCGGGCACTCCAGATGACAGCCAGCACCAAGGCCCCAGACACACATGTACCAGGTGTAGCTGAGCTTCCAGATAATTGCAGCTACACAAGTCATGAGAAACACAGAAAATCATGAGAAGTAATAATTTATTGTCACTTTAAGCTACTAAGTTTTAGGGTATCTTTTAACAGAGCAGTAGATAACTAAAAATAAATGCCATCAACATACTGATGACTTCCAAGTTTATATCTCCAGATTCAACCTCTCCCCTGAACTTAAGACTTACATATTTAACAACTTACTAGATGGCTAAGAAGTAGCCAATAGGCCTAGCAAATACTCATTTTTTGGCAATGGCTTTATTGAGATATAATTAATACCTATACCATACAACTCACCCATTTACAGTGTACAATTCAATAGTTTTTAGTATATTCATGTAGATGTAGCACAGACCTTTGATTCCAACCTCACCACCCCCAAAAACCCATCCTTATTCTTATTTGCTTGGCCAAGTGTTTTTAAGCCCCAAATCTAGGAATCACCATTGGTTGCTCTCTTTATATCCTGCTCCTCATATGACCCATTAGCAAGTTTTGACAGGCTTATCTTTCAAGTATATCACAAATCTAACTACCTTCTCCCACTTCTGCCACTCTTGTCTTAGTTATACCAACATCTCTTCTTTCCAGGTTTATTGCAATAGCCTCCTAATTAGTCTTCTTAACTGTCTTTCTAACTGATCATCCACTCATGTGACTGCCAGTCAAGTTTCCCACAAAACAGAGTGATGATTTAAAAACATAGATCTTGTCACTCTCCTGCTCAAAACCCTTCATTGACTTCCTATCATGGAATAGAATCCAAACCGCTTACCATAGCCCACTAGACCCACCCTTGCTCATGCTGTTCCAGACATACTGGTTTTCTTTTTTTTTTTTTTTTACCTCCAAGCCATCATACTCATTCCTGCCTCAGGGTCTTTTGACTAATTCCTCTACCTGGAATGCTTCTTTCCTTCCTTAATCAGGCCTCTGCACAAATATCACCTTCTCAGAAAGGCTTTCAGTGACCTTGTTATCTAAAGTAAAAGTCCCCTTTCCAAACAAAAAGTCTTACCCCTGATTTACATTTTTTCTAGCACTTGTCTCTCTCTGACATTATATACTTAATTTAGTTGTCTGTGTGTTTGTCATTTATTTCCCCTATAGAGGCAGCTATGGAAATGCTCTTCTCAGATTTTCTTCAAATGAACATCTGGCAGGGAGCATGGAAACTGTGCTAGCCTCTCAGAGCTTATTTCTTCATCCATCAAGTGGGATAATCTAGCTCCTATCCAGATTACATAACTATGGTGAGGACAAATCATATATTTTAAAACCTTTATGTAAATTTATTTTGTTAATTTTACAAAATTTTTTTGCAAAGATACGATTTTTTTAAAGATCCATTACAGCCTGAGAATGATGATCCATTCTTTGAAATGCTTTTTAAAATTCTGAGTCTACCTTTAATATGAGGATGCCCTCTGTTGTTCTCCTGTATAACTGATTCACAGTAAATATGAGATGTGGTCTGTATCATCATTCTATGCAAGACTATTAGAGAAGGAATAATACTCAGAGATCACCTAGTCTCATTTTAAACATGAGAGAGCTAAGCACAGACATAATGATAAAGTGTGTAAAAGCAGTCAAACCAGGACCAGAAAGCAGTCAGAATGGCAATAGACAAGTATGAAAATACTATTGAGTTTGACTTAAATATCTAAGTTAACTTTATTATCTTGCCTTAACACTTGTTATTCCTCCCAAATTAATAATCCACATTAAAAGAATTATTGATGGTATCTACCCAGTCACCCAAGACAGAAACCCCAAAGTCAGTTTTAATTCTGTTCTCTCCTTTATGTACCACATTTTGTTATGTGGTCTCATTAATTCTACCTTCTAAATCTCTTTCACCCTCTTCTCCACATGGGCTGCCCTCATTTAAGCCTTCATCTTTTTAAGTCTGTTTTATTTCAATAGCCTCCTAAGTGTTTTGGAATCCTCCAGGGCCACTCACATTTTTTTAATTCAATATCATTCTTAATTTGTTATAATATTCCAGGGGTTAGGCTAGATATGGAGAATGAAAGAAGGAAGTGGACGTAGTCAGTGGTCTAAAGGAACAAGAAATCTAATAGAGAGATATAAATATGTAAATAAATATTGATTTCTTATTACTCCAAAATATCACCAAAACAAACTGTTGATGAGACAAAGCTGAGTTTATTCTCTTTGCAGTAGGGGGTAGCACTACCTTAACAGACTTTAGTAGTGTCTACACATGGTGAAGGTGAATTTGGGATATTTATGAATTTTGAAGTCTGGTTTAAGGCAGGTCTTTCAATGGGAAGGGGGCTTTGTTATAATTGATTAAGAATCATGACACAGTAGTTTAAGATTGGTAGACCCAGCACATAAGGATTTTGAGGAGTGGAGTTCAGAGTCTTTGCGTGTAACTATTACTTGATGTTCCTGATGAGTTGATTGTTTTTTCAGCAAGTCCCTGGAATGTACAATAAAGTTGATTTGCAACTTTCAGTTTCCCAAGCAAAAGTTTCCTGGAATGGTGAAGTTATGTTGATGAAGACGTAGAATAGTAAAATCATGTTTGATTTAAGCAGAAGACTGTGTGGTGGTAGTTTCACTTCTTAAAAATACAGCAAAACATTATAGACATATGTATGGAATACTGTGGGAGCATGAAGGAGGGGGTGATCAGTGATCCCTAGAGTCAGAGTGAGGAAGAATTAGAAAAGACTTTACAGACTTGAGCTGTGTTTTAAAAGGTAAATAATATTCCATTTATGGATATATCACATTTTGTCTATCCATTCATCAATTGATAAACATTTGGGTTGTTTCCACTTCGGAGCTACTACAAATAATGCTACTATGAACACTCATGTATACATTACACTTTTTTGTGAACATATGTTTTCATTTCTTCGAGTATATACCTAGGAGTAGAATTGCTGGGACTTATGGTAACTCTATGTATAACTTTCTGAGTAACTGCCAAACTATTTTCCAAAGAGGCTGAACCATTTTACATTTCTACCAACAATGTATAAGGGTTTAAATTTCTCCACATCCTTGTCAATGCTGACTATTTTCTGTTTTGTTCATTTGATTGATTATAGCTATCCCAGTGGTGTGAAATGGTATCTCATTGTGGTTTTGACTACCATTTCCCTAATGACTACTGATGTTGAATATCTTTTCATATACTGGGCATTTGCATGTATTCTTTGAAGAACTGTCTTATAAATACTTTGCCCATTTTTAATTGGGTTATTTATATTTTTAATGTTGAGCCATAAAATTTCATTACTTTGGATACAAGTTCCTTATCAGATATAGGATTTGCAAATATTTCTCCCACTCTGTGGCTTGTGTTTTCACTGTCTTGATGGTATTCTTTGAAGCACAAAAGTTTTAAACTTTTTTTTATTGAGGTGAAAGTCGCATAACATAAAATTAATCATTTTAAAGTGAACAATTCAGTGACATTTAGTGCATTCAAAATGCTGGGCAACATTTTGGTAACAAAATATTTTTATCATCTCTAAAGGAAACTCTGACCCATTAGGCAGTTGTTCTCTACTCCTCCTTTCCTCTTAGCCCCTGGCGTCTACCATTCTTTGTTCTGTCTTTATGGATTACCTATTCTGGACAATTCAGATAAATGGAATGATATGTGACCTTTTATATCTTGTTTCTTTCACTTACTGTAATGTTTTTAAGGTTCTTTTACATTGTAGCATGTATCAGTATTTCACATCTTTAGATTGCTGAATAAATAGGAAAGTGTGTATCCTCTACCTTTGTCCTACTTCTTCAGAATTGTTTTGGCTATTTGGGGTCCCTTGCAATTCCATACTAATTTTAAAATTTGCATTTCCATGTCTATGAAAAGGCCATTGGAATTTTGATAGAGATTGCATTGAATCTGGAGATTTCTTTGGGTAATATTGCCATCTTAACAATATTAAGTGTTCTAATCCTTGAAAATGGGATGTGTTTTCATTTTATTAGGTCTTTAATTTATTCTAGTGATGTTTTATAGTTTTCAGTGTACAAGTCTTATTTCTTTGATTAAATTTATTTCTAAGTATTTTATTTTTTTAATGCTATTGTAAGTAAAATTGTTCTCTTAAATTCCTTTCGTTGCTGGTGTATATAAATACAACTGAATTTTTGTTTGTTTGTAGATCTTTTAACCTGTAACTTTACTGACTTTGTTTATAGCTCTTGTAGGTTTTTTGGTTGATTCTTTGAGATTTTCTATATATAGGATCATGTTATTTGCAAATAGAGATCGTTTTACTTTTTCCTTTCCAAATTGAATGCCTTTTATTTCTTTTCTTGCCTACTTGATCTGACTAGAACTTCTATTACAACGTTGAATAACAGTGATAAAGCAGGCATCTTTGTCTTGCTCCTGATTTTAAGGGACTATTTTCAGTCTTTCATCATTGAGGAGGATGCTAGCTGTGGGTTTTTCGTAAATGACTTTTAACATGCTGTGGAAGTTCTCTTCTACTCTTAATTTGTTGAAAGCTTTTATCAAAAAGGGTGGCCGGACTTTCTCAAATATTTTTCCTGCCTTGATTGAAATTATCATGTGTTTTTTATTCCTTCTTTCTGTTAATGTGGTATGTTACATTGATTAATTTTCTTATACTAAACAACCCTTTTGTTCTTGAGATAAATCCCACTTGCTCATGATGTGTAGTCCTTTTCATATGCCATTGAATTCAGATTGATAGAATTTTATTGAGAATGTTTATACCTATATTCACATGAGATAGTTGTAGTTTTCGTTTCCTGTGATGCTTTCATGTAACTTTGGTATTAAGGTAAAACTGACTTCATAGAATGGTCCCTTTTCTTCTGTTTCTTGGGAGAGTTTGAGAGAAATTGGTATTAATTCTTCTTCATATGTTTAGTAGATTTCACCAGTGAAACCATCTCATCCCAGACTTTTCTGTTCTGGCAGTTTTTTGTTTTTTGTTTTTTTTTAATATTGATTCGAATTTTTTATTTATTTATTTTTATTTTTATTAAATATATAAAAAGCCTACAGCACCCGGTATTCCCAGGAGGTCTCCCATCCAAGCACTAACCAGGCCCGACCCTGCTTAAGCTTCTGAGATCAGACGAGATCGGGCGCGTTAGGGTGGTATGGCCATAGACTGATTCAAGCTTTTTAATTGTTATAGATATGTTTGGATTTTCTATTTCTTCCTGAGTCTGTTTAGGTAATTTGTGTGTTTCTCAGAATTTATCCATTTGTTCTAGGTTAATTTGTTGTTGTGCCAACAAACTTTGACGAAGTCCAGTTTTTCTACTTTTTTCTTTTGTTGCTTACCCTTTCATTGTCATATCTAAGAAATCTTTGCCTAACTCTAGGTAATAAAGAGTTAAGTTTCTTAAGTTTCCCTATGAGACCTTTATAGTTTTAGCACCTACATTTAGGTCTATAATCCATTTTCAGTTAATTTTTGTATTAATATATGGTATCAGATAAGGACTGAGATGTATTGTTTATTTCTGTGTATGGATGTATAATTGTTCCAGCATAATTTTTCAAAATAATAGGAGTCTCATGCTAATTAGTTCCCCAAACTTGGTACAAATTTTAGCATTAGGGTGAGGATGCTGCAGGGAGATCTTTAGTTTCATGTCAGTTTGGCAGAGGGAAGTAGAGCTATCTGGGAAAGGCTTTGCTTGTTGGGCAATTCAGAGCAAGGAGGGGACATACTAACATTGCTTTCACGTCTCAGACCTAAGGCAGAGCGCAGCAGGCTGGCATTTGTGTTCATGGTAGTCATTTTGAGTGTTCATGCTGTTCTCCAGCTGCCTGACATTTATCTAACATGCAGCAACTGAGTTGAGCTGACTTTTTTATTTTTTTGAGACACAGTTTCGCTCTCTTGCCCAGGCTGGAGTGTAGTGGCATGATCTCTGCTCACTGCAACCTCCGCCTCCTGGGTTCAAGCAATTTTTGTGCCTCAGCTTCTCAAATAGCTGATACTACAGGTGCATACCACCACATTTGGCTGATTTTTTTGTATTTTAGTAGAGATGGGGTTTTGCCATGTTCCCTGGCTGGTCTCGAACTTTTGAGCTCAGACAATCCACCTGCCTCGGCCTCCCAAAGTACTAGGATTACAGGCGTGAGCCACCACGCCAGACCCTAGCTGACATTTTTTTTTTTTCCTCTCTCTCATTTCTTTCTGTCTAGGACTCTACCCTCTGCTTCCCAAAGTGGCTGCAGGTAACCTGGGAGATTAGCTGGTGGTAGGGGGCGGGTAGTAGTATTAGTAGTAGTAATAGTTGCAGCAGATAACAAGATAGAATCTGGGGGAAATAAACAAGATGTACTTGGCAGGAGGTGAGGAGGAGGAAGGAATAGTGGAACTAGAAAGCAGCTGGAATGACCACAAAGGATATCCAAAAACCCAGCCATGAGCCTTTAGTTTGTGCAGAAAGGAGAGATAGAGAACTTTAGTAGTGCACCAGCTGGTTACGACAACATTTAAGTTGGGGGAAAAGTCAGAGGGATGGGGCAGAGGAGACTGAGTACTTGGATGCATTAGTAGAAGGGAAACAAGAGGAAAAAAAAGGGCAATTTCCATCTCTCTGTAGAGAAAATTCTAAAAGTACGAACATAGGTGGGAAATAGCTTCTTCCTCTTCTCAGGCAAACACTGCTCACACTCTCTTGGGGCTCAACTTCGATTCTTAGGCCTTGCTAGAAGTTCAAAGCCACTCTGATACTCTTGCTTTAATGTAATGCCTGAGAAAAATAGAATTTTGCCCTGCCCAGATAACATGTACAGTTTATTAAGAACTGTGACAGGCCCGTGGAGATGATTAACTGGAGAAGAGGGTCTATTTCCATTGCATCATTCAAACTGCACTCTGAGGGGCAGTGTAGTAGAGTCAAAAGATTACAAGCCTCGTAGCCTGACAGTCAAGGGTCTAAATCTCGGTTCTGCCATTTTACTCCTTGTGCACCTTTGGATGAGTTATTCAACCTGAGTTCTGATTTTTCTTCATCCAAAAAGCAGATTATATGTACCTCATAGAGTTTTTCAGGAAATTAAATGAGAGAATGTCAGTTAAGCCCCTTGTACAATGTCTGGTACGTATACTAGGAACTCAGTATGTGCCAGTTCTCCCCGTGTCTTATCACTGACTGCATCGTAGGCACAAACTGAAGCTCTCTCCTGTTTCTAAAAGCTTTGTCCCCAAAGTTCTACTTTTAGTATTTTTATTAAATTTTGAAGTTGTATTAAAAAGAAACAACCTAAAGAACATAAAACATTTTATAATTAAGGATGTTCACTGGGTTTGTTTATACTAAAACAAAGAAAAAATATTTTGAGCACCTCAAATGTAAGTGAATGTTATTTATTTTAAATGACTTCCAAAAACAAAATAAATTAAAAATTACATCCATGTGGACTTTTAATAACACACTAGATACGTTTGTATTCTACTATTAAGGTAACAAAATTTATATATACAATTCTATATGCAACTATGTTAATTGTTGTAAAAATATATCAAAACAATACTGAGGTGAAATACATCAAAATATTAATGATGGTGGATCTACCTTTGGGAAGAAGGTTATGGGTAACTTTTTAAAAAACTTTCCTACCATGCACAAAGCATTACTTTCATACTGCAAAAAATTTTAATTTAATCACAGACCTTTTTTTTTTTTTTTTTTTTTGAGATGGAGTCTCGCTCTGTCACCCAGGCTGGAGTGCAGTGGCACGATCTCAGCTCACTGCAACCTCTGCCTCCCAGGTTCAAGCGATTCTCCCGCCTCAGCCTCCGGAGTAACTGGGATTACAGGTGCACGCTACCACGCCCGGCTAATTTTTTATTTTTAGTAGAGATAAGGTTTCACTATGTTGGCTAGGCTGGTCTCAAACTCCTGAGCTCAAGTGATCCACCCACCTCGGCCTCCCAAACTGCTGGGATTACAGGCGTGAGCCACCATGTCCAGCCACCACAGACCAATTTTTAAGAGGCCCTTGAGGAATACTCTACAGCAACAAGAATGATCTACAACTATATGCAACAATACGGATACGTTTTACAAATAACGCTGAGCAAAAGGAACCAGATGAAAATACATAGAGAACTCAATTTCTGTAAAGTGCAAACAGAAGCAAAATGAATCTACGCTGTTAGTAATTGGGATAGTGATAACCCAGGGCAGGGGGCAGGTATTAACTTTTATATCTGGCCTTTTTTGCTCAATGTTACATTTCTGAAATTCATTGTGTGTGGGTGGAGGGTAGGGAGCAGTGACTCAAAAGGGGCACAAGGGGACTTGTGGGATCTGGTAATGTTCTGTTTCATGATCTGGGTGCCAGATATGCTTAGTTTGTGAAAATTTAACATCCTTATTAATGGTGCAATTTTCTATATATGTATGTTATACTTCAATAAAAAATTCAAAAATAGGATAAGAAAAAATAGATACATAGATGAACAGATGATAGAGATAAACAGATAGATGACAGATATACATATATAGATATACATACATACATAGATGATAATGTACTGAATGAATGCACATCATCGTTTGTGTCTTAGCCATCTTTAGAACAAAAAGACAAACTTGTTTTGACCACAAGATGGCAGCATTAGTTGCTTGGAAATCAAATTCCAGGGTGCTTCAGCACAAACATTTCAAGAACCAAATATACAGTGGATACATATGGACATAAAGACGGGAACAATAGACACTGGGGACTAAAAGGGGGGAGGGAAAGGTTTAAAAACTACCTATTGGGTACTGTGTTCACTACCTGGATGATGGGTTCAGTCGTACTCCAAACCTTAGCATCGTGCAATACACCCATGTAACAAACATGCACATGTAGCCCCCGAATCGAAAATAAAAGTTGAAAAAGAAAAGCAATACATATTTGGGTTAGACGAAGAGAATGTAGAGATTTTATACTCTGACCTTCTTTAATTTTCCAGATTAAAAAAAAAAATACCGTAGAAGGACTATTTGCCCAAGGACACCCTGCTAGTTAGAAGATAACCCAGGCTGAAAATCCAGGTTTCTGGGCTTGCTCCGCCACACTTAAAAACTTCTATTTTCAGCTATGCTTCCTTTCTATCCCGCTGTGGAAGAGGAAGTTTATTAAGAAGAAGCACTCCTCCTTTTATAACTCCAGAAAACAGAAGTGTCAAACGGAATAGAAAATTCATGAGCAGAATTGGCAGTACTGACAGGCTGCAGCTTGAGATTTCCTTATATGGACTTTTAAAAACGTCACATGGCCAATTCTGCCTGAGCTGGCTCAAGCTTCTACTTCCTTAGATGTGAAAGATAGACCCTGTGACCTCTCTGGGGATTTGTTTGTTCTCTCCCTCCCTCTCTTTCTTTCTTTTTTCGGTTCATCCATATATCATCATATAATATTGCTTTTTATTTTCTTCTTAGGCAAGAAGTATTGAAGCCAGTTCTCAAAAAAAATTGAGTGCCTGCTATGCACAAGAAAGGCATAGTACTGTTTAACCAAAGAGACTCTCGAAGGTCGGAATTATAAGGTGAGGGGGGTCAAATTTAGCTTGATGTTTCCCTTCCCTCTGCTCTCTTTTGTAAAATGGCAATGCAGGAATTTTAATGTAAATCTTTTCTAAAGAACTGCTAAGCATTCTCTGGCATCACGTATATTTCATAAATGGCCAAGGTCATTCCTGAAACCTAATAAGAAAACATGATTGTCAATTACTCTGCAGCCCGCTAGTCCAGACTCCAGCTACTCCCACTCTTACCCTAGTCCTGCTTCTTGTCACCGACAAGCATAAAGGACACTGGCAGAAAAGCTTCTCAGAGGGAAAGCACAGGTTACCAGAACACTTGGTGGCTAAGGGAAAAGTTCTGGTTGATTTATTTTTCTGGGTAACTAAAGGATAACCAAAAAAGGCATCATTGCTTCAATCCTTGTGGATGAAAATCTTCTGTGTGCCCCTTCTATGTTAGGAAGTAAGATAATCTGGAGAACATAGTCAGAGTAGATGATTTCATGGCCTTAGTCATTATCTTGTGCATCAATTACCATGTTCAAGGAATGAAGATGGTAACTGGAATATAAGAGCTTTGGAAGTAGTCCAGTCCTTCATTTTACAAATCAGGGAACTGAGGCCCTGAGAAGGAAGTGATCTACCTAAGGCAAGGTCACATGAGTCATAGAGCTGGGAAGGCAGAGAACTAGCTTCCATGTGAGCGTATATCTTCTAAAATTTGGAAGAAAAATAATCCCATTTAATTTGAGGGTCCTGGCTAGCTTAAATAGAAGCCATGAGTTTCTATGTTCATCTAGTTCTTCTCTATCACCCAGAACTCTACACAAAGTAAAAGATTGAGGTAGTTTTCTGAATCATTTGGACTGAAACCCCATTGCATAGCTATAGCCTTTAAATATATGTGGTGTGGTTATAAAGCAATGTGACCAGTTGCCACAAACCACAGAATAAAACTGGGCACACTATTATATATTCATACTGCATGCTCTGGATTTTCCATGGACACAGGGGACAGGAAATCCAGAATAACCCCCAAGCTTGTTTTGAAACCAGTTTCTACCTCCACCTTCAATAAACCTTTTGCAAAAGGCCACGAAGGAGAAGCACATTGAGTTAGCCATGCCGTCACATTTCTTATCTTTTCTCTTGTGCCTATTTCGTCACTTACTGGTGCTAATACCAAGGCAAATGTAAAAATTGACAAATGAAAGCAGGGGTAATAAGGAGATGAAAAATGAAAAAAAAAAGCAGTGTGTATCTCAAAGAAAGATGGTGAAATCAACATGCACAAGATAAAGATAAGAAGAAATGTGATGGTGTGGGTAAGTCAATTTTGTTTCTCCTTAGTAGCCTTTTAGAAAAGATCCCCAAATGATTTGTGTGCATATTGAAGTTTGTGAGGCACTGATGTAGTAAAAATAACTCTGGATTTAGACTTGGAAAACCAGATTTCTTTCCCCTGCTTCTGCCACTCTGTGGTTTAATAAATTTATCCAAGTGACTTCCTTTCCCTGAGCTTCAGTTTTCTCATGAGCAAAATGAGAGATTCAACCAGAATCTCTTGGTGTCTTCTGAAGGTTTTTAAGCCCCAAAGTTCTAGGATTCTAATTAACAGTGAACACTTGACCTTGGGTGCTTCCTCGTAAATATAAATAGCTCAACTTCCTTCACATTAATGAAGTTTATGATTGAAAACCAGGTGGTAAACATTGGCTTCCTTGGATATTTCCAATTCCTCCTTTCAGTTTGCCCCAACTCCAGTGGCCCTTCCAGGCATTCTGAGATGAGGTGGTCATGGTTGTCACCATTCCAGTTTTGCAAAGTGAGCCCGCATGAAACTATAGGAGAAGGTAGCTGTGCTGATGGTGGGGAAGAAACCAGCATTTGAAGTTTTCCCTCCAGAGATAGAGTGGACAAAGGTAAATTATCAAGACAAAGAGAAATACAGATCATTTCAGAAACTGATCTCAGTTCACCTGGCATTTCCTCCTCACAGGATCACTTAAGAATAAAGTATTAATTTTACCCTCAGTGTTGATTTTACTCTTTCTGTTCTTCCATCTCTGAAATCAGATCAAGTTGACCCTACCACCATTTAACCATGGCAACCAGCTCCCACTTCTTGATGGCAAGAGTGACAATGAATTTGTGGCCATTTAAAAAAATCTCTATATTATCCATGAGATAAATAGCACTGAGGGGAACTCTCTTAACACTGCCAAGGATTCCTTTTTCCCATCTAGCTTGGGGTCCACACAAGAAAGCAAGCTCAGCTCACATCATATCTTAGTTCAGTGGATCTTAAAATTTTGGCCAAAAAGGAGAAAATAAGTGAGAACATAGAAAAAAGTGTTCACACTTTCTCTCTGTCTCTTATTCTCTCTTTAAACTCCCTTTCCCCCTCTTTCTCCTTCCCATTTTTATAAGATCTAGATGAACAACACCTATCTCTCTGTCTCCTTTCCCCTGAGCTGCACCCTGATCCTGCTCAAATTTTCACGAGCTGGGGAATGGTGTCTTCCTGCACCAACCCTTTGGGATCAGAAAGAATAAAAAGAGCAAACTATGCAGAAAAGAAGGGATCCAAGAGAGCCAAAAGAAAGCAAGGGTTTGTTTACCTTACACTAGTTCTATTTATATTTCCTATACTCCACCCTAGCAGGGTGGTCTAATTGTGTGGCTCTATGGACTCCAGAACTCCGCTTTATTTTTGATCCACACCAGAGCTCCTACTCTGAGCAGGAGGAGAGACTTTAAGTCCCCCACTTCTCTCCCTTTCCAGAGTTACAATGTGTGCCACTTAGCTAACATTTATTACTTATTCTGTGCCAGGCACTGTGCCAAATACTTTACACTCATTATCCCATTTGAGCCTCGCAGCAACCCTATGAGGTACATAGCATCATTCCTGATTGCAGGTGAGAAAACCAAGGTGTGGTGAGTTGAAATAACTTGTTCTGGCTCACAATGTTAGTATAAAGTAGAACTTAGTTTAGAACCCAGGCAATCTGACCCCAAAGCCTGTGGAAGTCTCTCTGTATTTATCTCTGCTGAGCAAGAGGGACAATAGTAGTTATCATAAAGCTATAAGAACAGTATATTTATAGTCAATAAGACTTTTGCTTAAGGGCTATATGCAACTAACTGGTATAAATAACCAATATCAATAAAAGTAGATTTTTAAGAGAGGCTGGGTAATAATAATAATGGCAGTTAACATTAACCAAAAGCTTAAAATGTGCCAGGAGCTAATGAAGTATTTTACTTACATTAATTTGTTAAATGCAACAACCTGAGTGGTAGGTAGTATTGTTATTATATTTGATAATTGAGTAATACAGAGCATAGAGAAAAAGGTAAGTAACTTTCCCACAGCTGAACTGAAAGTAAGACACAGCAAAGATTTAAACACAGGCAGCTGAACTTGGAAGTATATGCTCTTAACTATTATGCAATACTGCCTCTCTTGATTGTATCTGCTCTTGAAAGTTGAAATTATAGACACTATTAATCTTCCTGGGAAGATTAAGGAATATAGCCTACCCTAAAAGTACATGGTATTAAACATCTAAGAACTATTTTGGTCAAGGTCTTGCATCCCCACTGACAAGAGTTTTATTTTATTTTGCTTTTTATTAGTCTAGTAACAGTACTTGGCATGTAGTAGATGCTCAAAATTTTATGATGGTGTTATTATATCACTTAATCATATTCTGTGAGCTTCAGGATCATGCAAGCTAAATCAAAACAAATCACTTATTTTCTGCTTAAATGTGGTGAACATCAGTGCATGAGGCTGTGTACTAAGCATTTGGGGAAACACAAGTTATAAAATCAGTCATTAATAGCTCTGCAAAAACCTGATCTTATTATTTCTTGTATGTTTGCAGCACTACTCTTTTCCTCTAGAAAGATTATCTTTTTATATCTGATCCCCTTATTCTGGAATTCTTAGGTTGCCATAAGTTAGTTTTTCTGTTTTTTCTTTACTCCTATCTCCACCACTTTTCTAGGTATGTTTTCTCCTATGGAGATGGCTCTCTGCCTTGCCATATTCCAACTACCATGCCTGGGGGAGTTGCGGCTGCCAACCAGTTTGTTACCAGTTTGTTAGAGGAGTGAGGGCAGAAACCTAACATGGATGCAGCTTGCCTTTCTCTTCATACGATACTTTTAGTGAATGTCAACCCATCAGTCTACCACATCAAGTACAAATCTTCCTGATTTTTCAGCTCATTTATATCTGGTCCCACCCTAATTCATCAACCCCATTTCTCCCTGCTCCTATAGAGAGATCTTCTGTCAGGCAGATAGGGCTCTTTTACCAGAAATGACCACCTTCTTGTGATTGTTCACTCAATTTTTCCTTCCTCCTGCTACCACTAGAGCTTGTACCAACTCAAGCTAACACTTAGTGGTATTCTTGTAATAGGCACTCATTGTCTCATGTATCAGTTTGGAGTTCCCAACTATATTGTCAGTGCCTCTAAAGCTCATGCTATTCTGCTGTAGCATCCTCGATTCCTTTATGTCACCAGTATCTACTATCCTCTCAATCCTAGCTTTTCATTAAAGTCAGCTGGTGTCTTTGTCTGGTGTAAGGTGTCTACTCCAGATTACAAAATTGTTAATGAAAGGAAAAATCACATATAGATTAAAAGAGAGGAAGAGTCTCAATTTAATAATCTAAACTCCTATATCAAGTACCTAACTTAAGAATAAAATATGTCTAGATTAAGCAAAAAGAAAGAAATAATAAAGAGGAGAAATCAATGAAATTGGAAAAAATGGGAGAAAAATGAAATCAAAAGCTGGTCTTTAAAAAAGATAAATAACATTGACAGATGCATACCAAGACTGACAGAAAGAGAAAACACACAAATTACTAATATGAGGAATGAAACAGAAGATATCACTACAGACGCTGCAGAAATCAAAAGGATAATAAGGGAATACTATGAGGAAAGTCTATATACATAAATTTGGCCATTTAGGCTAAATGGACCACTTTCTTGGAAAACATATCACAATTTACCTAATACAAAATATGTTATTTGAATAATCCCGTAACTAGTAATAACATTGAATTATTATTTTTATAACTCCAAAAAAATTTCCAAGCCCAGATGGTTTTACTGGAGAATTATATACCAAATTTTAAAGAAGAATTAACACATTTCTACACAATCTCTTCCAGAAAATGAAAGAGGGAGTATTTTCCAATTCATTTTACAAAACTAAAACTACCCTGATAAGAAAATAAAACAAAAATTGTTTTTAAAAAAGAGAAAAAAAAAAAACAGACAGAAAGAGGAAAAGGAAGAAAACTACAGACCATTATCTTTCATGAATATAGATGTAAAAGTCCTTTAAAAACATTAACAAACAAGTCCAGGCACGATGGTTCATGCTTGTAATTCTAACACATTGGGAGGCTGAGGCAGGTGAATCCCTTGAACTCAGGAGACCAGACTTAGCAACATAGTGAAATTCTTTCTTAAAAAAAAAAAAAACTATCCAGGCATGGTGGCACGTGCCTGTAGTTGAGCTCCTCCAGAGGCTGAGGTAGGAAGATCACTTGACACCAGGAGATTGAAGCTGCAATGAGCTGTGATCATGCCACTGCACTCCAACAGAGCTAGACCCTGTCTCAAAAAATGAACAAAGAAACAAACAAACAAAAAATTAACAAGTAAAATTCAGCAATATAGAAAAAGAATTACACATCATGATCAGTGGGATTTACACATGTTGTGATCACATGGGTAAGCATAAAAGTCAGTAACATTGAATGTTTTTGGTTTGTAAATCCTATTTTTTCCCTTTATGATTTAAAAGACAAGTGAATACATTGATAATTATAAATCTATCTTAATGGGCACACAAATGTGTAGAGACGCAATTTGTGACAATAACAACATAAAGAGGGCATGGAGCTATAAATGTTAAGGGAATAAACTTCACAACTAAAAGACAAAATTGATGGAATGGATAAAAAAACATGATCCTGTCTACATATGCTCTGTACAAAGAGACTCACTTTAGATCAAAAAATTACTAACACATGCAGAAGCCTTTTTCTGTTATTTGTGCAGATAAATGTGGGAATCATTGAAATGTGCCTTGTCTCCTCTCTCCTTCTTCACAAGACACCCAAAGAACTTAAGCAGTCTCCCCACAAGACTTTCACCCCACGCAACTCCACCCTATATGTATTTACATCTTGCATTTATGCTAAAGAGTCTACCTCCTACCTAGCAGGGATCAAAGTCATATCTCAAGACTCGGATCTGCGAATGGATTTCAGGTTTTAATATGAGGAAGAGACAGGGATAGGATTTGGAGGACTGGGGAAGGAGGGGTAGACCAAAAGGACCTTTGCTATACCCTTGATAAAATACACAATACACAACCTGGGAAATAAAAGAAGGGCTCTTGAATATGGTTGTACTTGTTTTTTCTCTTCTTTTTTTTTTTTTTTTTTTTGCACCTGTCCACATAACTTTACAAATAAATCAAGGAATAGGTAACTGGCTCTTTTTACTAGTCTAGAAATGCTGATTCTTGTCTTCTGAGAAATTAGTGACTTTCTCTTCTCATAAACAATAAAGCAAAGCTCTGCAAATTATCTGAAAGACAGCAAGGTTCTCCCCCTGATTAATTTTCTTATGTCACCTTGTTCTTCTTACCAAATGTGGAAAGCATGTGGTGTGCTTCAATTTCAAATAAGAGCTGCTGGCTTGGATTCATGAACGATTTTTCTTGTTACTTTTTTGTTTATTTGTTTGAAGGAGAGGATTTCAGTTAAATTTTTTTGAATATTTTATTATGAAATTTCAAAGAGACAGAAAAGTTGAAAGAATTTTACAGTTAACACTTGTTTACTCAACACCTAGATTCTACAATATTCCATTGTATGGATGTATAAGAGTTACCACTTACTGAAGGATATTTGTGTTGTTTCTAATTTTTGACTATTTTTCTTGTTACTTATTTCTTGTTTGAAGGAGAAGATTTTAGTTCAAAATTTTTTTCCAATTTTTTGATTATTAATAGTACCTCTATAAACATTCATGCCCAAGGTTTTTATGTATTGTTATTTAATATTTTATTTCCATCTTTTAAAAAGCAAACTCTGCAATGATTAGTATATCCAGGACTCAGATTTTCAGTATTATTCCTGAAACTACATGAAAAATACAAATAAAAAACGTAAGACAAAATTATTTAACAAAACAACACTCCATCACAAAAGCATGTAGAATTACAAGAATGCCACTTTAAAATACTGGCACTTTAAGATAACGATAATCTCAAAAACCACAACATTGTCAAATTTCCCTCAACTGATAAGCAGAGAAGAAGCTGACTCTAATTAATAAGTTTAAAGAAAAATCAAATTCGAATAAATCGAATAATTCATACTGAGATGCAAAGCTTAAGTGTCTTCTTTCATCACATCTATTTGATTTATAAAGAGGTAAACCACACTATAGGAAAATATACCCTATTTTAAATCTGACATGTCATTTTAAAAGCTGGCCCAATCAATTAGAAATAATTTTAATAGGGAGTCTCAAGTTTCCTGAACAATTCATATTTAGAGAAACAGGAAAAGACCTTTACAGCTGGATACAGATTGTATCCGCTCTTGAAAGCAAAATGAACCTGATATCTCATTTGGAACTGTGGAGACCACTCGGCTTCTGCATCTCTCTTGCTGGGAACTATGTTCTGGAGCTGCCTCTATTCAGCCATCTTGGAGAAGCCCCTCAGTTCTTCCTTAATGTAGGAACTGCAAAGTGTAACTACCATTACATGGTAATGGGAGTGAAAGAATATAGAGTTCTCATGTAAAAATTAAAACATACTTTGTCATTAGTCCTTCAAAAACAGACTTTCAAAATGTTTCATTCTCATAACCCCTTGCTATGAGTAGCTTGGTTACTCTTCACTTTATAAATATAAGTGGGTTATATGAAATTTGTTATCAACTGATCGAGATTTAGAGATTCAGTTATCGATGAAAATGGTCTCAATTTGACTTTTATTACTCTCATGATGAGAAGCAGGGTGTCTAGATAAAACCTTCTTATCAGCTAACTATATGAAAAGATAAATACTGTAGTAATTCATATGATACAAAATAGACAAAAGCAAAAGACTAGCTTCTCCCTCAGAAATAAAAATTTCAGGCCTATGTAAAGGACAACAATACTAATTTTTAAAATTATATTTACTTAGAAGCATTTAGAAAGTCAGCCGGGTGCGGTGGCTCATATCTGTAATTCCAACACTTGGGAGGCCAAGGCCTGAGGTCAGGAGTTTGAGACCAGCCTGCCCAGCATGGTGAAATCTCATCTCTACTAAAAATACAAAAAGTTAGCCGGGTGTGGTGGCGGACAACTGTAATCTCAGCTACTAGGGTGGCTGAGGCAGGAGAATTGCTTGAACCCAGGAGGTGGAGGTTGCAGTGAGCCAAGATTGCACCACTGCACTTCAGCCTGGGTGACAAGAGCAAAACTGCATCTCAAAAAAGAAAAAAGAAAGAAAGAAAGAAAGAAAAATTCATTTAGAATGTCAAACAGAACTCTTGCAAAATTTTTTGCAATTATAAATTAGTTTTTGGTAAACAAAACAATAACTATTTTGTATAAGCTGCATCAGAGGGAACTGAAGATGAAAACAGTGCCATCCCATACATAACTAATTTGTGCGGTGCACCAGCAAAACCCTGCTTTAAATTTCCATGCCCATTTGTAACCCCTGTGCTGTAACAGGCAAGATTAGTGGCTACTGAAAATACCATCAGGACAGGGCTAGCTAACTACACATTTGGCAGTGTGCTAACTATACAAAAGAAAAAGACACTGTACAGTTGCTAAACAAATCTTACACAGCCTTACATTTCAATTTTTTTTCTTTAAAAGGACTGAATTGTGTACAGGGAGGTTGAATGCTTTTCAGAGAAGAAAAAAAACTGCACTAGAACCAACTTATTCATCATCATCTTCCTCCTCAACATCATCCTGTTCATCTTCCTCCTCTTCATTCTTCTTGCTTTTTTTAGCCCTGACTACTTTATTTTTTGCTGCATCAGGCTTTTCTTTAGCTCCGTGTGCAGCAATATCCTTGTCATATTTTTCCTTCAGCTTTGCAGCCTTCATTTCATATGGCTGCTTATCATCTGCAGCAGTGTCATCCCACATCTCTCCCATTTTCTTTGCAACATCACTAATGGATAGGCTGTGATATTATTCTTTGATTTTTGGGTGATACTCAGAACAGAACAAGACAAAGGCTGGAGAAGGCCTCTTGAGTGTGTTGGGATCCTTAAACTGTTTTGTTTCCCCTTCAGGAGGGATTTAGGTTTCATTTCTCTTTTGTAACGGGCCTTACCCAATCTTGCCATGTCTTCAAATTTTCCTTTCTCTTTGCAGACAGGTTTCTACTTCTCTGAGCACTTCTTAGAAAACTCTGAGAAACTGACTGAATCTTCTGGGTGCTTCTTTTTGTGCTCCTCCTGGCAAGTTTGCATAAAGAATGCATATGATGACATTTTGCCTTTCAGCTTCTTAGGCTCTCCATTGGCCATATTTACTTATTATTTCATCAGCAAGGCACAGAGTCGCCCAGTGCCCATTCAATTCTCACTCACCCGGCACTGTCTCTATGAAGCCCAATGTACTGCAATCCCATCTTACTTTTAACATCCCAAATTCGTTAATATTGTTGTGATTTTTTTTAATCTATGGCTATCTAGGTTTCTACATAGATAAATTTATTTGTTCATTGTGGAAGGTTATATTTTCCAAAGATAGAGGTGACCGTATCTCTTATCCCACATGCTCTTTCGCAGTGTGACATTGCCACTCCACTATCAAGAGGTGCAGTCTAATTCTTTTCCCCTTGAATGTGGGATGGCCTTAGTGACTTGTATTAATCAATAGAATGTGGTAGAAGTGACACTGCATGGATTCTAAGGCTAGGTCAGATTTTCAGGTACAAAAGACAATACAGCTTTCACCTGGTTCTCTTGGAATGCTCACTTCTGAATATTCCTATGGAGAGGTCATTTGTAGGTGCTATGGTCAACAGTCTTCACTAAGCAGTCTTTGAGTTATCCCAGTTCAAATGCCAGATATGTGAATGAAGATGCTACCAGAGGCTTCCAGGCTACCAGATTTGAGTCATCCCCTGCTATTCAAGACATTCCAGCCGAGGCCTCAGATAACATAAAGCAGAAAAATCATTCTTGCTGCTTACCCAGGTTTTTGTGCGAACAGAAGTTTTCATTTCTCTGGAGTAAATACCCAGGAGTATGTTTAAAAACAAAATTTCAATAAATTGAGTGCAAAGATCTAATTGGATTTTATTAACAATTCATGAATCAGGCAACTTTTTTTTTTTTTTTTTTTTTTAAGACAGAGTCTTGCTCTGCTGCCCAGGCTAGAGTGCAGTGGCACGATGGTGGCTCACTGCAGCCTTTAACTCCTGGGTTCAAGCAATTCTCATGCCTAAGCCTCTGGACTAGCTGGGATTACAGGCACATGCCACACCTGGCTAGTTTTTGAACTTTCAGTGGAGAAGGGGTTTCGCTATATTGGCCAGGCTGATCTCGAACTCCTGACCTCAAGTGATCTGCCTGCCTTGGCCTCCCAAAGTGCTAGGATTACAGGCATGAACCACTATGCCTGGCTGAGGCAACATCTTATCTACAAAACAGAAAGGCACTCCACTGGGCATGGCAGAATAGTTGGTTTCTATAAGCTAGTTTAAGCAGAAACAAGAAAACTGGTATCATAGTGTGAAAAGTAGATTGGTTAACATCAAGTTACTTCAGGTAACTTTCCTTATAGGGTTAAAGCAGAGAAGCCTTCCTTATCATACCTGCTCAGGTTGACTGGGCCCCTTGGAATTGGTTGCTGTGAATCTCTTGTTCTTTTCAAAACTGGCCAGAGTTTAAGTTCAGTTTGGTTACATGGCACTTAGTACAAGTGACTCAATTCTGGTTTGATCTGGTCTGTTGGGTCTAGTGCAGGAGCTCAGTCCAAAACAATGGCCTCCCTTAAATTCTATTTAACAAGTAGGATTACTCAGCCATATGGTAAGTATATGTTTAATTAAAAAAAACCTGCCAAACTGTTTCCCAAAGTGGCTGTACCGTTCTGTATTCCCACCAGTAATATATGAGAGGTCCTGTTGTTTGTAATCTTCACCAGCACTTGGAATTGTCATTATTTTTAACTTTAGCCATTCTAATAGTGTTCAGTGATAGCTCATTGTGACTTTAATTTGCATTTTGCTAATTGCAAATAATGCTGAAAATATTTTTATGTGCTTATTGTCCATCCATATATACACTTTAGTAAAATGTCTGTTTAAGATTTTACCCACTTTCATTGGTTGTTTCAGACTAACTTTTAAAAATTTAAATCTGATAATGTCTGACATCCTCCCTTCCCCCAACATGATGTGTAATTTTCATTTTATTTCCATTCTGTTTTTCTTTCTGATGTGCATTCACTGAGTTTTGACAAATGCATATACCCATCCAAACCAAACTCCTATGAAGTGATACAACATGATCATCACCCCAGAATGTCCCCTACTCCCCCTTTCCAGCTATTCTCTGCTCCCAACCCCCTCAAATGTAATTCATGTCCTAAATTTTTCCACCATAGATTTTTCCTGATTTACAAATGTAAATACATGAAATCATACAAAATGTACTCTTTTGTGTAAGGCTTCCTAGCATAATGTTTTTGAGATACATCCATCTTGCATGTATTAATAATGCATCCCTTTTTATTGCTGAGTGGTATTCCATTGTATGAATAAATCATAGTTTGTTTATCCATTATTCTGTTGATGAATACCTGAGCTGCCTCCACTTTGGGCTATTACGAATAAAGCTGATATGAACAATCACATTCAAGTCTTCTTTTTATGGTCTTATACTGTCATTTATCTTGGCTAAATACCTAGGAGGTGAATTGATGGATCATAAGATAGCTGTGTACATAACTTTATGAGAAACTGCTGTATTTTTTCCAAAGTGTAGAAAAGTACTTCTAACATCCAAGATGCCTTTGGAATCTCTGACTCATGGGTTTCCCAGGAATAGAAGTACCCTTTATTCTGGAAATTGTGGAGGTGGGATGATTCCCACCCCCTTCCTGTATCAGAATTGATTCAAGAATATGCGTGCCTCTCTTAGCAGCTCTGTTCTCACAGCTGTCAGCCCTGGTCAGGGAGAGGCGGGGATGTTTAATTATAATGCTCCTGACAGTTTCTGAGCAGAGAGCTCAGTGCCTGCTGTGCCAACAGCTGAGCTCAGCCTGAAGCTGCCATGCTGAAGACTCACCTCCCCATATCTGGCTTTTCCTCTGTAGGCTTGCTTAACGGCAAAACAAATCTCATGTTTCCACTTGCTCAGTGCCGGTCAGGTGCAGGTTGCAGGCACACTCCAGCTTAAGAGGCTTGCATTATTTTCCTCATCCTAACATTGAGTTAGCTGCCAGTGCATGATACAGCCCAGCAGAGCCCAAACTACCTAGGAATTCAGTCCTCAACACAACCCAGGTTCTCAGAGTTCATCACATTTGAACATACAGCTATTCACTGGTTCTACCAAGGTCCCTATGGGATCCATTTATGTGTCTTCTGACTTGTTTCTCCTGTGGTTAATTAGGAGATGAGGGAACGAAGATGCACCGAGAGATAGGGCACTCTTGTTTTTCCCTTTCCATAAATGCTCTTTACTTCTCCCCCTCTATTTATCTGTTCTCACACTGCTCATAAAGACCTACCTAAGACTGGATAATTTATAAAGGAAAGAGGTTTTATAAGACTCACAGTCCAGCATGGCTGGGGAGGCCCCAGGAACTTATAATCATGGCAGAAGGGGAAGTAAACACATCCTTCTTCACACGGCAGTAGCAAGGAGAAGTGCAGAGCGAAAGTGGGGGAAAGCCCCTTATAAAACCGTCAGATCTCATGAGAATTCACTCACTATCACGAAAACAGCATAGAATGGGGCCTGCCCCCATGATTCAATTACCTCCTACTGGGTCCCTCCCACAACACACGGGGGATTATGGGAACTACAATTCAAGGTGAGATTTGGGTGGGACACAGAGCCAGTACCATATGGTTTGGCTCTGTGTCCCCACCCAAATCTCTTATGGCACTGAACACTTTCTACCTTGTATTACCATTATTTGAAGTTTTTTCTTTAGTTCATCTTCTCCTAGAAATTGGAAGTGATTTGTAAGGGTAAATAAAATATAAACACATATCATATATTTAAAATGGAATTTTAAAAAAGCAAGAGGGGGGGACATAAAATGGAGCCAGGAATGCTAATTTTGTGCACTTCTTAACCCTCCTAATAAAGAGTGAGGGCCATAACAGAAGGAATGTGTTTTATTCATCTTTGTATTTATTGCAAGGCCCAACATATTCTTTCTTTTAAATAGCTTTATTGAGATATAAGTCACACACCACATAATTCATGCACTTAAGTTTAAAATTCAACAGTTTTTAGTATATTCAGAGTTGTGCAACCATCATCACAATCCGTTTTAGAACATTTTCACCATCCCCAAAAGAAACCCTGTACCTATTAGCATCATTCCCCGTATCACCCTACCTCCAGACCCTGGCAACCATTAACCTCTTTCTGTCTCTATGGATCTGCCTATTCTGGACATTTCATAAAAATTGACTCATACAATATGTGGCATTTTGTGTCTGGCCCCCTTCACTTAGCATAATATTTTACAGTTCATCGATGTTGTAGCATGCATCAGTACTTGATATTTTATGTCTGCATAATATTCCATTTTATGGATATATCACCTTTTGTTTATCCATTCATCCATTGATGGGCATTGGGTGGCTTATAATTTTTGGCTATTAATAATGCTGCAATGTACATGTGTGTACGAGTTTTTCTGTGGGCATTTGTTTTCCTTTCTCTTAGGTATATACCTCAGTGTGGAATTGCTGGATCATATGGTAACCCTGTTTAATCATCTGAGGAACTGTCAGACTATTTTCCAAATGCACCATTCCCACTACCAGTGTATGAGGGTTCCAGTTTTTCCACATCTTAGCCAATATTTTTATTATTTGTCTTTTTTATTCTTTCAGTGTAGTGAGTGGGAAGTAGTATCTCATTTTGTATTTCACTTGAATTTCCCTAAAGACTAATGATGTTAATCATCTTTTCATGTGCGTATTGGCCATTCCCATATCTTATTTGGAGAACTATTTATTTAGGTTCTTATTTTTAAAATTGGGATTTTTGGTTTTTTGTTTTTATTTTTCAGTTTCAAGATTTCTCTATATTTTCTGGATACAAGCCTCTCATCAGCGATATGGTTTGCCAATATTTTCCTCCATTCTGTGGATTATCTTTTCATTTTCTTCTTGGTATTATTTTGAGGCACAAAAAATTCTCATTGTGATCAAGCCCAAGGTATCCATTTTTGTTATATGGGTTTTTGATATATGTATGATATTTTGCTTAGCCCAAGATCATGAAGGTTTCTCAGTCCTTTCTTGCAGACTGGACAAACAAATGTTTATTTACAACAACAGCACTATTTGTTCAGCACTTGATTTAAGCTTGGCATCATGCTGTGCACTTGACAGAGGGTATTAATGTCAATAACAGCAACAACAATGGCTAACTTTATTGAGCTATTACATGAATGATCTCATTTAATCCTCACAACAAATCTTTGAGGTAAATATGAAAACCTCCATTTTACAGATAGGGAAACCGAGGATCAGAAATATTATCTCCATGTGATGCCTAGAATTGTTGTAGCCATCTTCTGACCATGAAGGAAGGCATTGATGTAAAGTTGTGGAGGACAGAAGAGACATATGGAAAGAATCAGCTACCAAATTAAAAGCCAAAATAACATAATCACAAGATTAATAGCTGACATTTATTGAGCACTTTATGAGAGTTATCTGTTATCTTATTTAATAATCCTAATACTTCTTTGTGAAAAAAACATATCATGGGGGACCCCCACGATGTGGCTCAGATATGTTAAGTATTGTGGCAAACTTTATTGGTTTCATTCACTTCTTTCTCACTAATATAACCCCAATTTTTTCACCATTCTCTCATCAGCCATAATTTTCTGGAGAGAATTAATTCTCTCCCATCCTAAGGAGGTGAATCATGATCAATTTTAGCCAATCAGTGGTTTCATTCCTTTTGCCAATAATTGGCTAAGGCACGGAAATGGAAGAAATCATGGCTAATGACCTGAAAGGAAGTCTGCTGAGTGGCTTCTAGGAAAGATTTTCATGGAGAATAAAAACAAATTTGTTGGAAGAAATTGTCCTCTCTTTTGTTCAAAATGGTTGGTTCTACACATAATGCCTAGAACAAGTGTTACCTTGTAGCTCATGTGAGTAGGCACTGCTGACAAACTGGAGAAGAGAGAGGGATATGTGAAAAACACTGGATCCCTGAAGAGCCACTGAATTAAAAATCTTGGAATTGTCCTACTTAGAGGCTTATTGTTTAAGCCACTCTTAGTTGTCCTTTCTGTCCCTGGCAGCTAAATTCATCCTGTCTGATCCAAATATATAGGTTGTAAATGGCTGAGTCAGGAATCAAATCAAGGTCTCTCGGACTCCAAAACTCCTGAACTTAGTCCTTATACTAAAGTGTCTCTGTTCAAATGGGTGAATTTTGAATGCAGGACTGTGAGGTTATATATGATTCTATAGGGTGGAAATAATTTCATATTGGTAAATATGACATTTATGAGTTTGTCAACTGAAGAATGATGAAGTTCTCAAATTTGGAGAGGAGAGGTAATATTCTCTTCTCAGAGATAAGTGGGCACCACACCCAAGCACCACACCTAAACATCACAAAACTATTGTATCTCTCGCCTATTCTCCTAAGGGCTCACTAATCTTTCTAAAAAGTCCTTTAAATGTTTTTCAATAAATGCCCTTTCTCCTTCTAAGAAGTCACTTACTCTCACAGACTTACCTCTGCTTCTCCCCATCCTTTATTAAAATGCTACACAAGCCTCCAATTCTAACCTCCTTATTAAATCACATTTCTTTGTGAACTCCCACATGGATGTAATTAAATTTGTTATTTTCTCTTGATGATCTGTCTCTTGTCAGTTTAATTTTCAGGTCCCAAAACACTGAAATAAGAGGGTAGGAGAAAAGTTTTTTTACTATGCAACACCAGCCATCATAATGTGAGACAAACCAAATTAGCTCAAGTAGAGAAATTACTTAGAGATGCTCAGTTATGAAGGGGGAACTGAGGCCCCCAGCTGATAGCCAGTATCAACTGTCAGACATGTGAGTGGACTAGCCTAGAGATGATTCCAGTCCCTGACCTGTGAGTGTGCCAGCTAAGGCCCAGACATTATAGAGCAAAGACAAATCATTTTCACTGTGTCTTGTCCAAATTGCTAACGCACAGAATCAATGATAATTATGAATGATTGCTTCATGTTTCTAAGCTTTGGAGCAATTAGTTATGCAGCCATAGTAACTGGAATAGGTGACATACACACAAAAATTCAATAACGTGTCTGTAGGGTAATTTTTAAGTACTGGTCTGTGAATCATGCCTATTATTAAATACCACCAACTATGGGCTGAGAATTTTATATTAATTATTTCATCTAATTCTTACAAATTGCCTACAGGTTTGGCCCTATTCTTATCCACATTATATAGCTGAGTAAACAAGCTCAGTGAGACTGAATAATTTGCTTGGGGTCATACAGTTAAATCTACGCTTTTTCCACCACACCACATGGTTTCCTCAGGAAGAACTGTATTTTAAATATGCAATAAAAACAGAATATCTAGGATTTGATTACATAAATCTTACTCAAATTTTCAATTTTATCCCTCTCAAATTTTATAAGGCTACTTTCACTAAATTCCTGTAATTATTTCATTAGCTTCCAGATGGTTTCCCCTGCTTTCAGGTTTTCAAGGTGCAAAATCTTCCCATAGCCTGTACTACATTGAGATTCCTAAAACACCAGTAGCTTGGGTCTGTCTCTTATCACTATCTTTGATATGATAGCTTCATTAAAAATTCTGCATTTTTTTCTGAAAGACTGAAGTAAAAAAACCATCTTTTCAAAGATCGGGAGCTGCCACTTCTTCTTTATTTGTCTTCTCATTTCTGTATTCCCCAGCACCTTGCACAGAGTCTGGCAGACAGAAGAAGCTCAGAAACTATTTGGTAGAATGAAATGTCTTGAGTACACTATTGTGTGGATCAGTTTTTCTTCTTTCTTTCACTTTATGAACCACTTCCAGTTTGCTTCATACAAGGATATTTTAGACCAGAGATGATCCCTGGAACTAGCTACAGATGAGCAGGTACTTTCTGGAAGTTGTTTCCTGGGACTTAACCTAGGCCAGTGACCATAGGCATCCCTCACGCTCTTCTAAATCCTGGAAAAGCTACATAAGTATTCATATCCCTTTTGTTGAAATAAAATAAAAATGTTATATTTTTCTTGGTTCAAGTAAAATTTATGGGTAACACACTTCACTGCTCTTACACTTGCGAAATTTTCTCCCAGATGGTAGACAGGTTATATATCATTTTAAAAATTAGTTCTTAATTATGTAAATAATACATAAATGATTAAGGATTATTTCCTTAAAATCGCTATTTTCCACACTTTTCTTTTCTTGCTGAAGTATATTCCCTAACAATTCTTTCTGAGAGTTTCTGTGGGTGGTAAGTTTTCTGGCTTCTTATATATCCAAAATGTCTTAATTTCTCCCTCCTACTTATATAATAGCTTGGCTCAGTATTAAATTCAAGTTTCAGCATTATTTTAACTAACAGTTTAAAGATACTGCTCCATTGCTTTCCTGCATGTGATTTTGATAATGAAAAATCTGATGTCAGACAGATTATTTTTCCATTGTAGGTGGTCTTTATTTTGTCTCTGAATGCTTTCAGTATTTTCATGTTTTACTTGATGCTCTAAAATTTCACTGTGGTATGTCTACTTTTTTTAAAAGTTGCTTTTCTTATTTTCATAAGTCATCCTGCTTGGCAATCAGAGGGTCCTTTCAATTCAAGGATTAATGATTTTGTCCCTGAAGAGGTTTTTCTTTTTGGCTATTTATTCTTTAAATATTGCTCCCTATTCATTTTATCCAATTTTACTCAATGGAACTCTTTTAGAAAAATGTGAAAATGTCTTGATTGGTCCTTCATGCCTCTAATTTCACCTATTATTTCCTTTTAAAAGTATCTTAAGTTTTCATATTTGCCTATTATTGTTTTCATAATTGCTTGATCTTTCATAGATGTGATATCTTTTCTTATCATTTTGAGGTTATTATCATTGTGTATTCGTGTTTTGAGGACTATTTCTCTAGTGAAAGTCTTTTAATTTGTTGAGTTTGTTGTCCATATTTTATAGGATTTTCTTTGTCTAAATGTTTGACAGGTCTCTTATTATATGCTTCTCTTTGTAGTTAAGATATCGTATTAGACTGTCTGCTTCCTTTGGTTATGCAACTTATTTCAGAGAATAGGGGAAACAGACATAGGTACTATTTTCAGTGAGAGTGAGTGAAATGGAGAATAGGCCATAAGGAAGGGTACCTTGATGTATTCATGTGCTTTGCTATTTCTAATGAATACTTTTATTTTCTTAGCCATTGCCCATCATCACCCAAGGCACTACCCTGTCTCACAGCCTTAAGCTCCTCTACTTACGGCATTCACTTGAAGACAGATTCCTCTGTTACTGCTTTCTGGCCCATGTGATGGGTAGATGGATAAAAGAGGCTGAGGTTTTTTTGGCTTTTCTTCCTGTAATACAAAGTGGCTGCCTCTAACATCACCCCTTGGTTCTAGGTTTCACCTTTTGGTCTGGAGAACTCTTGGGATAATTTCACCATCTGTAAGAATTCTCTCCCATGTGTGCCTTGTGCTGTGGTTCCTTCTTCAATCAGAGCCCATCTACTTCCCATTCTTCAGATTCTTCTCAGTTTTTGGCCCACCAACAGTGATTTAAAGCATGCCAATATTTAACTATTTTACCTTTGTATCAGGTATAAGAGAGTCAGTGAAAAACTATGAATAACAGGGGCTCAAGAAATGTATAAGCTTATTTTTCTTGGACTTTTTAGACAACATTTGTAAGGAAGATTTCCAGAGCTGATATAGTTGTTCTGTAATCACCAGGTTCCAGTTTATCTTGTTGCTCTGCCATTCTAATACCTGCCTGCGTGGACACAAATTAAGTCATTCACATTTTAACCAGCAGGAAGGAGAAGAGGGTGAAAACAGATGTGATTTCACTTTCTATGAATATTTCCCATAAGTTGTACAGGATACTTCTATATTCTGAGTCTGATAAATATATTCTTTATATGTGTAATGCATAACACTGGGTACTTTACATCTGACTCTGAAGTCCACTTTGTTAATTCCAGGACACTTACACCCTCCCAAGCCTAAACCAGGAAGAAGTTGAATCCCCAAATAGACCAATAACAAGGTATGAAGTTGAAGCAGCAATTAATAGCCTACTAACCAAAAAAAGTCCAGGTCAAGATGGGTTTACAACCAAATTCTACCAGACATACAAACAGGAGCTGGTACCATTCCTTTTGAAACTATTTCAAACAATACAAAAGAGGGAATCCTCCCTAACTCATTTTATGAGACCAACATCCTCCTGATACCAAAACCTGGCAGAGACACAACTAAAACAGAAAACTTCAAGCCAATATCCATGATGAACATCGTTGTAAAAATCTTCAATAAAATACTGTCAAGCCGAACGCAACAGCACATCAAAAAGCTATCCATGATGATCAATAGGCTTCATCCCAGGGATGGAAGGCTGGTTCAACATATGCAAATCTATAAACCTAATCCAACACATAAACAGAACCAAAGACAAAAACTACATGATCATCTCAATAGATGCAGAGAAGGCCTTTGACAAAATTCAACAGCCCTTTATGCTAAAAACTCTCAATAAACTAGGTATCAATGGAACGTATTTCAAAATAATGAAAGATATTTATGACAAACCCACAGCCAATATCATACTGAACAGGCAAAAACTGTAAGCATTCCCTGTGAAAACTGCCATAAGACAAGGATGCCCTCTCTCACCATTCCTATTCAATATAGTATTGGAAGTTTTAGCCAGAGCAATCAGGCAAGAAAAAGAAATAAATGCTATTCAATTAGGAAAAGAGGAAGTCAAATTGTCTCTATTTGCTGATGACACGATTGTATATTTAGAAGACCCCATCTTCTAAGCCCAAAATCTCCTTAAGCTCATAAGCAACTTCAGCAAAATCTCAGGATAGAAATCAATGTGCAGAAATCACAAGCATTCCTATACACCAACAACAGGCAAGCAGAGAGCCAAATCATGAGCGAACTCCCATTCACAATTGCTTCAAAAAGAATAAAATACCTAGCAATACAACTAACAAAGGACATGAAGGACCTCTTCAAGGAGAACTACAAACCACTGCTCAAGGAAGTAAGCGGAGAACACAAACAGATGGAAAAACGTCATGTTCCTGGTTAGGAAGAATCAATATCATGAAAATGGCCATAATGCCCAAAGTAATTTATAGATTCAATGCTATCCCCATCAAGCTACCATTGACCTTCTTCACCAAATTGGAAAAAAACACTTTAAACTTCATATGGAACCAAAGAGAGTCTGCATAGCCAAGACAATCCTAAGCAAAAAGAACAAAGATGGAAGCATCATGCTAACTGACTTCAAGCTATACTACAAGGCTACAGTAATCAAAACAGCGTGGTACTGGTACCAAAACAGAGACATAGACCAATGGAACAGAACAGAGGCCTCAGAAGTAATGCGACACATCTACAACCATCTGATCTTTGACAAACCTGACAAAAACAAGCAATGGGGGAAAGGATTTCCTGTTTAATAAATGGTGTTGGGAAAACTGGCTAGCAATGTGCAGAAAGCTGAAACTGGACCCCTTCCTTACACCTTACACTAAAATTACCTCCAAATGGGTTAAAGATTTAAACATAAAACCTAACACCATAAAAACTGAGAAGAAAACCTAGGCAAAACCATTCA
The DNA here is from genome assembly GCA_036589455.1 of Ateles fusciceps. Classification (NCBI taxonomy): domain Eukaryota; kingdom Metazoa; phylum Chordata; class Mammalia; order Primates; family Atelidae; genus Ateles; species Ateles fusciceps. Next base: position 120,552 of record JAZHEH010000277.1, read on the forward strand.
GGACATAGGCATAGGCAAGGACTTCATGAGTAAAACACCAAAAGCAATGGCAACAAAAGCCAAAATAGACAAATGGGATGTAATTAAACTTAAGAGCTTCTGCACAGCAAAAGAAGCAATCATTAGAGTGAACCAGCAACCAACAGAATGAGAAAAAATTTTTGCAACCTACCCATCTGACAAAGGGCTAATATCCAGAATCTACAAAAAACTACAGCATATTTACAAGAAAAAAACAAACAAACCCATTCAAAAGTGGGCAAAAGATATGAAGAGACACTTTCCAAAAGAAGACATTTGTGAGGCCAACAAACATACGAAAAAAAAATGCTCATCATCACTGGTCATTAGAGAAATGCAAATCAAAACCACATTGAGATACCATCTCATGCCAGTTAGAATGGCGATCATTAAAAATCTGGAGATAACAGATGCTGGAGGGGATGTGGAGAAATAGAAACACTTTACACCGTTGGTGGGAGTGTAAATAAGTTCAACCATTGTGGAAGACAGTGTGGCGATTCCTCAAGGATCTAGAAATAGAAATTCCATTTGACCCAGCAACCCCATTACTGAGTATACACCCAAAGGATTATAAATCATTCTTTTATAAAGACACATGCACTCGTATGTTCATTGTGGCACTGTTTACAATGGCAAAGACCTGGAACCAACCCAAATGCCCATCAATGATAGACTGGACAAGAAAATGTGGCAGATTAACACCATGGAATACTATGCAGCCATAAAAAAGGATGAGTTCATGTCCTTTGTAGGGATATGGATGAATCTGGAAACCATCATTCTCAGCAAACCGACACAAGAAGAGAAAACCAAACACCACATGTTCTCACTCATAGGCGGGTGTTGAACAATGAGAACACATGGGCATGGGGAGGGAACGTCACACACTGGGGTCTGTCTGGGGGGTGGGGGTCTAGGGACACTTGGGGGTGGGGGAGTATGGGAAGGGGATAACACTGGGAGAAATGCCTGATGTTGGTGACAGGGGGATGGAGACAGCAAACCACCATGGCATAGGTGTACTATGCAACAATCCTGCAGGATCTGCACATGTACCCCAGAACTTAAAGTATCATTAAAAAAGAAAGATATTAAGTGAAAGTCTAACAAAACATGCATTAGGACATGTATGTTGAAAACTACAAAAAACTAAGGAAAGAAATCAAACATAAATGAAAGATGAGGTATATATTGTATATGGATTAGAAGATTCAATACAGTTAATTCTCCCCAAATTGCTATATAGGTTTAACACAGTTTCTATTAAAAATACCAGCAAGATTTTTTATAGATATAGACAAGATTATTATAAAATTTGTATGGAAAGTCAAAAACATAATATTTAAAAAGAAGAATAAAATGGGAGGAATCAGTATACCCAATTTCAAGAATTGTTATGTAGTGACAGTAATCAAGACTTTGCTGTAGAAGCAGGTATAGATACATAAATCCATGGAATAGAATAGAGAACTCAGAAATAGACTCACACCAATATATCAAACTGTTTTTTGACAAACGTGCAAAAGTAACTCAATGGAAGAAAGATATTCTTCCAACAAATGGCGCTAGAGTGAGACATATGAACAAAAAAATGACATGTGAACAAAAAAAGAACAAAAATATAAACAAAAAGTGACATATAAACAAAAAGTATAGGCAAAAATCTGAACCACAACCTAAACATCACACATTATACAAAAATTAACTCAAAATGGATCATTGAAGTTAGGTGAAACATACATTTATGAAAAATTTAGAATATAATATAAGAGAAAACTTTAGGACCTAGACTTCATGAAGGGTTCTAGGCATGACAACAAAAGCATAACCCATAAAGGAAAAAATGAATAAATTAATGACTTCAGTTCTGTGAAAGAGCATGTGAAGAGGATGAAAAAATAAGCTATGTTTACAAACAACATATCTGACAAAGTACTCATATGAAGAATATATAGTGAATTCTCAAAACTCAAAATTAGAAAAAATAAACAATTCCATTACAAAATGGGTAAAAGGTCTACTTGCTTCAGCAGCACATATACTAAAATTGGAATGATACGGACAAGATTAGCATGGCCCCTGCACAAGAAAGTAGGTAAAAAGCACAGAGTCATCTCACCAAATAAAATATATAATAAACAAATTAAGCACATGAAAATATGTTCAATATCATAAGACATTAGGAAAATGCAAACTTAATCCACAAAAAGATATTACTGCACATCTATTAGAATGGCTAAAAAGAAAAAAAATATGGCAGATGATGCTAGTGAGGATGCAGAGAAACTGAATCTCATACATTGCTGGTGGGAATGTAAAATCTCACAGCCACTCTGGAAAACAGTTTGGCAGTTTCTTAAAAACTACATATTGCAATTACCCTATGACCCAGTAATTGCAATCTTAGGCTTTTCATTTCCAGAGAAATGAAGACTGATGGTTGCACAGAAACTTGTATACGACTGTTCACATAGCTTTGTTTGTAGTAGACCAAAACTGAAAACAACCAAAATGTCCCCAGTTGGTGAATGTGTAAACAAACAGTGGTATATCCTTTTATTGTTGAAATGCTATTCAACAATAAAAATGTGTACATTTATGATACATGTAACAACTGGGATTTGTCTCAAGAACATGCTGAGTGAATAAAAGCTAATCTCAAGAGGTTACATATTGTATGATTTCATTTACATAGCTTTCTCAAAATGATAAAGTTACAGAGATGGAAAACAGATTAGTGGTTGCCAGTGGTTAGGAATGATGAAGGGATGGAGTATTGGGTGTGACTAATAAGAGGTAGCAACATTGATCCTTGTGGTGATGATATAGTTCTATATTTTGATTGTGATGGAAACTCCACTTAATATATATATTAAAATTATATATATTTTACCAATGTCGAATTCCTGATATTGATATTGTACTACAGTTATCTAATTTACAAACATTGGAGGAAATCGGGTGAAGGGTACATGGGCTTCTGTACTATTTTTCCACTTTTTGTAAATCTAGAATTATTTAAAAATAAAAAGTTAAAAAATGTACAGAGAAAACTAGATGGACCACCCATATACCTACCATTGAGTTTACCCAATCATAAAAATTTGCCATATTTGAACATTTCATTTTTAAGTTAACTTACAATAAAATTGACTTTTTGGTGTATAGTTGTATGAATTTTAATATATGTACAGATTTGTGTTACCAGCATGATTAGAATTTGTTTTGACCACAATTAGAATCAAATACACTTTTGTAACCCTAAAACCTCCCTTGTGCTATCCTTTTGTAGTCACACCTTCCCCCCACACCTAACCTCTGGCACACACTGCTGTGTTCTTTATCCCCTATTGTTTGTCTTTCTAGAATGCCATATTAATGGAATCCTACACTATGCAGTCTATTGAGGCTGACGTCTTTTACCTAACATAAGAAATTTGAGAGTTATCCAAGTTGTTGTGTTTAACAGTAGTTCATTGATGTTACTGCTAAGTAGTATTCTATTGTATGGATGTAGCTCAGAGTGTTTATACATTTATTTGAGCTGTCGAAGGATACTTAGGTGGTTTTTTTTTTTTGCAGATTGTGAACAGAGTTGCTGTAAAAGTTTATGTATAAATTTTTATGAATAGTTTTTCTATTGAGATACAGTTCACATACCATACAATTCACTCCTTTAAAATGCACAATTTAGTGGATTTGAGTCTATTTTCCACGGTTGTGCAGCCATCACTAACTACTATATAATTGCAGAACATTTCAGCAACCCCCAGGAAACCCATGCCCATTAGCAGTCACTTCTTTCTTCCTACTCCCAGTCCAAGACAACCACTAATGTACTTTCTGTCTCTATAGATTTGCCTGTTTTAGACATTTCATATAAATAGAGTCATATAATATGTGGCCTTTTGTGCCTGGCTTCCTTCCCTTAGCATAATGTTTTCAAGGCTCATCCATGTTGTAATATATATCAGTAGTTTATTCCTTTTATGGCTAAGTAATATTCCATTGTATGGATATACCATAATTTATCTGTTCATCAGTTGATGGACAGTTGTTTTCACTTTTTGGCTACTACGCATAACACTGCTATGAACATTTAAATACAAGTGTTTATGTGGACATATTTTTGTGTTCTCTTAATTATGCAGAATTAAGTGTAGAATTATTGAGTTATGTTGTAACTCTGTGTTTAACCTTTTGAGAAACTGCCAAACCATTTTCCAAAGTGGCTGTGTAATTTATATTCTCACCAGTAATGAGGGTTCAGTTTCTGCACATCTCCATCAATGCTTGTTGTTATCTGTATTTTTTTTAAATTAGTCATCCTGGGTAGCTATGAAATAATGTCTCACTATGGTTTTGATTTGCATTACCCTGATGGTTAATGGAATTGAATGTCTTTTCATGTGCTTAATAGGCACCTCTATATCTTCTTTAGAGACATATCTATTCAAATCCTTTGCCCATTTTCAAATTGCATTGTCTTTTTATTGTTGAGTTGCAAGAGCTCTTTATACATTCTGGATATAAGTCCTTTATTAAATATATGATTTGCTAATATTTTCTTCTATTATGAATGTTGTCTTTTTCTTGTATTCATGGTGTCCTTTGATGCTCAAAAGCTTTAAATTTTGATAAAATCCAATATATTTTATTTAATTGTTTGTGCTTTAGGTATTACATCTAAAAATACCATTGCCTAATCCAAGGTCAGTCACAAAGATTTACACCCATGTTTTCTTTTAAGAATTTTAGTTTTTAGTTCTTACATTTAGGTCTTTGATTCATTTTGAGTTAAATTTGTTCATATGGTTGTAGTGGCATTTATAACTTTCTTCTCCACTACATATTACATATTCACTAGGGATTTTTGTTTTTGTTTTGCTTGCCTGTTTGGGTTTTTTGTTTGTTTCTTTATTTACCCTATAGTGTAATCCCAATTTTTATTTCAAGAAAAACTGAGCCTTTGATAGTTTGCCTGTATTGGATTGTTGTAACTTTCAAGTGGTGGAAATACTATTACCTTTGGAATTAAAAAGTATACACACCAAGTCCAAGGTTGCAGGGAGTGAAGCAACTTTTTGTGAGTGGGTTATTAGGTGTAATAATGATTGATGCCATCTCTATTTCCACTGTTTGATAGCCTGGCTATAAGAGAGATATTGGTAGCCTGTTCAGAGCACAACTCTATCCATAGAACAGTACTTCAACTTCACAATGTGTAGCCTCCCAGTTAAGGCTGTAACTGATTCAGTGTTAGGTAATGCACCATTCAATAAGGCTAGCTGCTTCTGAGTGATGGCATCCATGGTAAGATCTGTGAAACCCATGAATATGAGACTATTGTCTCTCTTTTGTTTTTTGGCTGATAAATGAATTATTTAATTAGAACACATGTTGCAAAGATACTGTGATGATGAATAAGATATTCAGTAAATCCACGGATGGTGGTACTTGTGGATAGGCAATGTGAGCATGTATAAAAAACAGTTGTCTATTCCATTGAGGGGCAAATATCTGCCTCTCAATTATAGCTGTAATTATACTGTTACCAGATAGGCATATGGTTATACTGGGTTATGGTTCCAAATTAGCAGCTCAGCTGTGGTGTCTGCTAGAGGCAGATTGGGCACTCAGCAGTGGCTATAGCTAGACTAGTTTTTTGATAAGAGGAACCTCATGTTATTCAGCTATATGTATCTTACACCCTTACCATCATGGCCATTTTATTCATCAGCCTTAGCTACCAAGCTCTAATGTAGCTGGGCAAGGACATCTACAGATGAAACGTCTACTTTCTCAAAAAATTTTAGGACATGCTTAGTCCTGATCTTATATATCAGTTCTATTTGAAGAGGAAATGCTGCTGTGCATGCTCAACTTTATGTCTCGGCAGATCAGATAAGACCCATATACGAGGGCAAGCTTGGGTTCTAGGGTCATTTTGTTTCCCATGGTCAGGCATTAAATTCTTACCCATAACACACAAGAAAATCGAGAGCTACTTTACAATATAAGAGGCTTTTCTTCAAAACCTTTGAGGGATGAGGAGAGGTTTATACAAATGAGTCTCCTATTAGGACTTGCTACCATCTCTATATAACAACCTGAGCTGCTATAGATATTTTTGAGCACCACTGGATCTGTTGAGTCATAAAGCCCAAGTGTCAGAGGTAACATGAACCCTCCAGGTTCTAGCAGTATTATGTCCATTGGGATGGTGTGATCATCAAGGTGCCTAGATTAAGCTAAAGACCCAGAAAGTTGGTGAACTTCTGAAATAAGACCATAAGCATATACTGATGTCAGAAGGTATACTTAGGATATATATTAAGGGTAAACAGATGGAAGCAACTTGTTTTCTGTTTTATGGTTATTGGGATAGAGAAAATGTCTGACTGGTAGACTGCATATGAGGTTCTAAGAGCTGTGTTTATTTGGTGAGGTAAACATATCCTTGATATTGGATCAGGACATCCTAATGGTGTAGCCACTATTAAGGGTTTGTTTGCTCAACTATTAAAGTCCTATGTGTTCTGACTTCAGTGAACCACGTATCAATAGGACTGAAAGGAGGATGATAGTCAGGATGACTTCATATGAAGTTGTTTGGGCTACTGCTCATAGTGCATTATATATATATATATATATATGATACATATAACTTTACATATATATTTTCTGTATTCAGCCATTCTTGCATTTCTATAAAGAAATACCCAAGACTGGATAATTTATAAAAAAAAAGACGTTTAATTAGCTCATGGTTTTGTAGGCTGCACAGGAAGCATAGCTCCAACTTTAGCTTCTGGGGAGGTCCCAGGAAGCTTATCATTATGACAAAAGGCAAAGTAGGAGCAGGCATTTCACATGATGAAAGCCAGAGCGAGAACAAGAGCGAGAGTGAGAGCGAGCGAGTGAGCGAGCGAGAGAAACACACACACATGAATGTGTTTGAGGGGGAGGTGCCATACACTTTTAAATGACCAGACAAGATCTCAGGAGAACTTACTATCAGGAAGGCAGCACCAAGCCATGTGGGATCCACCCCCCATGATCCAAATACCTTCCACCAGGTCCAGCATTGGGGGACTACAATTCAACATGAGACTTGACAGAGACAAATATCCAAACTGTATCAATATCTATATGATATATGTAGATATCAGGACATTAATGTTTCGTGAGTTATTTAAGTTTCAAATATCTTTTCTCAGTCTTATTATTTATTTTTTAATGTTTAAATGCTGTCTTTTGCCTTTAGAAGTTGTACATTTTTATGAAATTAAATTTATCAATATTTTCCCAGAAGACCTCTGCTTTCTGTGTCTTAAAAAATTATTTTCTACCATAAGGATTTAAAGGAAATCTTTTATGCTTCATTCTAATAATTTTAAAGTTTTGTTCTTTATTCAGGTCTTTAAAACATCTGGAGTTATTTTTATGTATAGTATAAGGGGAGTAGCTAATTAAATTTTTTTCCATATGAAAGTTAATTATCTTCATACCATCTATTGAATACTCTATGCTTTCCTTACTTTATACAATTCAACAAATACCCAAATCTATTGTGTGTTAGATATTGTTCTAGGCACTTAAAATGCAGTACTAAAAATATAGACAAAAGTAGTCCTATTGGTAATGTGAATTATATTTGTCATTAAAGCTGCTAAGAATATTCCTACCCTCTTGAAGCTTGTATTATACATTGAGGAAGTATTTAATTAATAAGTATATTATATAGTGTGTTGGAGATGATAAATGTTATGGAAAAATAAAGAGAGTAAAAAAATTTGAAGTGCTGGGTTAAGAGGGAAGGTTGTAACTTTAAATCAGGTAGTCTAGGTTGGTCTTGTTGAGAAGTCCACCTTTGGGTGAAGACGTGAAAGAAGTGAGGGAGTTGGCATATGAATAGTCGGGGGATAATAAAAGTTAATACTTATACATACTATGTGTCAGGGTCTGTTCTTAACACTATAAATATATATTTGCTCATTTACTCCTCATAACAACTCGAGAATTCTACTGTTATTATCATCGTCTTTGTGTGACAGATGGGTGAAATGAAGCACAGGAAGGTTAAGTACCTCACCCAAGGTCCCCGGCTAATAATTAGTAGAATCAGAATTTGAACCTAGGTGGTCTGGTTCCAGAGCCCATGGTTTTACCACTATCTTATGATATAGCAAGTTCCTGTTTATGCTGGTATCTGTTTTGTTTAATTAATCTTTGTCCTCCAGGCAAACACCACACTATCTTAATTACTACAGCTTCATAACGAATTCGTAGGCAGATATTGGCTTCTAATTTCTCTTTTTTACAATGTTCTTGGCTACACTTAGAGTTTTATATTCTTCCACAAAAATTTTGAAGTAATTTTTTTGAATTTCACAAAAATTCCTGTTGGGGCTGTTATTGGAATCTATGCATAGATTACTTTGGGGAGGATTGATACCTTACAGCATTGTATCTTGTTATCCGTGAGCCTGGTCTGACTTTGCATTTATTCACAGCTTCTGTTATGTTTTTCAATAGTTTTACAATTTTCTCCAATAAAGGTCCTATGCATAAACAATCTTGTACTATGTTCCAACCTCACTTCCTGTTTGCTTACTCTGTCCCACCCTAGATCCTACTCTCTGTGCTTCTGATTGGTAACGTAAACTGATAATTTTTTGGTGTTGTGTGTTTGTGTGTGTGTGTGAGAGAGAGAGAGAGATGGATGAGCAGTTTCTTGACCCTGCTCTTCAAGCTGAGTTTGATTAACCCAGACTGCAGCATGTCAAGAAAGATCTAAGGCCTCCTTCATGATTTTTGCAAGATGTATAGTCCTTTCCTCAATGAGTCATCAAGCCCTTCAGGGGCAGTGATGGATGTTTCCTACACTGTCCTGCCTGTGTTACAGGGCACATGGTAAGTAATCAAAAGGTCTTATTGCTACATTTCTGATATGGAGTTGCTATTCTTTTTCTTAAATCACTTCACTCCATTGAGCCCTCAACCATGACTCTCCCTTAACCTTCAAAGTTGACTTCCACATCTTAAAGATGAACTTTTTTTCACACCTGAGACCTTCTCTTTGCCAGTAGCTTGTTTACTCTAAGAAGTGAGAAAGAGGGTCTTGGTGAGTAGCTGAGAGTTCTTTGAGAAGAAATACCTTTGTGAGATGATCTACTCCAGCTTTTGCAAAAGCTTTTATCCCCCACAGAACATTAGTCCATGTTCTGGTGTGGCCAAAATGTTCTGAGCTTCAAAAAAATAAGTGGAAGCCCTGTATTCCAATATTTTTTTCTTTTTGAAACACACATTATAGTTTGTATTAAGGGCTCTGACAAGTTTTATGATAAGCAAAACTACCTTTGTTTAGCGTATAACTTTTCAAACATTTTTGACCACAGAATTTTTTTTCTGTTTTAAGGAACATCTATTAATGCCCACATACCTCAAACAAGGAAATATTGATTCTGCCTATCCCTCTGTTCTCTGGTATATATGAAGCAAACAAAGTCATTTATCCTAGGCTGTCTCATAAAGACATTTTGCGGCTTCCACAGTAGCATTGCAAAGCCTATACTATGAAGAAATTTCCTCTAAAATACATTCCAAATGCTTCGTGTTTAAGTTTTATTATCCCATCCACTGTTGTATCTTCACCAGAAATAAAATGATTTTGAGTTCTGATGCAAAATTAATTGCTGCATATTTACTGAAGAGGTTTTAAAACATTAGCCTTCCTAGAATTTCCATATCTCCCCTGTTCTTATTCCTTAATTTTTCTGCCTCTAGCGTGAATAATGTTGATTTTTCATGAGATTGCCACAAGGTAAGGCAACAATGCATGGAAGAAAACAGGGCAGACACATGCATTCCCCTGAGGTACTTGTATAGTAACCAAGAAATCAGCAGCTAGGTATCGGGAGGACTTAGCTAGGCAGGTTGCACATTTGAGGCTGTCCACCCAACTAACAGACAGCTCCAGGCTTTGCTGAGTCAACACCTTTCACAGAAGACAGACAATCATATTTTTAATCCTACTTGGAGACAACTTACAATGAAACACATGCAGAGAAAATGCTTAAATATAAAAGATCCACAGCTCTATATAAAAGGAAGGGTTAATTATACTAGGATTCAGATATAAAATAATTACTGAGCATGCTATTATCTCTGAGCTTCCTGGGAGCCAAGCAAAAGTAGAACCATGATAGTTCAAGGCTGCTACATATTGGTGCATGTAGCCTCAATTGTGAAGATAGTAGCCTCCCCTACCCCATTTAACCTCTCACCTTTCTCTTTGTTTTACAGTTCGGGCCTGATCTAATTAGTCCATCTTGGATGCTTCCTTGAGTTTTTTTGTAATGCATTTTATATAAAGAAGCCAGTTAATGACAAATAAGCAGTTTGAGGAGAAATCTGTTAGTATTCATTTTGTAGCCATCACATTTACTTCACATAGAAAGGTCTTTGGGTTGGGTTTGAACTTTCAGACTCTCAAAGGTAAATGCCACATTAATCTTTTATTAACCAAATTCTTAAACCAGGCTGAAAGGTTTGGGGTGTCCTTTCACTCCTATCTTCCATAACATTCTAGGATTATTTTCCCTTGTCTTGTTCCTATGCTACTTCCTCTTAGTCTACTTTGTTGACTTCATAAAAATAAATAAATAAATAAAAACAAACAAAAATCCCAGTTGTTAGACACTTGAGCTAAACTGCCTTAAAGAGTCCGCAGATTTGATTTTTTTTTCCCCTCTCAAGTGGGTGAAAGGAAGAGATCTACAATTTCTAGGAAGCCTGGTTTTGCTGTCTGAGTCCGGCCCCCAAGCAGATTAGGCCAAGGTTTTGGCCAAGTGAAATTGCCAATTTTCTAAAAGAAAGGACTAGCACATTGCTCATTAGAGCATTCTGATTTTGTCTGTGCAATCTTTTTGCTACCCTGCAATTTCCTGTTGGTTATAAATGAAACCTTTCTAGCTGTTAATGCAGCCTGTGAATTTTTTTAAAAGCATGTAATTAATCATAGGAGGTTGGGGGGGATTCACTAAGCCTGAAGTTAGAGGGGAGAAGCTGGACAAGGCACTAGGACCTAGAAGGCATCTATCCACCCTGGCAGGAATTTCTTGCTTGGAGCTCAGACAGACAAAGGCATAGAGAGATTGGTTTTCTTTCTCTCAGCATCTCCACCCAACCAGCAGAAAACCGGGTGAGTGGGGCTTTTGAGTGATTTTCAAGCAGAATGTAACAGATGTCAAACGGGAAAAGCACAAGGCAAAGCCTGCTCTCTGTCTCTCTGTCTCTTCTTCTCCTTTTCTGCCTTATTCTGATTTTTTCCCTAAGCTTCTACCTGGGATTTTCCTTTGGAAAAGTGAGTTTGATGTTTCTTTGTTTTCACTGTGATGTTAATTTAGAATGATACTACGTCTGATCCTAAAGCAAAGCAAAGCATTACTGGCATGCCTGGGGGAAATGTTTGCTACTTGCCTTGAGGAGGTGGGGTCTCTTACCACTGCAGGTTGTCTGACAGGACAATGCTGAGCTCAGCATAGGTCATGGTGACATTGGAAAAAAGGGGTAATCGAGCCTCGAAAACCCATTAGGCACCAGTCTTTCTTTATCTCCTGTCCTCCTGGTTCCTTGCAAATACATTGATGTGGCAATGTGTAGCAGCTGAGCCCTGCTTGCTTTGTGAGTCCTTTTATCCCCATCTGTGAGATGCATGTTAATAGTTTGGCTCTTAGGATGTCACTACGTTTGCTAGCATTTGGGGCTTCAGTTGTATTGGATTTCATGTTTTGATTGTTCGGGGTTTCTTTGGGGGAGGGGTTCAACAGAAGGGAGAAAAGCAAAGCCTGACAAATGACCATCTTTTCCTTAGCTAATGCACCTGGGCAATATACAGTTTGGGGTGAATTGCCAGCTGTGAGGGTAAAATGTCCCTTCAATTAGGGTAGAAACCCCAAACAATGAAAGGTGTGCTTCCTTCTAAAGGTCCCATATGCTGTTTGGAGACTCATTTGTGAATCTTTCAACAATTAAATTATTCCATTAAGAGGTGTTGCTGCATTGGTGGGGAGAGATGGAGCACCTGTGGTGGCGGGGAAGGATTTTGTGAACAAATTGTACCGGGGGAAGGCAGAGCTAATAACTTGTTAAATAACTTATTTTTATAATCATTCCCCCACCACCAGTTTATTTCTTACTAATGTCAGATAGCTGCACCAGCTTGGTGGGGAACGGGTTTGATGAATAGCACAAAGACACTGGCTGTTCCCTGGAGGCTGTCCCTTTAAAGGCGAATCTTAGTTTATTCTGGGGGGGAGGGGATGCACACATTAGAGCAGGAAAGAAGACTTGGAATAAAATGAAAACACTCCCCTTCATAGCCGTTGTACTGAAATGCCAAGACTGCTTCCTAAGCTGGAGATGCTAACCTTGGCTAGCTCCTTCTGTTCTCTTCAAGGGAATTTTGTAGGCTATGGATTCATTTACAACTGTTAGTCATGTGGGCATGTGTGAGGAAACAGATGCCAGTTTTAATGTATTTAGCCTGAAGTTACAATTTGGTAGGAGCCACTGTCAGTAAGTCTCAGGATTTTCAGCTATTTCAAAATCTCCCCCTCTCCTCTGTCTGGAACAGTGCCAGAGTGCCTCCTTCTCTATCTCTTACTCCCAACCCCCACAACCACCAGCACCCCCGCCCAGCCCCTCCTTCTTCTCTATTAAGATCAATATTCCTGCAGGTCAGGGGCAAGCAGCAGATGGGTCACAGGCTTTTTTCAACCAGTTCTTTTCACAAGCAGCAGATTGCAGATCTGGATCTGGCTAATATTTGAATTCCTTTCTTTTTTCCCCTCTCCTCGTTCCTTTTTGTTTTTGCCTCTCTTCGCCCCATCCCTTTCTCCAACGCTCAGGTCTCTGAGGTTCCACCAAAATATGGAACTTGATTTTGGACACTTTGACGAAGAGATAGACATCCAGGAACATGCGAGGCTCCCGGATGAATGGGTTGCCTAGCCCCACTCACCAGCGCCCACTGTAGCTTCTACCGAACCAGAACCTTGCAGGCACTGAGTAATGAGAAGAAAGCCAAGAAGGTACGTTTCTACCGCAATGGGGACCGCTACTTCAAGGGGATTGTGTACGCTGTGTCCTCTGACCGTTTTCGCAGCTTCGACGCCTTGCTGGCTGACCTGACTCGATCTCTGTCTGACAACATCAACCTGCCTCAGGGGAGTCCGTTACATTTACACCATTGATGGATCCAGGAAGATCGGAAGCATGGATGAACTGGAGGAAGGTAATTTAAATAGTGGGTGGTGGCCCTTGGTGGGAGGTGGCATTATTGGTTATGGTTACATTCTTGGGTTGCTTTGAAAAAAATTATGCAATGTATTTTTCAAAACACTGGGTTGATTAATGCTCAAATTTCTAATGCTATAGACAGCAACAGAGCCATTAGCAATCACCCTTCAGTCTCTGCTGAGGTTGAAGTGTGAATGGTGGTGATCAAGCATTGTGCTTATCTGCCAGGGTATAGAAAGGAAAATCTTAATTGTAGCATTTATTCTAGATCTTGTTCATAATTAACTTTGAGTATCACTATTGAGGCAGAACATTAAATCATTAAGGGTATAACAAGGAAGGATATTTGGTTGGGTTAACAGAGAAAATATTGTGCCCAAATTTTCTTTGAACTGCTGGGAAATTATTTGTGAATTGCAACTCATTGGAAATACACACCCTAAGAGCAGGATTTCCTGGACATACTCTCAGAGGATTATTCTTTTAGGTAAGTGGTCGCTGCTCAGCTGTTGCTTCTAAAAAGCCTACTTTAGGGTGTGTCCCTAAGGCTGAGGTCATTGGGAGAGATACCAAAGGAAGCTGTAGGTATGTCTGGTATTTTAATAAAGACCATTCCTATTAAAATAGGAATTGACTCACTGTACTTAAACCCTCTTATATCCTCTCTAGATTTTTGAATGGCAACTAAATTTCCTGAATAGATTGCCAAAAATCCCAACGACCTGTGTACCCACCTCAAAATAGAGAAAATCCCAGCTCTTACCAGAACTTACCCAGCCATAGAGTCTTCTTTATGAATATCTAGAAAATAGATCTTGGGTCACATTTTTAACATTCTATATTATTAAATCAATTATGCTGAGGATGCTTCCCTATTTTTAAGTTGGTGGATATAACACATGTGATCAATTTAACCAAATCAGTGCTTTAAAGAATGGCCTCAACGAGTGGTGATAATGAATGTATTCCTTCTCAAGCCCCTCCTCTATTATCCAGCCTTTTTCTCCTCGCTCCTTCATTCCCTGAGCAAAGGTGAGTTTAAAAGCAGGCAGATCGCTAGCAGAAACCAAATTATGAAATAACCAACAAAGGAAGGAGAAATAGCACCTTAAATGATTTGACGTAGGAGCAACCTGCCTCTGCTTCACTGCTTCTAAGTTTCTTGGGTTCCTAGACAAAGGAGAATGAGGGCTTCCTTTGTACAAGACCCTACTTCTCTCAAATAGCTGCTGTTGCCCAAGTAGTCAGGCCAAGCGATTGTGACCAATTACTTACATGAGACAGTGTCCATATGGTTGCTGCATCTGAGTCTCAGGGTTCAAGTTTGAGATTTTTCTTTTTCTTCTTTTTTTTTTTTTTGAGACAGAGTTTTGCTCTTGTTGCCCAGGCTCAAGTGCCATGGCACAATCTTGGCTCACCACAACCTCCGTCTCCTGGGTTCAAGTGATACTACTGCCTCAGCCTCCCGAGTAGCTGGGATTACAGGCATGTGTCACCACGCCCGGCTAGCTTCATATTTTTAGTAGAGACGGGGGTTTCTCCATGTTGGTCAGGCTGGTCTCGAACTCCTGACCTCAGGTGATCTGGCTGCCTCGGCCTCCCGAAGTGCTGGGATTACAGGAGTGAGCCACCGCACCTGGCTGAGATTTTCTACATAGCTGTCCTTGAAAAGCAATGCCCAGGAAGCTCATATTTTTTCATCATGTGCTCAGTGGACAGGGAGAGGTTAATCCCAGGCCCTTCCTGACCATCAAAGGACTGGCCATCTTAGTACATATCTTAGAATAAAGGAGAGTCAGGGCAAATTCGAAGGGTTTGAAGCTAGGACGAGGGAGCTGTCCAACAAAGTAATTGTTAGGGTATCTGTCTTTGTCATTGTAAAATCCACATCTCAGCCAAATTTAGGGATTTCTCTGTAACAACTTTCATAAACAAAGCACCCTGTATCATCCAATATATCCTCATTTGTATGAATTGTGATAGTCTAAACACCACAATAGACATTAGTAAAGAATACTGAACCAAGTAACATTGTATTCAGAGCAATTATTAGAATCTCTTACGTCTGATGTAAGAGAAGCGTTATGCAGAAGTTTCCCCCAATCCATTTTTTACATATTGATTTTTCTCCCTAAATATGTGTGTGTGTGTGTGTGTGTGTGTGTGTGCGTGTGTATTGGTGTATTACAAGAGGGTTGGTGATAATCTCTGTTCAACATAGGTAGCAATAAATGTAATTTTGAAAAGACTGCAGCTTTCTATTCCCTTGATTCCTTTTGAGTCCTACTAGATTGAACTCCTCTTATTTATCACTTCTGTGTTCAGTGGCTAATTCGTGTTGAATTCCTGGACTATGCGAAGTGTGAATAGGGCTCAGTTGCACTTGTTCACATGTCATCTACAACTACAAGTCCCAGTGGACCTCAATGCCCTCCAGTCCTGAGTACTGCCTATTCAGTTAGAAAATTCAGGGCTATTTCCAGCATGGTGTTAAGAATGTGATGAGTTTTGGCACTGCCACAAAGCCAAATGGGAAAGGGCACTGGGATAAGGAGGATGAAAATAATGTGTCTTTTTTATGCTCATATTTTTATATTTTAGAGCTGCCCATTAAGGGAATGGAGAACAGAAGTCCTTTGACTTTGTTCACTTTCCCAAGAGGTTGAACAAAAGATCAAAATATCATATATATTGCTTGCCAGTTAGACTTCCTGGCTTGAAAAATCATGGTCATTGTGTTCTCGTCTTAGAGGCAGCAGATTATAATGAAAAAAGAAGTCTTTGGACTCAGATTTGGTTCAAATCCAGGATTGTCAGTGTTAGTCTGTAAGACCTTGAGGAAACCATCTACATTCCCTGAGCCTCAGTTTGTCATCTGTAAAATGGGAATAATGGCTTTGAGGGATTAAATAAGACAGTGGATGTAAAGTGCAAGTTACTCTGCCTGGCACACAGTAGTGCTTAATAAAAGGTAGTTATTATTGTCTAGAGTTATCCTACTTTACAGCTAGTTAGCTACATGATCATAGGTTCGTCCTTATCAGTAATGTGACTAATGTTATTTATTTTTAAAATAACTAGAAAACAAACAACTGTATTAAGGTATAATTTGCATAAGACAAAATTCACCCATTCAAGTGTAAAATGATTTTTGGAAGATTTATCAGTGGTGCAAACATCATCATAACATAATTTTGGACCATTTTCATCTCCCCAAAGAAATCCTATTCCAATTAGTTGTCACTGAATTATTTTCTCCAATCTCTCCAGCTCTAGACAATGATTAATCTACTTCTGTCTCCACAGATTTGTCTTTCTGGGCATTTCATACAAATTTAATCAAATACTATGTGGTCTTTGTGCTTCTTTTACTTAGAATAACGTTTTCAAATTTTATCTGTGTTGTCCATGTATTGGCACTTCATTCCTTTTTTGTTGAAGAATAAGATTTCATTGTATGTGTAGACCACCACATTTTGTGTATCTCTTGTAATATTTTTAACTGTAAAATGGGACTAGTAACACCTGCCTTCTCTATCCATTAGGGTGGTTGTAAGGGTAAACTTAGATAATAGATATGGAAACACATTGACAAGGTAAAATTATAGCTACAGGTACTATTATTATTAATGATGTAAAATATGAATAATGGAAATAATAATAATAATGATCATGAAAATGATGATGTTAGTAAGAGACTGTAATGATCAGTGGTTCCCAAACCTGGCTGCCTTTCAAAATCTTTCAGAGCTTTAGAAAAATATTACATTCCTGGGCCACACCCAAGATCTTATTGAATCAAGAATCCCCAGGGCTAGTGCCTCAGTGTTTGTGTTTTTACAAATATCCTCACATGAATTTTATGAGCACTTAGACTTGGGAAGTATTAGACTGGGTGATCTTCGATGGTCCCATTCAACTAACTAAAGTGGTAGGAGTTTTTAGAAATGCAGAAATCTGTTTTTATTTTTTTCTTTATATATATTAAAGGAATAATAGAGCATAGAACACACTGTGTTTTCAAATGACCACATTATTACATATTTAGCCTTAAAAAATGAAATTTAAAAATGATTGGTTAATCACTCTGGCCTTGTGGCACTCCTTTGTCTAGTGCCTCTAGTCTACTGTTTTCTGCTAGATACAGAAAGTATCAGGGGAAGCATTTTGGATCAAAGTTTATTGATGTCAGTTTTCCCACAGTCCTTGGGTACAACAAGGGTCTTAATGAAGCCATGTAGGATGTGGTCCTCATTAGCTATGTCCCCAGGAGGTCAATAAATAAAATCCACTGATGGGTTTTCCTTTTTGTCATGTCTTTCCTTTTTTCTTTCTTTCTTTCTTTCTTTCTTTTTTTTTGTAGAATCTTCTCCTTCCCTTTATGTCTGGTCCATTTCTTCCTCCATTTTCTTGTATGTAAGTATACAGATCAATGTTGGGGGTATCATTTATGACTAGCCAGCTTCTCTGAACCCAAATTGAGACAAGTTCAAGAGTTATTACACAGACCATGGGACAGAATATTTACAATTGGAACAGTCTTAGAAAATCTGAGCTGTGTAGTCACACCAGCTATGATCCAGTTCTTTGCCATAGCTCATTTGTTTCAATGAGATGAATCCACCTTCTCACTAATTTATTCTGTAACTACTAAAGCAAGTACATTGTCAAAGACAAGAATTTTAGATACCTGGGAGGGGATGCATTGTTAATAGATATGATAATATATTCAAATGTCATTTAATATTTTAATATAATACAGTAAAGTGTCATTTAATATATTCCTTTCTGAGTCAGGAAGCCCTGGAGAAGAGGAGAAAACCCAGGCAGAGTGCTTTTACACTGAGAAGATACAAATACATATAGTTTCTTTTGAAAATGGAAGCTTCTGAAGAGAAGGGAGGTAGACATATAGATCATCTCGAGCCCACAGCTTGTTTCATTTCTGCCCTTCAGCTGTGCTTCCATGATTTCATTTCCTTACCCTCTCACCCTAAAGCAGGTTGTTAGTTCCAACCAATTTGCACCTTGCTTGGCTCTGAAGCCAGCTTTCGCTCTAGGCCTCCAGCTGGTAAAGGAAATAACCCTTGGAAGCTGTGGCAGGATGGGAACCCAGCTGTGTAAAGGTGCAACATACCTTATCCAGCTCCAAGTGCCAGGCAGCAGGATGTGCAGGGAGGCACTGAGCTCTGGCAGCAGATGTTGAAAATGCTGGCAGAATCAGAACAAGGAAGTCTTAATCTAAGCAAAGAAGCACATTTGATGTCTTTCTAGCCGTAGAAGTGGAGAGTCCTTGGAGGTGGGCAGCTAGCTTCTTTAACATTTAATTACCCTGACAGCTTTGGAAAAGCTGGAAAAGAGAAGAAGTTTCCCTTCTTATAGACTCTTAGGCCTAGAAAGGGACTCAGGTGTCACCTAGAGTTCATTATCTTCGCTTTAGAGATGGCAAAGTTAAGACTCAGAGAGATTAAGTGATTTCCCTGAAATCACACAGCTTATAAGTGCCTAGTTGAAATTTAAATCCAGGTCTCTGTGAGCTCTGGAGTCATCACTCTTAATGACGATGAAATATCCTGCCCTCAGTGGGCCTGTGGACTTCTGCAGTGGCAGCAGTGGCTTTGCTGGGTGTTAGTATAAATTTTCTACATTTGGCATTTGCCACAACTGGAAGCCTCCTCCCAACCAGCAGTAAATCTTATCTTTGACTCACAGGCCCGCAGCAGGGCTCATGTCTTATCGTAATCACAGCTCAGTTCCTTAGATGGTTGTCCTTGATACCTTCCCCTTTTTTTCTTTCAGCTTCTATTCCTCTTTTCAATCTCATTTAGCACTTTCTTCCTCTTTGCTCTTTCCTTCTTCTCTCCTCTATTCCATAAGATTAGGGGCTTAATAATAATAGAAATTTATCAAGTGCTTACTGTGTTCCAGGCTCTGGAATCAGCATTTTATTTTATATTTTATTTTAAGATGGAGTCTCACTCTCTCTGTCACCTATGGTAGAGTACAGTGGTGCAATCTCAGCTCACTGCAACTTCTGCCTTCCAGGTTCAAGCACTTCTCCTGTCTCAGCCTCTGGAGTAGCTGGGATTACAGGCATGTGCCACCACGCCCAGCTAATTTTTGTATTTTTAGTAGAGATGGGGTTTCACTCATGTTGCCCAGGCTAGTCTCGAACTTCTAGTCTTAAGCCATCTACCTGCCTCGGCCTCCCAAAGTGCCAGGATTACAGGCATGAGCCACTGTACCTGGCCATGGGTTGAGCACTTTATATCCATCATCTGACTTGTGCCCCACAACAACCCCGCAAGGTAGGTATTGTTATTATCACCCTTGCTTTGCAAAGAAGAAACTGAAGCCAAGGGAGGTTAGACTGCACAACTAGAAAGTGCTGGGGGCACTGTTCTGACTGACATCACATCAGCTGCGCTTTTTCCATTACTCCATATTCAGGCCAATGAGAGAGTGGAGTGACTAAAATGTACCACTGGAAGGTGCTCAACATAGATTTGGCTGAGGGCTGGGCCCTCTGGAAAGTCCTTGAGTGCTATATGATACTATAGCTGTCAGCCATCATGTTCATTTTCATCTGAAGGTGGTTAATCATAGTCATACTTCGGAGGCTTAAGAGGTTTAAGAGATGGGGAGCAAAAAAAGTCCAAAGTCCTAATAGGGCTACACAGCTGACTCTCCAGAGGAGACTGGATGAGTGAAATCATAAATATATAGCTTCACACATTTCCACGCCACCAGTTGTCTGACAGTTTTGAAGTGCATGACAAGTTATGGAAAACATCTGACTCAAAGGCAGTGACCTCCTGGAAGGTGCCAATGAATCTGGTGAACTGCTAAGTCAAGACACCATTTCTAGGGTATGGGGGTTATTGGCTCTGAATATATGGAGATACTAAAAAGGGCCCCTTCATTCATCCTTTTCAGTAAAAAAATTAAAAGACCCCAGCCTGTAAGCACTTGGGTTGGGTTGGAATTAGCCAGCAAGGAAGTCAAAGAAATAGAGTTTTTTCTTGGTTGAATCAGAACAAGGAAGTAACGACCATTCACCCTGGGTGTCAATGTATGCACCAAGTGGGTAAGGGTCCCTATCCTCACTTAAAACCATCCTTTGGTTCCCTTGTCAAGATAGAACTCTGTGATTGAGGGGCAGCTTAGGAAGCCACTTTGCTTATGCTGGATGCCACTTACCTCCCCCCTCCACACACACACATAAATGTCCTCAAAGGTGCCCTAGAGATTTGGACTGAAACTTCTCTTAGCATTAACTAGAAATTTATTCATTAACATGACTTAAAGGTTTTGGTGCTATGGCAAAGCAATAAATATTTGCAAAGGGAGTGAATTATCAACCTGTTGTTTCTGAATGCAGTTCTCCTGCTGAGACCAAAGGAGAGTCATCAGACTGTAATTGTGTTTAATGCTTTCTGTGCACTGGCTAGGGTTTATTTATTTATTTAGGGTTATTACCGATAGACTTAAGCCTGATTAAATCACACTGTTTCTGTAGCTCAACCTCTCAATGAACTTCTAAATACCTTGAGGCTAGTATGTTTTACTCAAGGAATTCAACCTTTTCCAATATTCTTTTTCCCCAGGCCGAGCCTATCTCTCTTCCTATTTTCTTCAGCTCCTAGTCCCAGGTGTCCAATCCCTTCCTCTTGCCTCTGATCCCTGCATTTCTTCTGCTATATTAGTCATTTCCTCTAGCCTAGGGTAAATGTAAAATTACACTCAATCCTTCCAATCCATAAATCAGGCTGCATAATGTATTCCACTTCTGTACCTCATTACTTGTGGCAGCCAAGGGTGAGAACTGGTGAAGATGGCCCTGAATAGACAGATATCATGTACATCCTTTGACAGGATGAAAAGATGAAGGGTGAGTGGTAGAAACAGGAGATTATTTTTCAAGCAAGAGCTAAGGCATTTATATGTACAGGTTGTTATTTAGACAGTTTCTCTACCCTGTGTAGCGTAAGGAGTAGAGGACACAGTTATACACACACATAAACATTCAACATATGCACACACATTTCACATTTTAATATTCCATACTGGGCCATATACTCTGTACAAAGGATGATCTGGTTTCTTATCAAGTATGTGTGTATGCCTGGTATGCAAGGTTACTTGGTTCATTTTAACTTGGCATAAACGTGTTTTAACTTTGAAAGCTTTCCTTGGTTCATAATATAACAAAGGGATGGGGCTTTGAGTCCAAATATAGGACAGGGATTTTAAGAAATGAGAGATGTTAAAAACGCTCCAGTAATGCCCCTGAAAGCTAAGCATCCTAGAAACTAACATAAATGTTTAAATTCCAATAAAACCATATCAAGCTTGGAACTTCACTTGTTCTATTAAATTTAGACGTGCTCTTTGTCCTTAGAACATTTAGCTTGACAGAGTTCTTAACTAGGCATGCCATTATATTGAATGATGTTTTGAGAATGACTCTTGAATTTGGATGACCCAAATTTTTAGCCCAATTAGGAACTGCACCTAAGGTTGGTTAATATCACCATTTCTTCAAAAGTGCTACTCCAGTGTCAGTGTCTATTTGTTTGGTTACAATCATCCATATATCTGTTATTAAACTAATCACCTAATCACTTATTTCTTGCCTTAGGGGAAAGCTATGTCTGTTCCTCAGACAACTTCTTTAAAAAGGTGGAGTACACCAAGAATGTCGATCCCAACTGGTCTGTCAACGTAAAAACATCTGCCAATATGAAAGCCCCGCAGTCCTTGGCTAGCAGCAACAGTGCTCAGGCCAGGGAGAACAAGGACTTTGTGCGCCCCAAGCTGGTTACCATCATCCGCAGTGGGGTGAAGCCTCGGAAGGCCGTGCGTGTGCTTCTGAACAAGAAAACAGCCCACTCTTTTGAGCAAGTCCTCACTGATATCACAGAAGCCATCAAACTGGAGACCGGGGTTGTCAAAAAACTCTATACTCTGGATGGAAAACAGGTAGGTACCTTTTCAAAGTACTTTTCTTATTTTGTCTAAATTCTAGATGTTCATCTTATGCCTAAAATATCATTTCGTGTAGATGAACTCTTCCTCCACATCTCATCATCACAACCTGATATTATATGTTTCATTTGGAGTAAAAGATATTTTCAACAGGCAAAAAAAGAATCAGGAATCTGAGGCTCTGAAATTCAATCTGCTTCTGATTTACCATGCAGAATGGTCACTTAGCCTCAGCTTCCCTATCTTCTATGAAAGATGTGTTAGACCCTAGGTTCTATGAATTCTTATGAATATGAATTTAGCCATTATATGATGCAACCCTTATTGTTCAATACATGTGACTGAAAATGATATTTGCCCATTCATTATTTCTTAGATACCCTCACTTTGGTACTCAGCATCTATTTTGATAAAAGGAAGTTGAAATGACCTTCATATGCTCTGAAAGAAGTCAGATGTGAGGGGAAGCACTGAAGTCTCTGGCTCGTTGTCTTTGCCTCACACACTAAACCATATTTGTTCTCTTTCTCTTTTCCATATGACATAGCTATCTTAATTTGGTTCCACTGATGGTTTGTGTGAGAAAGGGACTATTTCAGGATCCTAAAATTAGCCCAAGAAGATGTTGCCATCTGTTCCTCCTCCAAATCAGGTTCTTCATGTCATTGGTTATACTACTAAAGTGCCACCTATATTAATATCTGGGAAAGAATGCAGCCAGGCGTCTCCATCAGACAGATGCACCATTCTCTTGAGCATAGGGGAGCTGTAAATATACAACAAAAATCTTCCAAGGGAATTGGAACAGTGGCTCGTTCTGTTGGCTCTAAAGAGAATCCTGGTCTCCCCCTCAGAAAAGACAAGTGTGGATTATTATCAGTCCATACGTTCTACCTTTAAAATGCCTTTGGCATTTTAACAAACAACTATATAGATTCTAAAAAGGTGGATTCACTATATATCAAAGTGACTGATGAGTGTTCAAATGCAGACTTGTGCCTCTTCCCATAATTTCTGATAAT
The DNA here is from genome assembly GCA_036589455.1 of Ateles fusciceps. Classification (NCBI taxonomy): domain Eukaryota; kingdom Metazoa; phylum Chordata; class Mammalia; order Primates; family Atelidae; genus Ateles; species Ateles fusciceps. The sequence goes on from JAZHEH010000277.1 coordinate 143,891, forward strand.
AATGTGTGCTCCAAGATTTTAAGTTTCAGGGAAACTCCACCCATGTACTGGGTACTCGGCAATTTTGATAAATTTGTAGTTTCTGTTTCCCATCATTTTGTGATCTGAGAGCTACCTAGACACATTGGTTATACCTGACTTGTGTTTGTTGTACCGAAGCAATGGGTTTGTCTGTGATGCTGGGAAAATCTCCAATCTCCAAGCATTTCTCTAAGAGTGTCTCTCTTCTAAGTAAGCACCATGTGTGTAATAAACAGGAGCTGTCTAAGTATAGGCCTAATTGCCAAAGCCTCATCTCAGAGAGATAGGACATAGAAATTTTAGAATCACTGGATCACAGAGTTGAGAATGGCCTTAGAAGCCATGACATTTAATCTTCCACCAAAGGCATGGATATCTTCTACAATCACTCTAAAAGACTATGAGACAGCCTATTTCACTGTTCAACAGCTGTGATTTTTAGAGTTTCTTCATATTAGGCATAAAATCTGATTCCCTATGCCTTCAGTCTTCTGAAAATAATACAGGAAAATGCAAATCAAAAACTTAAGACTGGGATTAAGAAGATTTGGACTCTAGTCTTGATATTGTCACTTACTATACGACTTCAGACTAATCACTTAACTGTCCTGAATCTCACACTCCTCCTCTGTACAAAGGACTGATCACATCTGCCCTGACTATGCTCCCAGGATTCTATGAGGATCAAAACAAATAATGGATATGAAAGCACTCTGTAAATTGAAACATGGAGATTATATATATATATGCATACAATTCATCATTAAATGAGATTTATGGCAATTTTCACATATTAATAAATGTTAGCTCTCTTTCCCTTATTGATTGATTGATTGATTGATTGATTTTTGGAGATGAAGTGTCACTCTCTTGCCTAGGCTGGAGTGCAGTGGCGTGAATTTGGCTCACTGCAACCTCTGCCTCCCAGGTTCAAGCAATTCTCCTGCCTCATTCTCCCAGAGTAGCTGGGGGCTACAGATGCACGCCACCACACCCTGCTAATATTTTTTGTATTTTAGTAGAGATGGGGTTTCACCGTGTTGCCCACAGGTCAGGCAATCCGCCCACCTCAACCTTCCAAAGTGCTAGGATTATAGGCATGAGCCACCATCCCCAGCCTCTTCTCTCTTACTTATCTCATCATTCTTATTATAAATTTCCAACATTTGTGAATATATATCATACATTTGCATTCTGTTTTGCTCCAAATAATATATAAAGGGAGACCTCCATCTCTTAGGGAAGCAAGCACCAGTCCAGTGATGAATAGGTTTTGTCCTACAGCAGGCCATGCAGAGTGGCAAGCTCTCTCAAACTCCTTTAAGCATCAGTTCCCTTTTTTGGGGTACACATTACAAAATACCAGTATATGATATGACATATATATACAGAAATAGAGTGGTGCTCAGTGGATCTGAACAATGCCGTTTCAGGCATCTGTACCTCTGTATATACATTCCCTCTCTTTAAAACATCTTCCTCTGCCCACCTTGACCCCTGGAGGTCATCGTCTAAGACCTGGTTTAAATATCAGTTTATCTTTGAAAATTTCTGTCTCCACTAAGGAGGGTAAAAGCAATCATAACCTTTTTTTAAAAAATAATGCTCAGCTCCTGGTATATTGTGGATTCTCTATAAATGTTTGTTGATTGAATGAACTGACATAAACAGATTCTCACATGGCCTGGGTAGATGTTTTGAGAACCTTTCTTTCAATTCCACATATGTTATCCTTAGGTCTTTCAGAAGAAATAGGGGGCTTCCAAAGGAGTGAATATTCTACCCAGGTAGTTTCTGTCTGATGCTTTACTTGGAAGTCACTGAGGGAAGACAGTTAAAGCAACATTTCCCTAAATACATTCTAAGGAGAAATATCTCTGTGTCCCCACCCAAAAAGCTCTCCAAAAAGAATTCTGTGGGGAAATAAGGTTGTAAAATGATGCAAATTGTTTGCCATTCTTAGAGATTAACAGTGCTCATTGGCACATTGAATGTTCTGAGAAGTCCTACAGCAAGAAAATCCATCCTAATCCTACTTAACCACAAATACTTTTAATGAAATACACACAAACACGTACCCACACATACGTATATGTGTGTGTATATATACACACACATACATACACACATTTATATGTATATATACACATATACATACACACATACAGAGTGCACTAGAAAATGTTGTTTACATAAAACACTGATGATTAGGAACTAACTACCCTAACTTTAATGGTAAGATTCGTATGCATAGACTAACCACAGATTAAACGTTGTTTTGTTACAGCAAGGACATTAAATAAAATTTGGGGGTATATGGACAAACCTAATTACAAAATAGATGCTGGGTATACTGAAAGTTGGTACCACACTCAAAATTTTGGAGCTCAGCTTGTTTCCCAGGTCTGGTGATGACAGCTCTAATGTTAACACCTCTCAATCACTTTGATTATTAGTGGATATTCATGCTGCTTGCAAATATGATCCTTCTTGTGGAGGCTGAAGTCACATGTATTGCAATAGCTTGACTTGGCTGGATAAGATTCCAATGCCTATCTTTGGCTACATGTGACACAAGGCACTTAGTTGAAAAGAACAAAGTATGGTCAAGGCTGTTGGTTACGGAATATTTTATTCATGAAAATCAAGGCCATCACTTGATTTCAGTGTACACTATAGCTGGATTCTATATGGACCAAACCAAGTGGTTTTCCCTCTTCAAATGAATAGTGATCAGCTAAAAGAGCCCAGTTGATTCTTGCAAATTTATTATTGCTTCTGTAATTGTGTGTACCATTTGAGTGATTGGCTTACACTGATTGATAAGCAATCTGCAGACATGGCTCATTTCTTTCTTTCTGTTTCTATTTTGTTTGGATGTATCTTATGGAGTCCTTGATCTTTTTACAGCTTATGTTTGATGTTACAGAAGATTGGTTTCCTGACCTCTTGCCTCTGAGATATTTTTGGTCTCTGTAGACAGGAAAGCCAACCACCACTAGTAGGAAGACACCCCAATTGATTCCTCACCTCAATAAGAAGTTGTTAATGGTATAAGAAGTGGTTGGTAGGGCTCTGGCTACTCCCAGGGATTAAAATGGATTTCTAGGAGGTCAAAGAGGACATGATAGAGGATTGGATGGTGATGCATATTAGTTTACTTGCAGGTGAAAATTGTTCTTTTGGTTCCTTGGAAGCTGGAGTGGTTGTGGAGTGTTGACAAAATTATCCAATTATTAATTTCCATAACGAAAGTACACATTGACCTTCATGCATAAAAGTCATGGATGCATAAAAACTAGGACCCAAATTTCTGGTTCACATGATAGTAGTAGTTTAATAGATACATATTCTGGCCTTAAAATTAATTCCAGAGCTTTAGTAATAGACTTCCAGCTTTTTGGCATCATACACAGGGGTGCAGCTGGTCTTCACACTATCCATTTTCATGCTACACTGAGTGACATCTCTAGATTCAGTTTTGTCCACACCCAGAATGTATGCAAGAAAAGATTCACTATTGCCTCAATATACATGCCTAAGGCATAAGTATGGCCTTCAGTGCTCGTTCTAGCTTTGTTAGGCCAGTTTTCAATTGGATAGATTTATTTTACATTTTTGTCTGTGCCTTTATAGCACCAACTACTTGGACCAGGGATTCTAGGTCTCAGAATAACACAGGAGAAGTTTAAGCTGACTCCAAGATTATCCATAGCCTTGGAAACTAGAACATGGGTTTTAAGGAAATGGTTGATGTATAAGACACAGATGAGAGCATGAAGGTCATTTCAACTGCTGCTTAGTATTCTAGGAAAGACTTGCCCTTTCCACATTGCCATACAAAAGAACTGGGTGCTGTAAGCACAAAGGCAATTGCAGGAAATACAGGAAGACAGATTGGATTTAACCTTGGAAATGTTAAGTGCACTTACCAAGGTCGGTGTGTTTTTCCTTTGCTGAATAGCCAGTTTTTTTTCTCCCTGTTATCTCTGCTTTCTCCAGTAGTATCTGATCTTATTTATACTCCCTGGCCTCCAGCTCTCTCATAGCCAACCTTGTTCTTCTCCTAGTGTCAGAACCCTGTTAATCAACAATGGGCTCAATAGAAAAGGCCACGTGGCCATAAATTATGCCCCAAGAGGGAGGTCATTTATCATTGGCCTTCACTTGAGAAGATCGAGGCTGGAAAGGTGATGTTTTTATTACCAAAATTCTCCTTCCCCAACCTTTCAGAGGTTCCTGGAGACAGACTTTGGGAGGATTGGCTTGAGCATGAAATGTAATAGAACAAAGGTGGGAAGCCCAGCTGGGCTCTGTGAAAGGAGACAGTTTGCAAACTACCATCTCATATGTGGTGGTAGATTTCATACTTTGAAAGAGTGGCCAATCATCGAATATACTGCCCTTCTGGAAGGAAAGGACTAAGTGTAGCCCGGTGATCAGTTATTTCTTCAGTAATTCATCCTTTTAGAATTTTGTTGTTGATGAGATGATCCTGGCTCTGAGCAGTGATAGAGGTGTGACTTGGCCAATTCAATCAAAAGCTTTGGCATAGAATTCCAGTCTCTTGTACTGACTAGTCTGTCACTGTCTAGCATTCAGCAAGTGGAAAGAGCTCTAGACTGGGATTTAAAGGCCTGAGTTTTAGTCTTCACTGTTCTTCACTAGCTATGTAATGTGGAGCCAATCACATCTCTTTTCTGGGCCTTAATTTTTTAAGGAATCTTAGTATATGATCTGTAAGAGTCCTTCTAGTTCCACAATAACAGAGTATTCATCTCATAGTGTTGGTTCTTTCTAGACATTTTTTCACTCTTCTGAATGTACTCCATCTCTCTATGCTCCTAAGGATCACCAGTGTGATGTGGTACTCACCTTGGTGGATACATTGCTTTCCAGGATGGCCTCTAAATGGTACTTGCATAATTCTTATATTCAGATGTTTCTTGCTACCTGTAATGACATCACCAAAGAATATTTTCAAACTTGTAACTTTTATTTGACCCTCTTTCTTTACATTGTGGATGGTATAAGGAGCAGAGGGCAGAGGACTCACAAAACAAAGCAAGACAAAACCCAGCCTGTTAAAATTGTGGCAAGTGTTTGACAGTGCCATTGCTAATAGGGGTAGTTATCACTAGAGCTGAATGCATTGCTATTTCTTGAGTAGACTGAAGATACTCATCAAGTGAGGATTGATCTGTCCAAGGATGCAGGCTATTCCATTTAAAATTATTGAAGCAACAGTCTTTTTGTTCTTAGTTATTTTCACCTTTTTCATTATTGTCATTCCCTCAAAGTGGGAGAAAAAGCATTGTCTCCAAAAACAGTTTTTAAAGACAGCTTTCTTGAGATATAATCTTCACATTATATATTTCACTCATTTTAAGTGTAAAATTCAATAGCTTTTAGTATATTTACAGAGGTCTGCATCCATCACCACAATCAACTTTAGAATATTTCCAGTATCCCAAAGAAACCCTGTGTCCTTTAGACATCACCCTCTAGTTCTCTGATTTCACTTCCCCATCCCTAGGCAATCACTTATCTACTTTTTGCTCTATGGATTGTCCTATTTAGGTCATTTAAAAACAATGGAATCATGTGGCCTTTTGTGCCTGGCTTCCTTGACTTAGCATAATAGAAAAGGCTCATCCATGTTGTAGCATGTATCAGTACTTCATTTCTTTTTACTGGTGAATAACACTATTGTATGGATTTACCACACTGTATTTAGTCATTCATCTGTTAATGGACATTTGGGTTGTTTCTACCTTTTGGCTATTGTGATAATGCTACTATGAACATTCATGTACAGATTTTTATGTAGATATATGTCTTCATTTATCTTGAGTAAATACCTCAAAATGGTATTGCTGGGTTGTATAGCGTGTTTAAAATTTTAAGAAACTGTCAAATGGTTTTCCAAAGTGGCTGCACCATTTTCTATCCCTATTTGCAATGTATGACAGTTCCAGTTTCTTCACATCTTCACCAACACTAGTTATCATTTATCTTTTTTATTAGATCCATCCTAGCTGGTGTGAAGTGGTATCTGATTGTGGTTTTTCTTGCTTTGTTTTCATTTCCCTAGTGACTAATGATGTCACACATATTTTCACATGCTTACTGGACAATTGTATCTCTTCTTTGGAAAAATGTCTATTCAGATCCTTTGCCCATTCTTTAATTGAGTTATTAGGCTTCTTATTAATGAGTTGTAAGAGTTCTCTATATATTCTAGATACAAGGCCTTTGTCACATATGTGATTTGCAAGTATTTTTTTTTTTTTTATTTTGCCGGTCTTCATTTTCTTAATGGTTTTCTCTAATTTTTCAAGAGAAAAAAAGTTTTCATTTTGATAAAGTCTGATTTATTATTTTTCTTTTATGCATTATTCCTTGGTGTCTTATCTAAGAAATGTTTACCTAACCCAACATCTCAAAAATTTTCACCCATGTGTTTTTCTAGAAGTTTTATATTTTTAGCAATTATATTTTTATATTTTTAGCTCTTAGATTTAACTCTCTGATTTATTTTGTGTTAATTTTTGTGTACAGGATAAGAGTCAAGGTGCTTTTGGGGCAGTGGATAGATATCTAGTTTTTCTAGCACTATTTGTTGAAAAGAAAAGATAAGGCAGTTTTCTTAGTTAATATAGACAAGCCTTCTAAAGGTTTTTAGAATTTCTAAGAACTGTGAGTGTGAACTAATGTAACACAGAAGCTTCTCCTATACAGATGTTGTGGAACTGTAACACTCTTAAGTCTGTATCAGTGAGGTTGGCTTAGTCTTATTTTGTAGGGGAAGAAAGACGGGCTTGATAGGAGAGGCTAAAAGGGGCTATTGTTCCTTGACAGCGCTCCTGCCATGTTCTAGACTCCTAGAGTTCCCACCCAGACCTATCTAAACTTCCCTGTCGTGTATGCTGTACCCCTCTGTTGATGCTAGGCAGTTTGGAGGAGGGGGAGTAAGGACATGTCCAAAATTGTTGGGGTTATTTTCTTTTGTAACATCTTGAGATATAATTCACATATCACATATTTCACTTATTCAAAGTGTACAGTTCGGTGATGTTAATATGCTCACAGATATATGTGACCATCACCAAAGACAATTTTAGAATATTTTTGTTACTTCCTCCTACCCTCTATCCCCCACAGCCCTAAGCAACCACTAATCTACTTCCTAGTTCTATAGATTTGCCCTTTCTGAACCTTTTGTATAAATGAATCATATTTTATGATTCATATATATATGCTAAGTGACTGGCATCTTTCACTTAGCATAATATTTTCAAGGGTCATCCATGTTCTATCATGTATCTATCTATACTTCGTTCATTTTTATGGCTGAATAATACTCCGTTGTATTGATATACCACATTTTATTTATCCATTCATTTGTTGATGAACATTTGGGTGCTCTGCCTGTTGCCTATTAATAATGCTGCTATAAACATTTGTGCATGATTTAGGTATAGACATATATTTTCATTTATCTTGAATATATATCTAGTAATAGAATTTCTGGGTATTGAGATTTCTTGATGTGCTGTCCCCTAACCACCGAACTCATGTTTCTAAAACATGCACCCCAAGGCATGCTCCAAACAAAGAAATTCACAGCCTTTTTTTTTTTTTCTATGTAGATATTTGTCCCAGGGTTCTTGCCTAAACAATATAGAAGAAAACTTGAAGGTTTCTTTACTAACTTTTCTTAATGCTAGAACAAATGCTAAGAAGCTATTTTCTTGTTCTTTTTATCTGAGTTCTACCTTGGCCCTCCTAACTTTCCAGAATCAAAGTTGCGTTCTAAACAGTAGGTACCTTCAATCCAATGGGTCCCAGATTCTCCCCCAAACCACCAAAATTTCTTATTTTGAAAAAGGCACAGAAAAAGGAGCTTCTAAAATTCCAATCTGTCCATTTTTCCTAGATTTAGAATACTTTTATAATCAATACCACATATTCTACCCTCTTCAGGTCTTGTGATGTTAGCCCATGTATAAAAAACAACTTGGGTGTAAGGAGCCACAGCAGGTCTTCATCATTAGCCCAGTTGTCATCAACCAGGACTATTTGCTGTCCAGAGGACAGTTGGTAGATATATTTTTGGTGTCACAACTAGGAAAGGATGCTGCTGAGCATCTTACAATGCACAGAATAGCACTTTCCCCCACAAAAAGAGTGATCTGGCTCCAAATGTCTGTAGTAGTTGAGAAACCATGCATTACAGGTAAGGTGCAGGGCAGACACAGCAGAAGATGAAGCTGAGAGGAAGGCGAAGGGAAGATTTAGCAATGACCTTGTAAACTGTGTTAAGAAACTTGTGTTGGTCCATTTTCACACTGCTGTAAAGAACTACCTGAGACTGGGTAATTTATGAAGGGAAGAGGTTTAATTGACTCACAGTTCCACAGGCTTAATAGGAAGCATGACTGAGAGCCTCAGGAAACTAACAATCATGGCAGAAGGTGAAGAAGCAGCAAGGACCTTCTTCACATGGTGGCAGGAGAGAGAAGGGCAAGGGGAAAGTGAGTGAGATCTCATGAGAACTCACTATCATGAAAACAGCATGGGGAGAGTCTGTCCCCATGATTCAATCACCTCCCACCAGGTCCCTCTCCCAACATTGGGAATTACAATTCAAGGTGAAATTTGGGTGGGGGCACAGAGCCAAACCATATAAGAACTTCACTGTTATCATGTGTTAACAGAAGTCAGTGAAGGATTTTTTTTTTTTTTTTTTTGAGGCAGGATATCACTTTTGCCCAGGCTGTAATGCAGTGGCATGATTTTGGCTCACTGCAGCCTCATCCTGCCAGGCTCAAACGATTCTTCCACTTCAGCCTCAGCTTCTTGAGTAGCTGGGACTACAGGCGTGCACCACCACATCCAGCTAATTTTTGTATTTTTTGTAGAGGGGGATCTCACCATGTCAGCCAGGCTGGTCTCAAACTCCTGAGCTCAAGTGATCTACCTGCCTCAGCCTCCCAAAGTATTGGGATTACAGGTGTTAGCCACTGTGCCAGGCCCCATTGAAGGATTTTCAGCAGGGGAATTACATGATCAGATATGCAGTTTGAGTAGGTCACTTTGTTGTTACCAATTTTCAGGAAGACAAAACTAGTAGACAGTCCAGATAGAGGCTGTGTGGTAGTACAGGCAGGAGAATAGAAAGATCTAGATTGAGGCAGCGGAAGTGGAAATAAAAAAGGAGAAAACAAAGTCAAGAAATATTTGTGAGGTAGAAACTAGAGAACTTAGTGATTAACTGAATTTGGGGTATATTAATTGTCTATTACTGTGTAATAAGTTACCACAAACAGCAGCTTAGAACAACACCCATTTATTATGTCACAGTTCTGTAGGTCAGGGTTAAAGAAGGCTTTACTGGGTTCTCTGCTTAAGGTCTCACAAGCCTGAAGTCAATGTATCAGACAAGATGTGCTCTTATCTGGAGACTATGAGTCCAGTTCCATGCTCATTCAGGTTTGGGGCAGATTTCAATTCCCATATCCTTCTTAGATGTCAGCTGAGAAATGTTTTCAGCTTCTAAAGGTTACCCACATTCTTCCCCACATGCCCCCTTCCATTTTCAATCCAACAACATACATCAGATTCTTCTCATAATTAGAATCTCTCTTACTCCCTTTTCTGCCACCAGCCAGAGCAAAATTCTCTGCTTTTAATGGGGTCATGTGATTAGATTGGTTCCACCTGGATAATCTCCCCTTTGACTAACCCAAAGTTAACTAATTTAGTAACATTAATTACATTTTAAAAAGCCCTTTTTGCCCTGTAACATAACATAATCATGGGAATGGCAACTCAACATATTTATAATTAAAAGAGAGGAGTATATACAAAGGCAAGAGTCATTAAGGGGTCATTCTTAGGATTCTGCCTACCACAGGTGAGCAAATGGGAGGACTCAGGTGACTCTGAAGTTTATCGTTAAGTTATGTGGGTGGATGGTGGGTCACTCACTGAGGCAGGGGAAAGCCAGGGCAAGAAGTAGGGTTATTGACTGGTTGATTGATTGATTGACAGGATCTTGCTCTGTCACCCCAGGCTGGAGTGCAGTAGCATGATCTTAGCTCACTGCTGCTTCAAACTCCAGGGCTCAAGTGATCTTCCCGCTTTAGCCTCCCTAGTAGCTGGGACTACAAGTGTGTCTCACCACACCTGGCTATGGAGTTTAGATGCATTGAACTTGAGGTACCTTGCTACATCTAAGTAGAAACTCCAGAAGGTTGTTGTAGATATGGATCTGGAGCTCAAGAGAGGTCTGGGCTAGAGATACAGGTTTGGGAATAATTTTCAAACAATGGTAGTTAAAATCAGGTAAGTAGATGAGCTTACCAAGGGTGCATGTGAGACACTGTCTGAAGAAAAGGCCCTGTAGACATTTGCATTAAATGGGTGGGTAAGCATAACAGCCCGGGAGTTGCTAGGGAGAACCATGGAGAACTAGATGAAGATGTATCCAGAGAACACTAAAAGGCAGGTGTGGGCAGCTGTTTCAAATGTAGCAGACAGAGTCTGTTTCAGATAAAGATTTAGGATAGTAAATCAGTATTTGAATAGTCCTTGTTGCTGGGAACAGAAAGCAAAATTCTCCAGTAGACCAGAGGGCACGGCTTGGTTCAGAAAGACCCTCAGAGGTGACTAGGCAGATAGAGCTATGACTGGGTCAGGCTATTGGGTCTGTTTCTTGGCAGCTTCCCCATGCTCCAGATCTATCAAAATTTGTCATCCAGTGTCCCATTTTCTCTTTGCTAGCTCTTGTGTTATATGTAGTTGGTTGCTAAAATGTCCCGTATAACTTACTGATGTCATGTGTACACTTGAATATATAGAGCTAGCCCTTAGTCCAATTGTGCTCTTGTCCTATCTTATCACTTAAAGCCACAACTCAGATAGATCAGACAGTTTCTGAGTCTGATTTTCTCAGAGCCTTCATCATAGTTCATGGATTTAATTGGTAAGGCTCTCAACAAATCAATCTGCACTGTGTTAGCTCCTATCAATTAAGAGCACATTTCTCAAATTACAGTATATGTAACACTAGTCTGATCAAATATTCTGTGGTCAAATAAGTTTAGTAACATTGCATAGTATAGTCTCCTCTTGGAAAAAAGACTCCAAGAAGCCCTCTACAAGAAACCTGCTTGTGTTTAGGCCAGTATTCCCCAAACTCGTTTGAACACCCAACCTTAAAAATAAATCTATGACCATACGGTAGAATGCACCTTGGGAATCACTGGCCTCTGCTTCAGGTATTTATTTACATTTTAATTAGAGAATCTTGAAAAACCTTCAAGGCCCAAAGGAATAATTAAAGTGAAAAAAAAAAAAAAAAAAAAAACAGGCACCACTGCATTTTGATAGGGCTTATAAACTAAAGCAAGAAGGCCTTTGTAGATAGGAGTACCAACCATCACTGCAAAGATAACACCTATTCACCCATGGTAAGGGCAGAACTTTTAGAGTATCCATCTCTGACATAAACTATAGAAAGAAAAGGAGAAATTAAACAAAAGGGCAATTTTTCTAGATGTTTGAATAGTCCCCAAAGTTGTAAGAGGTTAGGAAAATCCTATTGGTCATAGGCATTAAAGTCTGGCTTCTCTAGCCTTAGTGGTAAAGAGGTAGCAATATCAATTGTCAGGTTTAGAAACTTCACAATACATTTAGTCCTATACAAACCAGCACTCCTTCCACTCACCACACCACACTGCAGTCTCACTGGAGGAATCAGTCAGGTTTACTAATTAGACTTAACTTCCATAAGTAGTGTTTACCATTTAAATAGACTGCACACTTTCTATTGCACCAAGCCCATACTTCTCCAGCTGGCAACAATTTGGAAGACCCTAGGAGTCTGAATCGCTTGCACAGCACGATAATATCCCTTAAAAGAGGTTTTGAACCATAGACCAGCACCTCTCTAAGTCTCTTTGTGTCTGCATACACACACTTGTGCCCCTGTTTCTTTTAAGTATTGGCTGTCTCATCTGATGAAGTCGTATATAAATATTTATATGTCAGGACATTTCTGGTCTTACTCACCGGAGACATTACAGCCTTGATAAAAAGCTTCCCTCTGGCAGTATTTGCCTCCACAGTTTATTTAATACGGCAGTTGATAGGTGAACTTCCTCTTGCTGTTTGCAAAGAGAATGGAGCCTTGCCTTGCTTGGATTTCAAATGTTTGACTTGTCTCCTGCTGGGAATTGATGTTTGTGCTTTCTCAGATTTCTCTGATTAAAAGAAGTGTGAGTTCTCTAGCGGGTCATCTTACTCTTTAGATTTTGGATCTTTAGGAATAGTTGATAAACTTAGGAATACATTATGCTTTTGGTGGACCCTAGGCGCTTTTGCCTTTGTGGATCTCTTCTTCCACTAAAAAACAAATTACCACTGTGCAGATATAAAGATGAATATATTAATATTACATTTTAAAGCATTTTTTCCCAACCTAAAAGTTTATTTATGTTTCTGCTTTTAAAAGAAATTAAACCCTTTTCCTGGGTCCATAACAGTGCTGTCAGCTTAGGCACTTTGCTTACTGTACTTAACAGATAATCAACCCTTGATATACAGAGCTGATTTCTGGGCTGGCATCGTGAGCTCACATGGGCTAAGCAATGAATTAGAATGGTATGACTCACTGAAGGTTTATTCTAAGAATGCAGTAGCTTCTTGGATGTACCAAGTACTAATTGAAATGTACCAAGGAGGACCCATCCCCTTCCTTTGCGCTAACATATTTTACCCACTATACTAAGCATGATAATAAAACGCTGTAAATAGTCGGCATTTTTTCTGGCTTGTTGATCTCAGAGTTGGGAATAAAGATTTGCCTCCTTAGCATCTTCCAGGAGACGCTTCTGGGAATGATGAATGGTGTCATTCATTTTCAGGCTGAAACTGCTTCTGTCATTTAGCCTGTGGTTCTACAGAAGGCAACTGAGTAAAGGTGGAGTGGAAGTTAATTAGCAATGAGATGGATTACGGCAGTTTTAATCCATGTCTATATTAGTGGTAGTTAATTTAAGCACCTCTATGTCAACCCTAACCATAACCTTCCTTAGCAGCAGCCACCCCACTCTTGAGTAGGGTTCCGAATCTTACCACTGCTGTCACATTGAGTGCTAAAGAGTTTGTTTGCTAACGGTTTACCAGTAAGCCCCATCAGGGAACCGGTGGTGGTTGGGATTATACATGAACTGATGTAAATAGAAGATAAGACTCTAGCGCGGACACTTCTCATGGGTTTTACTTTACATTGCCACCTTGCTTGTAGATATTTTTCTGGATTGGTCTGGGGCTAGCACTTGGACTCCAGAGTAAATAATTGTTACAGGGCAAGCTAAAAAAATTCACATACACATTCCCACTCAGCTTAACAGTGCTGGCTCTGGTTCAGTTCACTGAGTGGTATGGAGGTTAGCTACTCCACAGGGACCTTGCCGAGACCTTGAGGTCAGACAGCAATCACTCTCCTTCCCATCTTGCCAAGCCAAAAAAAAAAAAATCTGTTTAATTTAAATCAGTAGGTTCCATCCCCCCCAGCTGAAGGTGGCTTTCAAGGATGACATTATCTGCTCTATACTGCCCTTGTCCTTGTCAACTCCCAGCCTGAAATGGAACAGAATGATGTGGGGTAGCAAATTTGTGTATGTAACACATACAGCATAAACACCGAAATTCTAGATCCTGGAAATCTTCATACAAAAGGCAGAGCTAGTGAGAGATAGAAAACAAGAGTAATCAGATTGAAATATAATTAGAAAGAATTAAGGCTGATCAGAGTTTGCAGTCTCTAGGAAACTTCCCTTTGGAATACAAAGGAGAACCTGATTTTCTCTTTCTTTCCTTCTTTCCTTCCTTCCTTCCTTCTCCCTCTCTCTCTCCCTCCTCCCTCCCTTCCTTCCTTCCTCCCTCCCTTCCCTCCCTCTCCCTCTGTCTTTCTTTCCTTCTTTCTCTTTCCTCCCTTCCTTTTTTTTCTCCTTCCTTCCTTCTTTCCTTCTCCCTCTTTCTTTCTCTTCTTCCTTTAGCTTTCTTTCTTTCTCTTTTCTTTCTATTTCTCTTTCTATCTCTTTCTCTTCCTTCCTTCCCTCTCTCTCTCTCCTTCCCTCCCTCCTTTCTTTCTTTCTCTCTTCCTTCCTTCTTTCCTTCTCCCTCTCTTTCTCTTCTTCCTTTAGCTTCTTTCTTTCTCTTTTCTATTTCTCTTTCTTCTCTCTCCTTCCTTCCTTCCTTCCTTCTTCTTGACAGAGTCTCACTCTGTTGCCCAGGCTGGAGAGCAGTGGCATGATCCCAGCTCACTGCAATCCCCGCCTCCCTGGTTCAAGTGATACTCCTGCCTCCACCTCCTGAGTAGCTGGGATTACAGGTGCCTACTACTGCACCAGGCTAATTTTTGTACTTTCAGTAGAGATGGGGTTTCCCCATACTGGCCAGGCTCATCCCAAACCCCTGACCTCAGGTGATCTGCCCATGTCAGCCTTCCAAAGTGCTGGGATTAAGGTGGTGAGCCACTTTACCTGCCCATGAACTGATTCTCCATTACTCAAAGTACAATAGATCAGAGGTCAGCAAACTATAGGTTTTCAAAAAAGGACAAAAAATATACAACAGAGACTATGTAGGACCACAAAACTCAACATATTTATTATATGAGCTTTTTTGGTCAGGGTTCTCCAACAGAACCAATAGGATGTATATAAAGAGATTTATTTTATGAAGTTGGCTCACACAGTTTGTGAGGGCTGGCAAATCCAGGGCAGGCCAGCAGGCTGGAGATGCAGAGAAGAGTTGATGTTTCAATCTGGAGTTCAAAGGCACAGCCCTTTCCAGAAAGCATTTACCAACCACTGCAACACAGGAAAAAATTGTGGAAAAGAGCCTCGGTCAAGGGACTCAGAGACTCCTGCTCTGCCACTAAAGAGCTGGATAATCTATGAGAAACCACCACCTCTCTCTGGATCTCAGTTTCTGCTTTGGTAGAATATATTCCCAAAAGTTCCTTCCATGATGCAAACGTTCTGTGCACTTTAGTCCTCTCTGTACATAAAGTTCCATGATAACGTAATTCACATTTCAAACATTCCAAATAGCCAATCTTAAGCTGCTTCCTGGCAATGTCTAGAAATAACTCCATGTTGGCAAGGGTCCCAGACATTAGTAAATTTTAATTATTATATAAAGAATCAACAAAATGCCCAATAGTTCCAGTTTTTAGTGACTTTCTTAATAGCAGGTTCGATTAATAGCTGACTATTATGGTCTTTTATGATCATTAAACCGTGATACATCTGTTGTTTGCAGAGTATTCTAATAGGCACTTTGGCAGACTCTATAGGGACCAGAAAATAAAGTGTCTAGTTTTGAGATGCTTACAATCTAGTTAAGAAGACATGCTCCATACCTAGAATAAAGTCTTGTATCTTTAGAGTAACACATGAACAACTGTCAGGGGCAGAGGCATTATCATGTTCATAGATATATCCTCAGGACCTAGAACAGTGCCTGGAACATGGTATATACTCAATATTCATATTGAATGAATGAATGAATGGAGAGTGACTTAATGAGTAGTAAGAACTAAAAGAATGCATACACACTTAGATCAGGACCAGGTGGAGGCTAATTCCTGAAGGCCTTCTAATGGAGGAGGAGGTATAGTGAGCTCAAAAGAGGAAGGCAATAGTCCAAGGGCAATATTTCTGAAATGTTGAGTTTCAATAGATAAAGGTATAAATGCTAAAGTCAGGGTTGATAACCATATAGATTTAGGCATTTGGTAAACTAAAGGCAGCTGGAAACAAAGGTCTAAGCTTTAAAGTAGAAAGACATGGGTTAGGGTCTATCATCTATCTTAGAAATGATTTAGGTTTTGATTTTCAGCAGTCATTTAACCCCTCTGTGTCTCAGTTACCTCAACCTTAAAATTAAAATGACATCTAGACTCAGAATATCAGAGCCATAAGAGACCTTAGTCCTCATCCAATCAAATGGATCTCAGTTTTGGCTGACCAGTAGGACCCTTGGGTAACTTCTAGAAGTTTCAATGCCTAGATCTGACTCCAGACTAATTACATCAAAATCCTTTGGAATTGAGACTCAGGCACCAGTGTCAGTATTTTTAAAATCTCCCCAGGCAAGTCAATGTTCAGCCAAGATTGAGAACTATGGTTCTAGTCCAATCCTCTCATTTTATAGATGAATAAAGTACAGAACAGATTAAGGGAACTTGCCTAACCTACCTCATAGGGCCATAAAGGACAATATTAGGTTATATAACTTTAGAGCTGTAGACATCAAAATACCTTCGAAAGTGCTCTGAATGACATAACAATTAGTCATTTGTAAAGGATGATCATGCCAATAGAATCAGAAAATACAAATTGGTAACCAGGCAATGCATCCCCTCTGTCAATAAATTGTACTAATAGGACAATGGATAAAACCTTATTCTTTTTCATTTCCCAGGTGTCCTTGAATTAGCAAATGAGTAAGTGCTCCATTCCAAAAGCTAGAAATATAGATTATTGAATTAAAATTTTGGCAAGTGAAAATGTCCTGAAATTGTATATTTTGTCTAAGAAGAAACATAAACATCTTGCACGAGGACACAAATCTATAGCAGGGCGTGCGGCTTAGTCTAGTTCTAGCATATTTCTAGTCTACATCATCTGTTTGGGGCATAATCATGTCTGGAAGCAAAGAAATGAGGTTTGAGAATTTTAGCATGGGATCAGGCATTTTTGCTTAGGAGGGCCTTCATTTGCTTCTAGCTTGGGAGTCTTTGGCTTTCACTCAGTTTGTAGATGCCACATTTTGTAGAGGATGGAAATCAAGAGTAATTTTTATTCAAGATCAGCTTTCCTATTCCCACCCTTTCCTCATTTATTCAGATGCACTCTCTGTAATTCATCCTTCTATATAAAAGTTGTTGAACGTTAACTGCATTTTCTATTCTCCTGTGTTGTTCCATATTGTTGAGTTATCCTTTGTCTCAGAGACCATTTGTTGAATGTCTCCTAGAAGAAAAAATGAAAAAAAAATGTGAGATGATTCCCTATGCATGCCGATGGTCGCCTCTTTGTGCAGTTTTCCAATTCACATACCTTGTTTGAACATCAGTCATACTGAGAATGCCAGAGAGTTTATCACTTCATTGTTTTGCAATTTTTTTTTTTAATGTGCGTTAGGTCTATCTCCCCAACAGATCCTGTCTTGCACTCTCTTGTATCTCTCCCTTACCTAACTTCCTGTATTTAACATGGCGTTTTTACAAAATCAATGCTTGAGCCAGTTGTGTGAACAACTTTCAGTTGCTTTAAGGCCTTTCAAAACCCTAGTAAAATGCTTCTCTGCTGAGCTTATTTGCCATTCACGGAAATTGCCAAAAGGATAAGATGTGACTACGTGTGGGGAGAGGTGGAGAGGTTGCAATAAAAATATGTTGGGATATCACTTGTCTAAAGCAATGTTTCCTAAACATGGCTGTGCATCAGAATCACCTGGGAAATGAATTGTTGGGGGAGGGGACCTGGAAATGTAGAAATGTGAAAGCTCCTCAAGTAATTCTGGTAACATTCAGGTCTAGAAACCACTGGCCTCAATGTTCTCTAGTGCTTCTCAAACTTTAATTTGTATACAAGATTTTGCATTTCCAACGAGTTCCTAGGTGATACTGATACTGCAGGCCAGAAGAACAAAGAAGGCTAGAAGGCAGTGGTCTTCAATGTGTGATCCATGTGCCAGCAACATCAGCATCATCTGGGAACTTGTTAGAAATACAAAATCTCAGTTCTTACTCTAGATGTACTAAATTTGAAACTGGGGCAGGGCCCAGCATTCTGGGTTTCAACAGTCCTTGCCAGTAATTCTGACTATTGCCAAAGCATGAGAACCACTACTATAAATAATATTCAAAATAAGGTACAGATGATGGTGCAGTGGATTTTTAAAAACTTAAGTTAAAGTCTCAGTTCTATTACTCAGCTATCTGTTACTCCCCCCTGGACCTTGGTTTTCCCATCTATAAATCCAGGATAGAAATAATATACATTACTTCAACAAGCATTTATTTTGCCAGGCATTTCATTAGGTGCTGGGAATATATTAAGATGAGTAAGATACATTCTCTGCCCTTGAGGAATTCACTGTTGCCTTGCCTAATGCAAAAGGTTATGGTGGATCTTAAATGAGATAGTGCAAGTGAAAGTGTTCTGTGAACTATAAGGTATTTTGCAAATCTTAGTTATATTATGTTTTGATTAAAACAATCAGATCTTGCCACTTTTTTCTTACATCTTGTGTTCATATAGTTCTGCGAAGTACTTAGGCTTTTGGAGACATTCCACTGGTAAAAGGTAAAAGAAGTAAATTGAATAGTAACAAAAATATTTTCAACTTGTCTTGTATTTCATACTTGTAGGAGTCCTTTCACTTTTATTATTTGTTTTAATTGTCCCAATAATCCTGTGAGGTAATCTGGGTGGATATGATTATCTCCATCTGAGAGATGCAGATTCAAATATTCTAGGAAGCGAAGGGACTCACTCAAGGTCACTCACTCAAGATCAATAGCAGAGCCAGAACTAGAATCAAGATCTCTTGACTCCTAGGTCAGTGTTCTTTCCCCCATACCATGCTAGCAGATCAAGTAAAAGTAGTTTCAGAGATTCTTTGCATGCTAATTAGGTTACTGCAAGCACAGATGTGAAACAAGCTGATATCTTCTTCAAAAATCTTAAACCTGTCCAGATTTTACTCATCTGCTTGAGTTAAAGCATATAGCAACTGTCAAAGAGATATAGCTAAACTCCTCTGTTTTGAATTTCTATATACCAGAAGCCTTATCAACTGCTGGCAGACAGTTGGATTACATGTACATTTCAAGAATCAAAGGCTTGCTTTAGATAGCTACATTAGGAAACCAGAATAATATTCTTGTATCATTGAAAGCCCTTTAGAATGGATTAGAAATAAGAACCTGTATCTTTAATACAAACTGAAACTGCAGGCCTCCTCTCCTTTGTTGATTATTGTTTCACGACACGTAGCTTAATTTTCAGAGTAAGTGAGTGTTGAGGAATTTTAACTTTGGACAACCGTGGTTACTGGGAGTTACATCTTAATAGAGGCATTTCCAATTTGTAAGTAAATGCTGGAATACAGCATATTCTGCTTGGACACAAAAGAAAGAGAGATAAAATATGTTTGTTTTCTAAATAGGATTTCTTTGAAATAGGTTCTGAGTAGAGTTGTCTTCTTCACAGAATATGAAGAGCAAATGGCTACCTTCTTAAATCTTCAGGGCAATTCTGCATTCTTTCATGTCAGCCTCCTCACCTTCTCCCATTAAAACCCTACACCCATACGATTATGTACAGATAATTCTCTACCATACCAAATTCTGTTTAATGTCCCAATAGATATATATTGCTTTGGGATTCCCTGTGTCATGGACTATGCTTCAGTGGTACTTTCATTCAACATTGTGTCCTGTCTAATCCTTTGCACTATATTTTGAGTTCTCCCATACCTTGATCCAATAAACAAATGCTATACAAATAATTCAACCTTGTTAAGTTTAGCTAAAATAAATATATACTGAAAACACAAGGACATCAATTTGGCAGAGTAGAGTTTAGAATACAGAAAAGAGCAAAAACTATTATATTCCAAGCAGAAACCTAACAGAATTCTTCCAGAACATTATTTCTACCACTTAAAACATTTTAAGAAACAAAGTGTTGGTTGGTAAAACCATCTTTGATTGGGAGTCAAAATACCTGGGTTTTAGTCATAGCTCTATCATTAAGTTGCTGTTCAACCCATGCCAGTCACTTAACCTCTTGGGGTGTCAGTTTCCACATCTATGAGATGGAGAAAGTATCCTTACTTTACCTAAATCACACATGTTAAAATATGATTTTCAAAAAAAGGTAAAATCATAACACAGAAATATAAAAATGAACATGTGTTAAAATTTTTATTTAACTCATAATCGATAAGAGAACCAGGGTGATGTTATAAACCAGTTCAAAAGAGAATTTATAATATTATTAATATAATAACATTCCCCAAATTAACCTACTGATTCAATGAAATTCCTATCAAAATACTAACTGACTTTGTAGAAATTGATAAACTAATCCTAAAATTCATTTGGAAATTCAAAGGATCCAGAATAGCAAAGACAATATTGAAAAAAAAGAGGGATAAAGTAGAACTTACACTTCCTAATTTAAACTTACCACAAGTTTGCAGTAATCAAAACAGTGTGGTTAAAGACAGACACGTAAATTAATTGAATAAAGTTGAGAGACTAAAAATAAACTCTTACATTTACAACCAATTGACTTTCAAAAATGCCAATATAATTCAATAGGGAGAAAATAGTCTTTTCAGCAAACAGTGCTGGAACAACTGGATATCTACATGCACAGGAATTAAATTAAATCCCCACCTCACACCATATACAAAAATTAACTCAAAATGGATCAAAGACCCCAAATGTAAGCTATTAAATTCTTAAGGAGTAACATGTATAAATCTTGAATGTAGATTAGCCAATACTTTCTTAGATATGATACCAAAACCACAAGCAATCAAAGAAAGAATAGACAAATTGGACTTCATAAGAATTAAAAACTTCTGTGCTGCAAATGATACATCAATAAAGTGGAAAGACAACTCATAAAATGGAAAAAAAATTGAAAATAATGTATCTGATTAGGGACTTGCACCTAGAATATATAAAAGAAACTCTAACAAATCAATAGTAAAAAGATAATAGTCCAGTTTTAAAATGTGCAAAGCCTTGAATAGATATTTATCCAAGGAGCATGTACATGAAAAGATGCTCAGCATAATTAGCCATCAGGTAAATGCAAATTAAAACTACAATGAGATACCACTTTACACCCTTAGGGTGGTGATAATAATAATAAAAAAAGAATAATAAGCATTGGCAAGGAAGTTAAAAAAAAATCTCATGCATTGGTGGTGGGAATATAAAATGGTGGAGCCACTTTGGAAGCAGTCTGTCAGTTCCTTGAATAATTAAACAGAGTCACCATATGACCCCGCAATTCTACTCAAGAGAAATAAAAATGCATGCCTACAGAAAAACTTGCACACAGATGTTCATAGCAACATTATTTATAATAGAAAAAAGACAAAAACAAACTAAATGCCCATCAATGAATGAATGGATGAGAAAAATGTGCTATATTCATGCAATGGAATATTATTCATCCATAAAAATCAAGTGATGACATGCTATAACATGAATGAACAGTACAAATATTATGATAGGTGAAGGAAACCAGACACAAAGACCATATATTGTTTGATTCTGTTTATATTAAATCTCCAGAATAGACAAATACATAGAAACAGAAAGTAGGTTAGTGGTTGCCTAGGGATGGGTGGTTTGGGGAGAAATAGGGATTGACAGCTAATGGGCACAGGGGTTTTTGGGGAGGGTGACGAGAATGTTCTAAAATTGGTTGCAGTGATGAATGTTCTAAAATGTGCAGTTGCACAATTCTGTGTATGTACCAAAAACGATTTAATTGTATACCTTAAATGGGTGAATTGTATGGTAAATAGACTATGTCTCAATAAAGCTCAATAGCTTTAGAAACACGTTTCTAAAGATATTCAAATTTAGTAATATATTTTATGCATCAATTATGATGTGTGCTTATCAACTAAAACTTCCATTTTGCGCTGCTATAACAAACTACCTTAGACTAGATAATTTATTTTTTAAAAACCCAGACATTTATTTCTCACACTTCTGGAGGCAAGAAAGTTTAAGATCAAGGTGCTGGCAGGTTTGCTTATCTGGGAAGGCATACATTTTCCAGAAGGGAAGAACACTGTCCTCACATAGCAGAGGGCAAGAGAGCCTAATGCTAGGTGAAGAATTTTCAAGGGCCTTAGTCCCATTCACAAAGGAGGAGCCTTCATGGCTTAATCACCACTTAAAGCCTCCACATATCAATAATATCACATTGGCAACCCCTGAATTTTGGAGGGAATGCATTCATATCTTAGCAGCAGTCAATTCAAAGCACATGGGAGTGGGGGCAAGCTACTAATGGCCTCTGAAGAGAATGTCTATACCCATATACAGAAACTGGGTCACTACCTAGTTGCACATATTAGAAAGTTGGAAGTTGTTTATCTGTTAGAGAAGATTGGTAAAGAGGTGTGAGAATATTATGTGATTATATAAAAATAAACTTTATGTCAAAGAGACACCATAAACCAGTATTTTGCAGTGTGGTGTTCATGGGCCACCTACATCAGAATTCACATGGGTAGCTTCTTAAAAATGCAGATTTCCTGAGCCTCACCCCAGACCTGCTAAATCAAATTTGCTAGAGGATAGGATTCAGGACTTTGGATGTTAAGCAGCTAGACAGGTAATTCACATACATGCTAATGTTTCAAATCCACTAAGCTAATCCGTTACCTTCTGCAATATTGGCAGAGTCTCAACACTAGCTACATATTCTAAACACCCATGAAGTTTTAAAAATACAGATGGTTGGCCCTCCCCAGATCAATTACATTAGACCTTTTATATACATGTTCAATGCTTTTGTTTGACTTCTATGCTCCTTGATTCCTTGATCCCTGTCGGACCCCATTGTCCGGTCTCAACCACTGATTTTGGAGGCTCTATCATGTCAGGCTTACTCCTGTGCTTGGCCCCTATCTTTTGTCCTGAGCCTTTCTTTGGTTTCCCGGTCCTGCCTTCTCACTGCTGCCCAAGTCTTACACACCGCTATGAAGGAAAAAATTCTATGAGGTGTTCAAGATTAGATAAGTCCTTTGGGCTCTTTATGCCTTAGTTTCCACAGTTATATTATGAAGACAAGTGGTCCTAGTGGAAGGAGAGAGAGAAAGAGAAGGAGAAGGAGAAAAGGAGGAGAAGGGAGGAAGGAAGGAGAAAGGGAGGAAGAGGAAAGGAAGGAAGTGGACCAATCACTGACAATGTATATGAAGATTGAAAATGTGTTTCATTGTCAAAGAATAAAAGCCATGTGCACCATCCAGAGTATTTGGCATCTCTGGGAAGCATTCCCACTCCTCTGTCAACTCTCTCATTTTCACACCTAGGAGTGGTAGAGCAGGCGGAGGTGACAGAAAGCTGAACCCAAGCAGTCCGATTGGGCAACTGATTCTCAATAGGAAGGGGCTTTGATCTCTGCTTATCTTTTCTCACTCAAATGTAGCATTAAGACCCCAAGACAAAGCCCAGATTGATGCAGTCTCAACCCCACCCTTTTTCTCCTGGCTTCTTTTCTGTAAGTCATGCTTTCAGTGTTTGAAGTCTGGCAGCTGCGAGGCCTGGTTGCTAGGTAACAATTTCTCAGCACAAAGAACCTTCAGCTGGGAAGGTCAGGTCTGTCAGTGTGAAACAGCTGTAAAGAATTTTTATTTGTCTCCTCTTGTTTTGGTTAATCACAGGGCAGGGAACCAAAATCAAACTTTCCATTGAAATGGGAGATACTGGAGGGTACCAGTTTAGTTGCTGCTGCTTTTTTGCAGCTCTTCAAATCACAGCCTTTCTACTCTGGCTCAATAGAGTCTCAACAAGCCTGACAGGCTGAAAGTGGAGGGGGGGGAAGAGAAGGGGTCAGGTGTTTTCTAGCCTCTTTAGTGCCTGAGTCAGGAAGGACATAGCCAAACCATGAGCTGAGAAGTTAACTCCTTTTCTTCAAATTTACCAGCAGTTTCTTCAGATTAGCGTTGCCAGATTAAGTGTAGGATAGCCAGTTAAACTTGTTTTAGATAAGCAATGAGAAATTCAAATTTAACTGAACATCCTGTATTTTTATTAGGTAAATCTGGAAATCTTAACTACTGTGAAATTGGTATGGGATTGTTACAAAAACAGTAATAGCAATGGGAACAGAGGTTGGACTAGAGAGTGACTTTCAAAGTGTGCTCCCCTCCTCCATCAGCAGCATCAGTATCACCTGGGAATTTGTTAGAAATGCAGATTATCAGGCTCCACCTCATACCTTCTGAATCACAAACTCTGGGGATTGGGCCCTGAAATCTGTTTTAACAAGCCCTCCTGGTAATTCCCGATGCAAACTCATGTTTAAGAACAACTGAGCTAGAAAATCTTTAAGGGACCATTCAGCTCTTATTTTCATTGGCTCTGCTTACCGATCAGCAAACCCCAGTGGTCAGCTAGCTATTTGAAATGGCTTATTCTCCTCTTCCCACCTTCCTCAGGGACTTATTCAGAATTAGTTCTTTTTGGGCTCTATATAATAGCACAGAAGTATCCCTTATATTTTCACTTTCATTTGATTTTGTAGCTTGCCATTTTCATACAGCAAGGACTTTTAAGGTCCATTTTGCCAGCAGGCTGGTGCCAAAGTGAAGGTTTCTGTAAGGATCAGCAAAGACTCTGAGTGCTGCATGCATGCTTCATCTTACCACTAGACAAATGACTTTGTCAGGGGTGTGTTAGTACACAGGAATAACTGGATAGGACACACCTCAATCTGCTTAAGTTGTCTTGAACCATAACTGCCTTCAATTATATTTTTTCCTTAAAAAACTGATGTTTTCACAAGCCCTTTCCCTGGCTCATCCCCTGATTCTTCCTATTAAACAGTAAGAACCCCACCCTATTGTCTTCCTAAATATCAGATTATTAAAGGGAGGAAAGCAGAATCGAGAGGAGAATCTTAGGGAGCTAATAAACCTCAGAGCTTGTTTCTCTCAATAGCTGGCATCTGGTAGTGTTGTCCATGGTGCTAATGTGGTTGTTACTCCAGAACTTGAAAATCTTCGTAGGAAATGTAGGCAAAAGAAGGGAAGCTGGATTGTTATAGTAGTCTGTCGTTTGCTTATTTCATTTCCCAATGGAGAAAACCTAATGAATTTGATAATCATATCATGCCACTTAGTTAAGATGACCAGGGCAATTATATTTTTTTATATGCCAGTGACTTTTTCTTGTGCTTTTCTAGTGGAGGAGCAGAGAAAGGTGCTCGTGGCTTGAGTAACTGTTTTTATTTTGATATAGAGAGCTTAATGTAAAGTGTGTTTTTACTTAAGAACAATGGATCATTCTCCAAGTTCTGTACTGTAAATATGACTGAGAGAGGAGAATACTAAGGTATAAAGTCAGCAATCAAGAGCCTAGAGTGGGACTCACAAATTATCTTAACCATCAAGAAGACTTAAGCATGAAAAGACCCAAGCATGCTGCCCTAGTACTGCCTAGACTACTCATAGAAAGCTTTTTATTTTTAAGAACTTTTTATCTTGAAATAATAATAGATTCACAAGAAGCTATAAAAATTATACAAAAAGGCTTCCATGTACCTTTCCCCCCAAGTCTCTCCCAATGGTAACATTTTACATAACTATAGTACAGTTTCAAAACTAGGACATTAACATGGGTAGAATCCACAGGCCTTACTCATATTTCGCCAGTGTTACATACATTCCTATGTGTTTGTGTGTGTATGTGTAGTTGTATGCCCATGTAGAATTTTATTGTGTGTGGATCTGTGTAGCTATCACCAGGATCAAGAAACAGAACTTCTCAACTACCACAAGAATCCCTCATGCTGCCCCTTTATAGTCACGTTCGTCCCTCCCTTCCACCCTACTCCTGCCTTTAACCCTTAGCAATCACTAATCTGTTCTCCATCTCAATAATTTTGTTATTTCTAGAGGGTTATATAAATTGAATCATATAGTATGTTACATTTTGAGCTTTTTTTTTTTCATTCATTGTAACTTCGTTGAGGTCTAAGTTATTGCATGTGTCAATAATTTCTTCCTTTTTATTGCTGAGTAGTATGGTAGCCAATAGCTGAGAAGCCTGTCAGGAGGTGATGAGACAACCATAAGTTAACAATAGCAGCAAGCTGTTACCACCCCTCCCTAGGACTGGCAGAACAAAGGGTTAGTGTCACCAGAGCTCAGGGCCAGGGTTACCTGGTAGAAGCTGGGATTATGACCAACTATCCTGTGGGAATTGAATGCATGTGAGAGCTGTGGCCACCACAGGGTATGCTACTTGAGGTGAGGGTGGAGGAAGGTGCTAGTTGAGAAATACTTTGGCTTTTCTTTTCCTCCTGCTTTTCATTTTTCCTCCATTGCCTTCCACTGGGTAAGCCCAACTGGAAGGCAGATAACATGGCTGCCCAAGATGAATAGCCTGCAGCAGTCACCCTGCTGCAAAACAGAGCGTATCAGGAGACAGCGAGGAATGAATCTGAGGACAAACATGCCCAGGAGCTGAACAATAGCATATGCGAGTATACAATTTTACAAGATAATGCCACAGTGTTTTTAAGTGATTGTATTAATGTATAACCCCCAAAAGCAATATAGAAAACATCCCATGGAATAATGTGTTCTCTAATGCTTGGATCATCTATGGATAACAGAAGGCTTCTTAAAGCTACTCTAGGCTATGCTCAAATAGGCAAATAGTAGGACCCAGAAAGTTAGAAGTGAATAGCCCAACCATAACATGTCCTTCAGTCCTGCCACAGGGCCTTGGTTTACTTCACCTCCTTTGGGATTCTCATTATGGCATGGGCTCTACTTTAATAACTTCTGGAACAAACTCTTGTGTGTCCATAGTGCCAATGTTCCCCACATGGGCGCCTACTCTAGATTTCAGTGTTCTTTCATGAACACTACAATCACATGGAGGATCAAAATAGAAAAAGAACAGATTCAGGGAGCCCATAGCTGTTATTTTAAGGAGCTTTGGCTTGTCTAAGAAAGAATAAAATAGAATGCATTTAATTCCAAATCCCTTTCTCTCTCTCTCTCTATTTTTTTTTTTTTTTTTTTTTTGGTTGAGATGGAGTCTCACTCTGTCACCAGGTTGGTGTGCAGTGGTGTGATCTCGGTTCACTGCAACCTCCACCTCCCTGTTTCAAGTGATTCTCCTGAGAGGTTCTGTTTCTTGATCCTGGTGATAGCCTCCCAAGTAGCTGGGACTACAGGCGAGCACCACCACGCCCAGTTATTTATTTATTTATTTATTTATTTATTTTGTATTTTTAGTGCAGATGGGGTTTCACCATGTTGGCCAGGATCGCCTTGATCTCTTGACCTCATGATCTGCGCACCTCAGCTTCCCAAAGTGCTGGGATTACAGGCGTGAGCCACCGTGCCCGGCCCCAAATCTCTTTACAGTGTCACATCCAGTTATATACTCTGATTCTAAATAAGTTTCTAAGTTTCTTTGAGCCTCAGTTTTATTATCTATAAAATAGGTACAATAATAATGAATAGGTACTATTTGTTGAGTAGTTACTATATGCCAGACACTATCTCTGCTTCAGAGGGTACTTGTGATAATAAGATATGGCTGTTGTAAAGTACCTGGTGCATAGTAAACACTCAAAAATGGCATATATTATTATTGACAACAAATATTTACTCCACTTCTAGGGAGACTTGGATTTATTTGGCCCATGCATGGTGGCTTAGACTCTTTTCTTGGCCAGGAGTTGATCCTGCCTAATGTTAAGTCTTAGCATGTTTGACAGATGTTTTCCAAGAGCCACAGTTATTCTTGGAGACAAGAGTGAACACAACCAATTATTCCTATTTCTTGGCTCAGCAAACACCATTTTTTTGTGTGTGTACTAATATACCTAAATGATGAATGACGACGAAAGCCATTCCTAAAATATTTGAATCTGTAAGTTGAGAGTCAATGTATCCACAGGCAAAATCTCCTAAAAGGCTTAGCCAGTCATTGCTGGTCAATATTCACACAAATATCTTGTATCTATTCTGTGGAATCAGGGACCAGGGAAGGGATTTCTTGGAGCTTGAACTTGGTCCCTCTGTTTCTTCATCCCTATATCTAAATGGTGTGCTCAGCCCCTCTGGGGCTAGAAGGATAATGATTAAAATGTCAGCCTTGCTGTATTTTGGCCACAAGTCCAGTAGCTGCAAGTGTCAAATCATAATAGTGAATACACTGGGGATATTAACTCCATGGGTTTTGCAATAATGGAACACTGACCTCCCTAACAAAAAAATCTCATTTCATTTCATTGTGTCATCAGCTTTCCTATACTAGAAAGCATCCCTTGATTGCTGACTTCATCATAACCCCAGACACTCATTTAGCTAAATTTCCAGCTATTTCCCCTCCCTGGTCGAAGAGTCTCACTAAACCCTCACATGATTAAAATAACCCTGGCAATCTGATATTCCAAAGGAGCCACCAAGCTTGAAGTCTCAGTACCTTGTCTCAACCTTTTCTTGCTTCATTTGCTGCCTGCAGGCTGAATTGAGATTCCAAAGCTTTTAAATTGATTCACCAGCCATTTTTAGGCTTCCTGATAGTGACAAAAGAAGTTCTGTTTTTAGCTGTCACCAGGCTTCCTATTAAGACTCCGCTACAGGGTTTACTACTAGATATCCATCTTCTGCCCTGCCCAGAGCATGCCACTCTCTTCTTGGTGCCAACTGACTAGTATCATGCAGCTTATGAGGGTAGGGTATTAGACTGAGTGGCCCAATAGGGGAGACTGAGGAATAAGATGGCTCCATGTGATGCTGCGTTACTCAGGATAAAATGGACGACTCTGATGTGCATAAACAGCCATCTCGAATGGGGTGTGGATAATTGCTCAACACAATAGGATTTTCATTAGGGGGAAGGGTAGCATAATGTAGCTTGAGTGAGCTCCAGCCCTGCCCATTCTCTGGTTCTGTGGAGATTTTAATAATGCTGCTTGTGGAAAGTCTGTCAGAGCTGAAGCCGATGATGTAACCAATTTTCCAGCAACCCTTTGTCTGAGGGACTGCCGCACAGCTGCAGAACAGAGTGTCAGGGAGCCGAATGTGTTAATGGGAAAAAAGCGCTTCCCCCAGTTCTTTATTCCACAGAGATGTTGTTACTGAGAGCTTTGTGTGTTGGTCAGCATGATGGCTGGTCTTATTGCTAGTATTTCTCAAAGTCATGATGGAAAGGGCATTGTTAAGAACACAATAGATACAGATGCTCACACCAAGGTGTGGACCAGCAACATCAGGCTGCAGAGATTTCTAAGCTTTCTCTCTGTTAGGATCAGAGGCTCCATGCCTTCATTTGGACTCTATAACTGAATAGATTAGACAAATTCTAGGGAAGTGTATGTGTGTGTGTGTGTACACATATCTATATAATACTCTATATATAATGTGCATATAATTAATACATAGCATTTTTTGAACTCTTACTCTGTGTGTAATGCATAGAAAAGGAAGTGTGGTAGTTAACAGTGTGCGAATGTGGTTCTTAGAATCAAACCACTTTAGGTTATATTCTGGCTCTTTCAATTATTAGCTGTGTGATTTTGGGCAAGTTATCTCTCTAAGCCTATTTTTTCTATCTGTCATGGGGATCATAACAGTAGGAAGGATTATATGAGATAATCCATACAACTGGTTTAGTGCCTAACAAATTTTAAGCCCTTAATAAACATTAGCCTTATTACTAATTTACTTACATTATCTTATTTAAATCTCCCAGCCAACCTTTTGTGGTAGGTACTATTATGATTCCTATTTTATAGATGAAGAAACTAAGATTTTCAGAGATTACCTTGCCTAAAATTTCGCTGATCGCATTGGTTGAGCTGGATCTGGCCTCAAGTTTTTGTACTCCAGAGCTGCTAACCATAAGGCTCCACTGCCTCAATTACAGAAGACTGGGGAACTGGAATTCACCCATCTCCCTTTAAGCATTTCCCCACCCTGGCTACAAATTAGAATTACCTAGAAAAAAAATCAGAAGAGAACAGTGATTGCCTCTCAGGGGAAGGATGGGTGTTTACTGGGAAGATGCATGAGAAAATATTCTCTATCTTGATAAAGGTTTGTACTATGCAGGTGTATCTATGTCACAAAACTAGAAATATCAAATGGCATACTTACAATTTATGCATTTCACTGTATATCAAAGTTATCTAATAAAAGGAGTGTTAAACAAATATTGATTTGGGAGGCCGAAGTGGGCAGATCATGAGGTCAAGGGATTGAGACCATCCTGGCCAACATGGTGAAAACCAGTCTCTACTGAAAACACAAAAATTAGCTGGGTGTGGTGGTGAGCACCTGTAATCCCAGCTACTTGGGAGGCTGAGGCAGAAGAATCGCTTGAACCTGGGACGCAGAGGTTGTGGTGAGCCAAGATCGCGCCACTGCACTCCAACCTGGGCGACAGAGTGAGACTCCGTCTCAAAAAAACAAAACAAAACAAAACAAATATTGGACATTGAACTCTAATGATATGCCTGCAGAAATGTTTAAGGGTGAGTGTTCTGATATCTGTAACCTATTTTAAAATGCATTAAAAATAAGATGGATTGATAGAAGGGTGGATATAGGAATAGATATGTAATAACGTAAATATAGCAAATGTTAATTGTAGAATCTAAGTGATAAAGAATGTATTATATGTTTGAAAATGTTCATTTAAAATGTTAGGAAAAAATGCGATCACCTTGTGGAGTTTTTAAAAAATACTGATGCTGGGGATCTCCTCAAAATTTTAGAAATAATTAGTCTGGAGTAGGGCACGGTGTGGTTTCTTTTTAAAAAGCTCCCCGGGTGTTCCTAACATCCAGCCAAGGTTGAAAACCATTGCTAGGATAAGCCCAATTTTTACCCAGCACAGTGCCTGGCTCAAAGTAAATGCTCAGAGCCTGTTTGTGGAATCAATTAACAAATTGCCCATAGCTCTATAGATAGCTGCTAGAGAGCAAAGCAAAATCATCTACTGAGGCAGGACTCTGTTGTGGACCCTAAAAGACCAGAAAAGAATGTCCTTCAGCAGACACCCTTCTCTTCACCCCCTGGTTGGCAGCAGGACCAATTAAATAGTTGGTGTAAGTTAGAAACTTACACCAAGGTTAGAAACCTCCACCTTGGTGTAAGTTAGAAACCTATAGAGCAGGGTGAGTGAGGGGTGTGGTGGCGGGAACACTTCAATTGCTCCTTTTTCATCAGAAAGGAACCTTTATTCAAAGGACTGAAGACTCAGGCCCTAGGAAAAGGAACTTGGCTTGTCACAGAGGAAAATCATACTGCAGTACTGGCTTAATCTGTTGTCGGTGTATCTCTTCCTACTACCTTTGACTCTTGGAAATATGTGCTAATACATTATGTGATTTGCAGTGTGCCAGCCATAGGGCCACCACTGCTTCACATGTTCCCTGTCATAGTACCTGCAAACACCCCTTTGGGACCATCCCCCTTGGATAATGCAGATTTTCTAGAGGTCTCTGTTAAAATATATTAATTACTATATAGAGAGAAGTGAATTGGTTGGTTGCCTAAAGCTGAAGAGAAATGGAAATCGACTACTAAGGGGGTTTCTTTTCGAAGTGATGAAATTGTCCTAAAATTGATTGTGGAGGTGGTTGCACAACTTTGTGAATATACTAAAATCCATGGAATTGTAGTGAATCGTATAGTATATGTGATGGTTAATGCTGAGTGTCAACTTGATTGGATTGAAGGATGTAAAGTATTGATCCTGGATGTGTCTGTGAGGATGCTGCCAAAGGAGATTAACATTTGAGTCACTGGGCTGGGAAGGCAGACCCATCCCTAATCTGGGTGGGCACAATGTAATCAGCTGCTAGCACAACCAGAATATAAAGAGGCAGAAAAACGTGAAAAGATGAGACTGGCCTAGCCTCCCAGCCTCCATATTTCTCCCATACTGGATGCTTCCTGTCCTTGAACATTGGACTCCAAGTTCTTTAGTTTTGGGACTCAGACTGGCTCTCCTTGCTCCTCAGCCAAGCAGACAGCCTATTGTGGAATCTTGTGATCATGTGAGTTAATACTTAATAAACTCCCCTTTGTGTGTGTGTGTGTGTGTGTGCGCGCGCGCCCTATTAGTTATGTCCCTGTAGAGAACCCTAATACAGCAATTCAATTGTATCTCAATAAAATAGTTATAAAAATATAAATGTGGTTAAATTGGGGATATAGATTAATTTAAGAGATAAGCAGGGGAAACTTGGAATACCACCTGGTAAGTAAGAAGGAATGCTTCTACGACAAAGAGAGAAATATTGAAACCAGAGATACAGGGCAAGAAATGGAATTAATCCTACATTTTTTAACTCTCCATAAACTCATTTCCATTCTTTCAAAACCAGTTGCCAATGGTCCCAACGTTATTAAGTCATTCAACATTAGTTTCTATGCTTGGAAAAAACAGCCAGGAAATGCTTGAATATAGTGCATAAAGAAAGCCAGGTCCCCTAAGATAAAATAATCATGGGATTATTAATGAAGCATAGGATTTGGCACTACCCCAGTGTTCTGGAAGCTCTTTAAATTAGATCAAGCCACTCAGACTACTGTTGCTTTCTATAAAGAAGTGCAGGACTTGAGGTCTGACAAAATTGGACTCTTCATTGAAATGGAGACTATGGTTTTGGAGGAGCTGGTGTTAAAGCCACAGTTATCTCATATAGCCTTGTGGCCAAAGGCTTCAAAACCACAGAGGGAGAATCCCTGTCTTTCCACATGTGGCTTTCCATGAACCCACTGTAATTTCAGAAGGTGGTATGGCACAATTGGGACAGAAATAGCAAGGCTACTTCAATAAAATGCAATAAAAAAAAAAACTGTTTTAAAAACAGAAATGACAGGCCTAGGACACAGAACCCCTCTTCCTAGGTCTGAGTTCATGCTAGCTGAACACACAAGTAGTAAGGTTTCAAACATGGCAAAGGATTCTTCCAATCCCTACCCCCAGCCTGTGGCTTGAAATGTTTGGGGAGGAAAAAATAGCATACTTAGCTATTATCAGTGTTTATATCTCATTATGAATTAAGGCTCTAAGGAGTAGGTCATGATGATTTGGCTAATTTGGGGGAAAAAAGGGCCCACGACTGGGGCAAGGTGATGCCAACTAAGACGTTGGGGGCTAACAAAACAAACCGCATTTTTCTCAGTTTTGCTCTAGACTTTCCCTGGCTGTGACTGTAGCCAGCAATTCCTAGACTTGGAAATACAAATTTAGAGGGGGGCTATCATTGTTATGCAGAATTATAACGTCTGCCGCAAAGGGCCACTGAATACCCTACTACACAGCACACTCATTATAATTTGTCACTCCCTTAGGCCCTACTATTGCTGCAGAAACCTAGGACAAAGGAAGGACTATAGAAAGACAAAGGGGATAGGCATTCAGTTATTAAATACACATTTTACAGCAGAGCATTATCTCTATTGGAAGCCAATTGGAGGTAGTCCAGCATTTAGCCAGTGACTGACCTGGATGTAATAAAACTTCAATTTTAAAGAAAGCACTGTGGAAATTCCTCTAACTGTACTCATCTCACTCTTCAGAGGACAGTGGGTTATTTGCAAGGCATAATGATATCCTGCAATGCCCTTTTTCCTGCTAAGAAGAGATTTTATCATCAATCTCTCTAGATTTCACACCAGGGTCAGTCTTCCTTGGCTTCATTTCCTTGTGTCTGCAGATCTCAAATAATCAGGGACCATCCTGTCAGGAAAAAGCCAGATGGGCAGGCAGGGAAGTGATCCAGCCCCTGAGGAAATAAAGTGTTCAACCTATCTCTGCTCCCTCATGGCACTGGGAAGTAA
Organism: Ateles fusciceps; assembly: GCA_036589455.1. Taxonomy (NCBI): domain Eukaryota; kingdom Metazoa; phylum Chordata; class Mammalia; order Primates; family Atelidae; genus Ateles; species Ateles fusciceps. The sequence goes on from JAZHEH010000277.1 coordinate 177,587, forward strand.
GGAACCAGACAGACAAAGATGCATGAGGGGGTTACCTCCAACTTAACTCAGAGCTGCAGAAACCTGGGCCAGGTGAGAATTTTTGGAGTTTACATTTACATTTTCAATGTAAATTTAAAGGAAATTTACATTTTCAATGTAGTAAGCTCACATGACAAAATCTGATACCGCTATCTATGCTCTGCAAATGAACTCAGATTTCTCCTTGAATTGAGGTCTTGGAGTCAAAGAGCCTCACAATGCTATTCTCATTCTCCATATCTTATTGGACTTTGGAGGCAAAGTGAAATACTGAGGACAAACATGGATAGTGATACATGGTCTAATTCACTGCCCAAAATGAGGAGTGTTGTTACTGCCTTTATATTTTGATTCCTGATAGATAAATTTCTCTGGAAGTTATGAGGTAAACAGATTTTAGACTAAGTCATTACAGAGTCATCTTTGCATTGCCAGAGCCTAACACAGTGCTTGATATGCAACACTCATTAAATGTTTCTTAAGGGTAGGCCCAACATCTGGAGTTAGCCTCTCCTTGTTCCTTGGGAATATAAGCATTGAGGTCTCTGTCTCCTGTCCTCGTCAGGCAAATGTCATCTTTTCCATGGCCTATGCCTATGTCTGCCCTTTGGATTGACCATGTCCTGAGAGCATGGACAATGTCTAGATAAAGCAGAAAGGGAAGAAGGAAGCATTGTTTGCCAAGCAACCATGTTTTTGATTGTTCAGAGAGCTGATCCTGTGGTGGGCTCTGGTTGCCTTTCACTTCTTAGCCTTGACCATTAGTCCCATGACTTTAACCTTCAGCTATGTCTCTGGACTGATTATTGTTTACAGTATTAACGGGTTTCCTGATTACTATCCCTGTTTCCTGACCCATGATCTCAACATCAGTCTACGGATGTCAGGGGGAAGAGGCTTGGCTGTTACTCTTTAATTGCCTTAGTGGTGATGTCAGAGTACAGTCTGGGCTGAGGAATCCCCAACCAACTAGGAAAGGAGGTGTCAGAAAGCAAGGTTAGGTTATTAAGGCCAAAGTTAGACATACACAGATCAAGATCTGGGAGAAAACAGAGATTGCCATTAAGTTTGAAAGCCTGAGTAAGGTTACAAAGATTCAAATAATGACATTACGCTAATTATGTATTCAACCAATGGTTCTCAACCAGGAGCAATTTTGTCCACTAGGGAACATTTAACAATGTCCAGAGGCATTTTTTATTGTTATGACTGTGGGTGTGCTACTGGCACCTAGTGGGGGAGAGGCCTGGGATGCTACTAAGCATTCTATAGTGCACGGGACAGCCCCTCAACCCCACAGCAAAGAGTGAGCTGACCCAAAAATGTCAATAGTGCCATGGCTGAGAAACCCTGTGTCAAACAGAGATGCAAGATACAAATTATAGATCACAATTATATACAATGAAAAGATAAAAAAAACTGGAAGAATACACACCTGGATTTTTCCAGGTGGCAGGACTATGAATCTATTTTTCCCTTTTTTCTTGTTTACATATGTTCTAATATAACTATATTGCCTTTAAAATTTTAAATTAATACCAGAGGCTGGGAAGGGTAGTGGGGAGCTGGGGAGTGGGGGCAGGTGAGGATAGATAATGGGTACAAAAAATAGAATAAATAAGAACTAGTATTTGATACCACAGTAGTCAATAATAACTTAATTATACATTTTAAAATAACTTAAAGAGTTTAATTGGATTGTTTGTAACTCAATGCATAAATGCTTGAGGGGACAGATACTCCATTCTTCATGGTGTGCTTTTTTCACATTGCATGCTTATATCAGAACATCTCATGTACCCCATAAATATATACACCTATTATGTACCCACAAAGTTTTTTTAATTTAAAAAAATTAAAAAGCACACACACAAAATTTTAATATAATTTTAAATTAATTTTTAATTGCATAAATACTATGTGAACAGTTCTGCTTGTAAAATATTTCAGTATCACAAATGAGACTGTGCCAGGTATAGTATCTCATACCTGTAATCCCAGCATTTTGGGAGATGGTGAATCACTTGAGCGAAGCAGTTTAAGATTAGCCTGGGAAACATGGCAAAACCCTGTCTCTCCAAATAATAATAATGATAATAATAATAATAATAATACAAAAATTACCTGAGCTTGGCGGTGTGTGCCTGTAGTCCCAGCTGCTTGGGAGGTGAAGGTGGGAGGTTTGCTTCAGCCCAGGAGGTCAATGCTGCAGTGAGCCTCACAGTGAGATCCTACTATGGCGCTCCTGCCTGGGCAACAGAGTGAGATTCTGTCTCAAACAAAACAAAACAAAAAACAGATAAATAAGACTGAAAATGTCTTTGACCAACCCAGCTTCTCCCACCTCAGTCCACTTCCCAAGGGTAACCACTTTTGTGACTGCGGCCTTTCAGAGCTTATCTATGCATTTACACATATATTACGTGCAGTCATACAAAATATAAACTATCTTATCCTTTTAATAACTTGACAGTTATTCTGTAATTCATCTGTTTCCCTACTGATGAAAATTTAGGTTGCTTCCAGTTTGAGGCTATTACAACAAATGCTGTATTGTACATGTTTCCTTGAACATGTGTGCAAAGGTGTTCTAAAGTGGGTATGAGAATTAAAAAATGCTGGTTTATGGAACACACATATTTAAAATTTTATCAGCAACTATCAATTGACTTCCAAAATGCCCACAAATTTAATTTCCTGAAATCCTCACCAATACCAAATACTTATCTTTGTTTTTCACATTTGCCAATCAGATAGTTGAGAAATAATATCTTTTTTAATATACTTTGCGTTTACCCTGTTACTGATTAGATTGTGCACCTCTTCACGTATTTGTTGAACTTGTCATATATTCTCTTGTGAGAACAGTGGTGTTCACCTCCCTTGCTTGCTTTTGTATTATAATGGCTTTCCAATATTTTTAAGAACAAAAGAGAAAAGGATCAGTTTTGTATAAAAACACAGAAGTCAGCCTACCTAGTGTCTTGCATATCCTCCCTAGACAGATCCTGAGTCCTAGACAATCCAAAATGATCCTTACTTACCATTACTAAGAACCTTAGAAAGCAGTTATTATTAGGAAACAAATTAGCCAGTCATATTTCCACCACTGCACCATATTTCTCTGGCCTGTGCACCTTTACTGTGCTTGCATCTTGACGCCAAGCAACCAGCAGGTACTGCCAGTCAGATTCACTCCGGTCAGATACAAACCTGATATGTAGTAAGGCATAAAGGACCACGAAAGGCAGCATGTGAACCTGATGGTATCTGCAGCCCGTGCAAATGGCAATTACTACCATTAAATTTAACTTAATCTTCATTAAGAACATCTGTTATCTAGCCAATGAGAACACCAAAGATGAGGTTTGGTGATCATGACCACTGCAAAAAGGTAGTTTTATCAACTAGCTTTTCCCCCACATCGGGCATAAACTGAAAAAAGATGTGGCAAGGAAATGTAAAATATGTGATACGTGGTGGCTAAAGAATAAAACTAGATGGAAAGCTTCTTCAAGACTGTTTAGCATTATTTGAAACTAGGAGATTTGCAGGACATGCCCCTTTGTGGTGAAGGAGATGATTAATTCAGTTGTGGTGAGTTGCACAATCAGAAGAAGGAGTTCCAAAAATTCAACCAGAACAAGCCTTTGGCCAGGTTGGGTATGGCTAAATCGGGTCATACCCAATCTGGCCTTTCTGATCCCCTCCAGCCCTATTGATTGTCCCATCCCATACACCCTCCTGCACTGTTTTCTTGGGGCCTTGTTCTCTGCTGGAGGACTATGGATTTAAAACACTTCAAATTCCTGCTACCAACATGTTGCCTGTCTGCCACCCTTCCCCCAGCTGGGGGATATCTTCTGCCTGATCACCCTCCCTGTTGGCTTGTGTTCTGTGGTAGAGCAGACAGAGTCAAAACTGTTCACACCAGTCCAGAAGATGTGTCAGGGAAAGGGCAGGGCTTCCTGCCCCTTAGCCTGAGTTTAGGCAGGTTAGGCTCTTCCTGCCCATTAACTAGGTGATGGTCTTTTCTAAGTGAGTGGAAGGTTCGGTGGGGAGATAGGTAGATAAATGGTCTATATTATATACTTTTGTCATATGCACCAAGTCCTCATCTTGTAGCCTCACCACAGTTGTAACTTTACATTGATTTGGGTGACTATTTGGTCAATATCGGTCTCCTCTACCAGCCTGTAAACAACATGACAACAGGAGTCAAATCTATTTTTTAACTTTTATTTTGTTAATCAGTGAATTCCCAGCACTTAACACAGGTATCTATCACGTAAGTACTAATAAATATTATTTGTTGACTGAATAAACAAATAGCAGTGGCTCTGATGTTCTTAGGATGGAGGAAAGCCAGATACTTAGGCAGGAAGATGGAGAAAGGCATTTGTGAGAGATAGGGAATCTCCCCATCTCTCTACTTTCACAGGAGAGAGAGATCTCACCCCGTGACTTCACAGTCCACCTTTGCATAAGGCTGTCTCCAGCCCCAGGAATCCCCTGAATGTGCCAATAGTGTCTTCTAGCCTAGGAAGGTTGGAAATGACTGAGGATGAAGCCTGCCTTTGATAATTTACTATTTTCCTATGATTTTGAAGCCATTGCCTTCTCCAAGACAGATGCTCATTAGCAGGCACAACCCCATCTTATTCTTTGGAGACGAGGAAAACTATGCCAATAAGTTGTGGAGCTGGGATAGTAGGGGAACTGAATGGCTGCAGGATTGCATTTCCATTAAATTTGAAACAAAGACATACTAGTACATTTCTTGTACCATAATTGCTCCAGTGATATATTGCCAATATATCACTCTTGAAGAGAACTGACATGCAAGAAGGAGAGGATGAAGGATGAGGGTGTTGCAAAGATGCTGGAAATGGAACAAAGAGTATTTTGAGGAAATTTAGACTCAAGCTCTGATTCAAGAGCATTCTTATGAATTAAAGCGATGATTTTTTTCTCCATCTTTTTTCATCCATCTCATTTCACCTCTTCTCAAACCTTGCTTTGTTTCCACAATCTTTCTCTTGATCTCTTATCTGTTGCTCCAAATTCTTGCCAGGCCTTATACCTCTGTCCATTGACAGCAAAAATAAGATTCCAGCTGAATCCCCAGCTCCTCTCATATGACTCAGGATCCTGATGCAGAAATGAGGAACAAGCTGAACCCACGAATGCTTTTACTACAGCACCCTCACAGTTGTTACTAGTTGGAATAGTCCTTATTAACAAACACAAACTGAGAGTTTTCCAGTGAGACCATTGCTAATCCCGTAACTCAGAAGCTAGATAAAGCAGTTGGCTTGGGTATCACTAATTTCATTTTCATACTTATATTTACCATTATTCATTGAGGGACAAAAACAAGTCAGCTATGATAAGGATAAACCCTAGATTAGCATTGTGCATTGCAGCTGTAAATTTTACCGTATGAAATGTACAGATGATTTAAAGCCAGAGGAAACAAGAAGCTACAAATGAGCCTTTGATAGAAAATAACTTCGTTATTTGTTTTTTGGGCATTTGGGATTGGTTTATTTTTCCCTTTTTATAGGGAGATAGTTCCCAATAGGCCTAATATTGAAATAATGGTAACAGTTTAGGAGTTTAGGTACCTAGTGGGTAGAAGCCTGGGAGCGAGGCAGCTGAATATTTTAAAATGATCTCCCCACACAAAAAAAATATGCGGCCTCAAATGTCAGGAGCACCAAGGTTGAGAAACCTTCATTTACACATAGCATCAGGGAGCTGTATAAATATATCTTTTCTACTTAAATACATGGAATCACATAATCTCCATTTGTCTTAATCTACTTTTGTACCATTTAGAGCTCTTTCTATGTGGGTGAATATATTTCCACTGCACTTTTTAAATTTTTAATTAATTTTTAATTTTTGTGAGTGCATAGTAGATATATGTATTTATGGGGTACATGAAATGTTTCAATACAGGTATGCAATGTGTAATAATCACATCATGGAGAATGGGATATCCATCTCATCAAGCATTAATCCTTTGTGTTACAAACAATCCAATTATACTCTTTTGGTTATTTTTTAATGTACAATTAAATTATTATTGACTATAGTCATCCTGTTGTGCCATCAAATAGTAGGTCTTATTCATTCTTTCTATTTTTTTGTGCCCATTAACCATCCCTATCTCACCCCCAGCCTCTGGTAACCATACTTCTGCTCTCTATCTCTGTGAGTTCAGCTGTTTTGATTTTTAGATACCATAAATAAATGAGAGCATGAGATGTTTGTCTGTGCCTGGCTTATTTCACTTAACATAATGACCTCCAATTCCATCTATGTTGTTGCAAATGGCAGGATCTAATTATTTTTATGGCTGAATGGTACTTCATTGTATAGTACCACATTTTCTTTATTCATTCATCCATTGAGGGACAGATAGGCTGCTTCTAAATCTTTGTTATTGTGAACAGCGCTGCAACCCCTGCATTCCTTTTAACAACTGTACGATATTCTATAGTATGGATATATTGTAATTTATTAAACAGTCCCCTATTGGCACATATTCAGGTTGATTCCAATTTTCACAATTACATACAATACAATAGGCATCTCTGTACACATATTGTCTATTAAACAGATTCCTAGAAGAATTATTGGATCATAGAGTATTTTTCATTTTGATAGATTCTACCAAATTTCCATCCCCAAAGGCTTTATGAATGTATACTTCTATCCATAGTGTTTAAGAGCGCTGTTTTTCATACCTTCAAAAACACTGTTCATCAATCTTGTAAATTTTTACTAGTCTGGTAGGTAAATAATAATAAAATTGCTGCTTTAATTTGAATTGTCCTGATACTGTCAAAGTTGAGTGAGCATGATTTTCAGCAATTTCAGATTAATTGATTAAGTAATTAACTACCTATTTATTTTGTCCATTTTTCTACTGGATTGTTTGTTCTTTTTGGAAACGTATACGATGTATTTTAGAAGGTAGTTCTTTGTTGAATGTGTTGCAAATATTTTTTCATCTTATACCTTATGTTTTTAATTTATTTACCATGTCTTTTTTGTACAAGAGTTTTAAATTTTGGCATAATAAAAATTATTCCTTCATTTTATGGCTTCTGTTTTGGGTCTTGCTAAGAAGTCCTTTCTTACCCAAAGATGATTTAAAAATTCTTCTATATTTTCTTCAAATATGCTTATTATTTTTCCTTTTATGCTTATCTCTATTTTTGGTGTTTGGTGAGAGTTGGGGGGTAATCTACCTTTTCTTCAAATAGATAGGCAATGTCTGAATCCAAGTGATAAAATAATTGTTTCTCCACTGATGTTCCCTTGATCACATAATAAACTCCCATGTGTACATTGTTCTGTTTCTGAACTCTCTATTCATCCATAATCTCTGTTCCATGGATTTATTTCTACCCGCTCCTGTCCTAATACCATCCTGTTTTAGATACTATAATCTATTTGTATAATTTACTGTTATGTCCTCACTTGTGATTTTTTCAAAATATTATTTACTATTCTTGTGCATTTTCTCTCCCTATAAACTGTAGAATCAGATTGTCAATTTTCATAAAAGTTCTACAGAGATTTTGATCTAGACTGCTTTGAATTTTATACTAAAGTTTAAGGGGAACTGACATGTTTAAAGTATTTTAAAAATTAAAATATCTTATATTTTCTTCTGTTAAGATTAATTTTCACCAAATAGGTATAATAGATTTCTTGTAGACTTATTCCCAGATCTTTTATAATTTTGCTTGCTGTTATGACTATGATACTTTTTCATATCTTTTATATAATTGAATATTACTGGAGTATAGGAAAGCAATTACTTTTTTATGTTGCTATTGCCTTGTTGAACTATCTTATTGCAGCAATTTTGAAGCTCATTTCTGGGATTCTGTGAGTGGACAGTCATAGAGTATGAAGATGTGATAATTTTTTCTTCTAGTTTGCAAAATGTATACCTCATATTTTGTCCTTATGGCAAGGCTTCAAAGGCTACATGTTTAATGTTCCTTCTTGTTTTGAATCAAAATCTGTTATGAAAGTTTTCTGTCCAGTAGTTCTAATTTGGTTTTCTAGAGTTAAATGGAATAAGGCAAATTCTTCTACAAGATAACTCTTGAAATGTTTGAATATGGTTATCATGTCCTTCCTCACATCTTCTGTCTTCCAAGATAAGCAACTCTATTACCTCAAACATATGATGTGACTTCCCAGATCCTTTTTCACGTTGGTTGTCTTTCCCTATATAAACTTCATTTTGTCAGTATTCCCCTCAAAACATGGTGATCTGAGTGAGAGTTCAAATATTGTCTGACATTGCAGAGTATAGAGAAATGAATTTCATTAATTTGCAGACATTGCTTCTATCAATGTAGTCGAAGATTGCAATGTTAGAGCTAAATGGTTTAAAATATTTTCTTTTTTTGTTTTTGTGTTTTTGCAATGGAATCTTTTTAGAAATGAAATCTTAGCCAGAACTTCAATTCTGGCTGGGCGTAGTGGCTCACGCCTGTAATCCCAGCACTTTGGGAGGCCAAGGCGGGCGGACCATGTGAGGCCAGGAGGTCAAGACCAGCCTGGCCAACATGATGAAACCCCATCTCTACTAAAAATACAAAAATTAACCAGGCATGGTGGTGCACGCCTGTAGTCCCAGCTACTCGGCGGTCTGAGACAGGAGAATCCTTCGAACCCAGGAGGCGGAGGTTGCAGTGAGCCGAGATCACATTATTGTACTCCAGCCTGGGTGACAGAGTGAGATGTTTTCTGCAAATAATAATAGGGAGAAGGAGAAGAAGAAGGAGAAGAGGAGAAGAAGACGAAGAACTACTCCAATTTCTTTCTTCTTTTTTTTTTTTTGAAATGGGACTCGCTCTGTTACCCAGGCTGGAGTGCAGTGGTGCAATCATGGCTTACTGCAGCCTTGACCTCCTGGGCTTAAGGGATTCTCCCACTTTAGCCACCTGAGTAGCTGGGACCACAAGCATGAACCATCATGCTTGCCTAATTTTTTAATTTTTTTTTTTTTTTTGTAGAGACAAAGGCTCACTATGTTGCCCAGGCTGGTCTCAAACTCCTGACCTCAAGTGATCCCCCAACCTTGGCCTCCAAAAGTGCTAGGATTACAGGTGTGAGCCCCTGTGTTGGGCCAGAACTCTAATTCTTAAAACAGTTAAGAGTAGAATTCCTCTCATTGACATGAAAAGAGAGTGAGAGGTTACAGAGCCTTCACCATTTCAATTTCTTTCTTCTCCCCAAAGGTAGCCCAAGAGGAATCCTAAGGAACCAAAGAACATAGTTTGAAATCATGAATTGAGTCCAACTTCTTCAGAGGTCAATGTGTTCCTGAGAGGAAAAATGACTTACCCAGTTTACATAGTTACTTAGCGGACTAAATGGACCTAAACTTGGGTTTCCTACTTCCCATTTCAGAGATCTTTTCACTATGTCATTCTGTTTCTCACTATTAACCGCTGCACCTGGCTTGATGATCTATAATAACCTTGGGCTCAACTACAATCCTAGAACTATTGTTACTATTTTGCTCCACCATATACAGTTTAATGTTAAAAATCTAAATGTGAAAACTTACAATTACTAAATGTATTAGATATAATCTCTCCCAGAACCCAAAGGGGCATTAAAAATCTTTTCTTTGGTCCCAAAGTTCCGGCTTTTAAAAACTTTCCTGTTTTTTTTTTTTATTATTATTTATTTTTTTTTTTATTTTTTTAATTGCATTTTAGGTTTGGGGTACATGTGAAGAACAAGGAAGATTGTTGCATAGGTACACACATGGCAGTGTGATTTGCTGCCTTCCTCCCCATCACCTATATCTGGCATTTCTCCCCATGCTATCCCTCCCCCAACTCCCCCACCCCCCACTATCCCTCCCCTTTTTCCCCGACAGACCCCAGTGTGTGATACTCCCCTCCCTGTGTCCATGTGTTCCCATTGTTCAACACCCGCCTATGAGTGAGAACATGCGGTGTTTGATTTTCTGTTCTTGTGTCAATTTGCTGAGAATGATGGTTTCCAGGTTCATCCATGTCCCTACAAAGGACACGAACTCATCGTTTTTGATGGCTGCATAATATTCCATGGTGTATATGTGCCACATTTTCCCTGTCCAGTCTATCATCGATGGGCATTTGGGTTGGTTCCAGGTCTTTGCTATTGTAAACTGTGCTGCAATGAACATTCGTGTGCATGTGTCCTTATAGTAGAACGATTTATAGTCTTTTGGATATATACCCAGTAATGGGATTGCTGGATCAAATGGAATTTCTATTTCTAGGTCCTTGAGGAATCGCCACACCGTCTTCCACAATGGTTGCAACTAATTTACACTCCCACCAACAGTGTAAAAGCGTTCCTATTTCTCCACATCCTCTCCAGCATCTGTTGTCTCCAGATTTTTTAATGATCGCCATTCTAACTGGCGTGAGATGGTATCTCAATGTAGTTTTGATTTGCATTTCTCTAATGACCAGTGATGATGAGCATTTTTTCATATGTTTGTTGGCTTCATGTATGTCTTCTTTTGTAAAGTGTCTGTTCATATCCTTCGCCCACTTTTGAATGGGCTTGTTTGTTTTTTTCTTGTAAATCTGTTTCAGTTCTTTGTAGATTCTGGTTATCAGCCCTTTGTCAGATGGGTAGACTGCAAAAATTTTTTCCCATTCTGTTGGTTGCCGATTCACTCTAATGACTGTTTCTTTTGCTGTGCAGAAGCTATGGAGTTTGATTAGGTCCCATTTGTCTATTTTGGCTTTTGTTGCCACTGCTTTTGGTGTTTTGGTCATGAAGTCCTTGCCTACACCTATGTCCTGAATGGTTTTGCCTAGATTTTCTTCTAGGGTTTTGATGGTGTTAGGTCTGATGTTTAAGTCTTTAATCCATCTGGAGTTAATTTTAGTGTAAGGTGTCAGGAAGGGGTCCAGCTTCTGCTTTCTGCACATGATTAGCCAGTTTTCCCAACACCATTTATTAAACAGGGACTCGCTTCCACATTGTTTGTTTTTGTCAGGTTTGTCAAAGATCAGGTGGTTGTAGATGTGTTGTGTTGCGTCGGAGGTCTCTGTCCTGTTCCATTGGTCTATATCTCTGTTTTGGTACCAGTACCATGCTGTTTTGATTACTGTAGCTTTGTAGTATAATTTGAAGTCCGGGAGTGTGATGCCTCCAGCTTTGTTCTTTTTGCTTAGAATTGACTTGGCTATGCGGGCTCTCTTTTGGTTCCATATGAAGTTTAAGGTGGTTTTTTCCAGTTCTTCAAAGAAGGTCATTGGTAGCTTGATAGGGATAGCGTTGAATCTGTAAATTACTTTGGGCAGTATGGCCATTTTGACAATATTGATTCTTCCTAGCCATGAACATGGAATATTTCTCCATCTGTTTGTGTCCTCTCTTATTTCATTGAGCAGTGGTTTGTAGTTCTCTTTGAAGAGGTCCTTTACATTCCTTGTTAGTTGTATTCCTAGGTATTTTATTCTCTTTGTAGCAATTGTGAATGGCAGTTGGTTCTTGATTTGGCTGTCTTTAAGTCTGTTATTGGTGTATAGGAATGCTTGTGATTTTTGCACATTGATTTTATATCCTGAGACTTTGCTGAAGTTGCTTATCAGTTTCAGGAGATTTTGGGCTGAGACGATGGGGTCTTCTAGATATACAATCATATCGTCTGCAAATAAAGACAATTTGACTTCCTCCTTTCCTATTTGAATACCCTTTATTTCTTTTTCTTGCCTGATTGCTCTGGCTAGAACTTCCAGTACTATATTGAATAAGAGTGGTGAGAGAGGACATCCTTGTCTAGTGCCAGATTTCAAAGGGAATGCTTCTAGTTTTTGCCCATTCAGTATGATATTGGCTGTTGGTTTGTCGTAAATAGCTTTTATCGTTTTGAGATACGTTCCATCAATACCTAGTTTATTGAGAGTTTTTAGCATAAAGGGCTGTTGAATTTTGTCAAAGGCCTTCTCTGCATCAATTGAGATAATCATGTGGTTTTTGTCTTTGGTTCTGTTTATGTGGTGGATTATGTTTATAGATTTGCGTATGTTGAACCAGCCTTGCATCCCCGGGATGAAGCCTACTTGATCATGGTGGATAAGCTTTTTGATGTGCTGTTGCAATCGGTTTGCCAGTATTTTATTGAAGATTTTTGCATCTATGTTCATCATGGATATTGGCCTGAAGAAAAACTTTCCTGTTTTAAAGTTTTTATTTATTTTTCTTTTGTGGAAACAGGAATCTCGATATATTGCCCAGGCTGGTCTCAAACTCCTGGCCTTCAGTAATCCTCTCCCCTCAGTCTCCCAAAGTGTAGAAACTTGGTAAATCTTGATTCTGTCATTCAATATCAATCTTTTGATTGATTTTGATTCTTTTGGCAGGGCTGTTCATTTAAAGTTATATAACTCCTTGTTTTAACTTTCACATTCAACTGCCAGTTTAATTTGCCACCAATTGTATAATTGACATCTCACTTTAAAAACATGAGACTCATATTTTATGGCATTTTTCCTCCTTTATTTGGAGAATTCCTATTCAACTACTGAAACCCATTTCAAATGTGACCTCTCCCTATGAGGTGCTCCTAAGCTCTCACTCTCTGTCCTTAGAACAAAATCGATAGGTCTCATTTCTGTAGTATAACAAAGTTATAATATCTGAACACTTTCTCTACTATGTTGTAAATTCCCTAAGGGTTTTATGTACTCTCTGCATCCCCAGGCCCTGAGCCTGGGACAGCAGGTTGGACTGCCATGACTGCCTACTGAGAAGGAATGTGAAGTTGAATAAGAAACTCAATGGGAAGAGTGCTGTGAGGGGTTAATGATTCTGCCATGGACTTTGCAGGGAAATACTTTGCCAATCTTAACCCAGGCCATGCCCATTCATAGATGTCTAGTAAAGTTATCAAAAGAAAAGTTGGCAGGGCATGGCTTCTGTCAACCCTTATTTGTGTATACTGATTATAATTTGTCTTGAGTCCTCAAAAAGCTATATTCTAATAATCCCTTTAAAAATTTTTATCTGGGTATCAGAATCAAGTTTACTATTGGTTTGTATTTTCTGAGATATACTTCTTCCCCTTTGCAAGAATTAGGACAACACTTCCTTGTCTTTAGCCTTCTGGCATCTCTTCCATTTTCCAAGAACTTTCCAGGTGGTGGTGACTCATTTGGAGAAAATGGCCTCTTTCACTCGGACCTTTCAACAGTATTGTTTGTAATGGTCAGGGGCCATGACTAGGAGATCTGTTTCTTGGAAAAAGTATATTTGAATTGGGCAAATCAGAGGCTGAAGTCAGGATGGCCAATAAATGTGTTATTGACAGAAGCCTGGCCTAGAAAGTGAGCCAAGTCTAGGAAGGCAGTTTTCTCTGAACCATGGCCCAATAAGCATTTTGGATGGCCCTCCCTTGTCTCTCTTCCTTTCCCCTTCTCTTGGCTCTATGTTATTCTCTTTGCTATACTTCATCTCCTCTGAACTGAATTTGGATGGCTAAAGAGTAGCCTCAGTACAAAAAATGACCAGAAGAATGCACATCTGTCCTTGAATTTCTAATTAGGGCATAGGTCAGTGACTGTTAGTGACAGAGATGATAAGCAAAACAGGAAATAATATCAAGAAATTAAAGTTTTACCCACTTTTACCTGTTAAAGACAAATGTTATCTTTAATTAAGAAATTAAAAATATTAGATTAATAACGTTTTTCAGGCTGTATATGTTTGAAAAAGAGAGGATATCAGCTATGTAGACACACACAAAATACCACAAAATGGTAGCTCGTTGAAATTTTAAAAACAACAGATTTTTTGTGGACTTACCAGTGCCCAGTCTTGTGCTAGACACTGGGTGGATACAAAGGCATGATTCTAAAAAATGTAGCAATAATTTAAGAATATTTTTCTACCTTAGTAATAGAATGACAAACAGGAATTCAGTTAAAAAGAAAAGCACTTTTTCTTTAACAAGATTCAGACCAAAATATGTGAATTTTTTAGATGGCTAGCCTCCAATTACCAGAAAATGAAATTCATCCAAACTCTCTCTTTCAACTATGTGTAAGTTAAATAACCCTTGATCTACTATAAATGCAAAGAAAATGGTACTGAAAAGGCTGCAGCTTGTCTCTTCACTTAGTGCTGTGGGTTGCTTTGTAGAGGTTGCAACAGGCCTGGTCCTTATTGGGATTGGGAAATCTCATCATGCAAATTCCGTCCAGCTAAGGTTCCCTGTCCCTCTGGCGTGAATCCTACTACTTATTTCAGTAGGAGGTACAGTTTGAAGGGGGCCTTTGGCCCTCCAACAGGTTGTCCTGCTGCTATAAACCATTGAAAACTGGAATTCTGATCCCAGCAGCCTATGCAAGGGGTGAATGTAAACAGGGGCTGCTTTGCTTGAAGTGGAAAGGTTTGAGTTGAGCTTGTTCCAGGCAATCACACTGGCTGCCATTTTATACAGTCTATTTCTGTCTTCCTGTACACATCCCTCAATTTGCATTCCTGCTGAAACTTGCCACTAGTCCTGCCTCTCTGTGTGGGAGGTGGGATGGATTTGGAGGGTAAAAAGAAAGGCCTTTCTGTGAGGGAGGAGAATACAGGACTTTCACTAGCTGTTCCTCCTAGATGTCTTCAGAGAAACATTTTGTTTCTTGGTCTCTTTGAGGGTTGTCACAGAAACTCTCTTTTAGCATAGACATCAGTCCTATTTCTTTATGTATTTTACTTTTGACTGAGCTTGAACAAACTTAGCTCATTTTTTTAAAGGGTAATTGGCATAATGGGAAGATGAACTATAGGGAGATAGAAACAGAATTCTAAAGATGGTTTACATACAGAGGGTGATTTGAAAGGACAATCAAAGGCCCTCAATATATTTCACCAGATTTTAAGGGATATGAGAATATCAGCTATTAGAGATTTATTCCCTTAGATTCAGTTATGGTCTTTCTAGGCATTCTCATCTTACCCAGGGTTGGGGGAATGCCTATGAGAGAGCCATAACTGAACATTCTAGCATGAATTAGCTTATCAAAAATTTGCAGTTGACTCATTCTTTCCCAGTAACCAGTTACTGTTCATTGTCAATGTATGGGACTTGGATCTTTTCCTCCATTCTTAAGGGAAACAAATTTAATTGTGTGAGTACATAATCCTTAACAGGCTCAAAAAGCAACTGGTATGAGTCAAAACTTGGAATAGCCAAGCAGTTTCGATGATTGTATAAACAAGGTCCAAAAGTCAATTTTTTAGACTATTAAATGTAGGTCAAATGCCAGAAGAGAATTAAATTGTAACAGAAGTGACTCAAATGAGAAATTTCTACCACACTAATAGCTCCTTGAGGACAGAAGGCATGTCATGTTCTTCTCTGGTCCCTTAACAGTTACCACAGTGGCTGACTTATCAAGAGCACTCAATGAATATTATTCAGTAAGTGAATGAATTAAGACAACTTTCTTGAATAAAAGACCAATTCTGGAGTGTTAGTAATGTTGGGGAATTCTTTATCCTAGAGATTTTGTAAAATAATAATAAAAAAGGATAGTTACTACCATGCCAGGAATGTAGAAAGTGCTTCATAGGGACAAAGAAAAAGTAGATTTCCCTCTCTTTTGACAAAACAAGATACGCTTTGCCAGCTTTTCTTGTTCTCACCTCATCCAACTTCATTTTCCCTCAGGTCACACATCTTTTTGTTATTGTAATTGTAATCTGTATTCATATAGCACTAATGATTTTCAAAGCATTTTATATGCACTATCTCTTTTTGTTCTAAATTAAAAAAATTATGAAGCAGTCAATGTAGTATTCGCTCCATTTTTCAGGTCAGGAACCTGAGGCATAGACCATTTAAGTCTATGATCACACAACAATGTGTGACTAAACAAGGACTAGAAGCCAGTCCCTTTCCACAATACTACCTGAGTCTCAAAATTCAGGAATGGAGATTTGTTTGAAAAACAGCAGTTGGTTCTATTGCCTTCATGGTCATACTTTTTGTTGTTGTTCCAAATTCCTTCTTTATACTCCTTTCTAGGCATATGAAGCTGACACTTGAGAAATGGCCAAACCAGACATTATCTCAACTTTGGGGTTTCAATTTACCCTCTGCCTTTTTCTTCTTCAATATGGAATTTATGCTTAATTGGCTCTAAAACAACATTGTGTAGGACAGCTTTCTACCTCTGCTTAAACCAGTTGACACAAAAGTCTTCTGAAATTTGTTGCCCAGAATACAATGCACAATGCATGCTTGCTTGCTCTCTCTCTCTCCTCTCTCTCCCTCCCTCCTCTCTCTCTCTCTCTCCCTCTCCCCCTCCCTCTCTCTGTCAGCCTCAGCTTTCATTGACAGTCACAGGAGGAGTACCTCTTGTGCTAGCTGATAGTTCATTGAGTTGCTTTTTCCCTGGGGCTGGCACCTTTCTCAGAGATTCGAAAGGCAGCAGGTCTAGTGTAATTGCCAGCCCAAACCCTATTTGGTGTTCCAGAATGGAATGAGTAGAGCTGTGTTGTACTGAAACCATGGATGAAGTTGGCCCTCAGAGCCTGGGAAGGATGCCAGGACTAGAAGAGCTTGCAAAAACCAGAGGTCTAGGCAGGCTGAGTCATTAACCATACAACAGTTAGCAACTAGGAAATAAGTTTCTATTAGGGTTAAAGCAAGGCCAAGGATAAAAAACTAAATAGCAATGAACAATAGTAACAGCAACAGCACCCTACAAAATGAGATAAATTCTGCCTTACCCCGGAAGCCTGCTGAGATGGAGCTAGTTCTGGAAGTGGCCAGCCTGGGATTCACAGGTGGAAGCAAGAAAGCCATCTTCAGAGGTGAGGAGTGAAGAGTATAATGGCCAGGGCTAGGGTAAATATCTTGACAGTCATCAAATGCCCTAGACAGGGCTTCTCAACCCTGGTACTATTGACATTTTGGCCCAGATAATTCTTTGTTGTAGGGGACTGTCCTATGCATTGTAGGACATTTAGTAGTATGCCAGGCCTCTATGTCTTAGATGTCAGTGGCACTCCTCCTTCAAGTTGTTACAACAAAAATGTCTCCAGATATTATCCAATATTTTCTGGAGGAGGATATTGGAGGTAGGCATATCACCCCTGATTAAGAACCATTGCAGGCCAGGCACAGTGGCTCACTCCTTTAATCCCCACACTTAAGAAGGCTGAGGCAGGAGGATTGCATGAGCCCAGGAGTTCCAGACCAGCCTGGGCACCATGGCAAAACCCCATGTCTATGGAAAATACAAAAATTAGCCTGGCCTTGTGGCTTGTGCCTGTAGTCCCAACTACACAGGAGGCTGAAGTAGGGAGGATGGCTTAAGCCCAGGAGGCAGAGGTTGCAGTGAGATATGATTGTGCCACTACAATCCAGTCTGGGTGACAGAAGCTGTGAATTCTGAAAGCTTATTGGCCTTGAGCCTTCTAGTATTTACTAAATTATTTCCCAAGCAGGGGAGAGA
Source organism: Ateles fusciceps (assembly GCA_036589455.1). Classification (NCBI taxonomy): domain Eukaryota; kingdom Metazoa; phylum Chordata; class Mammalia; order Primates; family Atelidae; genus Ateles; species Ateles fusciceps. Next base: position 195,112 of record JAZHEH010000277.1, read on the forward strand.
AGGTAGCAGCTATAGGCATCTGCAATCTTATCCTTCCAAAATGTTTTTTCACATCTGTGTGAATGCCTGGTTCATCACTTCCATTAGACTGTTGCAATTCCTAATAATATTGAACACTTAATAACATTGAACACTTATAATTTTCCCCAAATCCCACTTAATTGCAAACTCAGTGGTGGATCTTCTCATGGTTTTCATTTCTGAGCACTCAGTAGAGGTTTACATACTAATGGGAACAAAATGTGTAAATACTTTTTATTTTTGCAGCTGATTCTAAAAGACATATTGTTTCTGTTTTCTTATCGTTCACCTTGAGCCTGTCATTTCTTCATTTTCATTCAATCATATCTGTTACACCGGAAGTATATAGTTGATAAGGTGGGACACCCAGAGGTCAGAAGAGAGAAGAGCAAGAGAGGATAGGGAATCTTGACTAAAATAGTTTGGCAGCAACTAGGTCTAAGAACCTCTGCTCTGGAAAGTAGTGAGTGCAAAGAACACTGTATTCACTTACCTACCTTCCAGCTCAGCTTGTTTCCTCATGACCCTGCATACTGACTGATATGGTTTGGCTGTGTCCTCACCCAAATCCCATCTTGAATTGTAGCTCCCATAATTCCCAAGTGTTGTGGGAGAGACTTGGTGGGAGATGACTGAATCACAGGGGCGGTTCCCCCATACTGTTCTCATGGTAGTGAATAAGTCTCATGAGATCAGATGGTTTTATAAGGGGAAACCCCTTTCACTTGGTTCTCATTCTGTCTTCCCTGCCACCATGTAAGATGTGACTTGCTCCTCTTTGCCTTCTGCCATGATTGTGAGACCTCCCCAACCATGTGAAATTGTGAGTCAAGTAAACCTCTTTCCTTTATAATTACCCAGTCTCTGGTATGTCTTTATTAGCAGTGTGAGAATGGACTAATACACTGACGTTTTCCTAAAAATGAGAGGAAGAAGTCTATATACTTTTTCCCCTTATCATTGCTCTTGTGGTGGAATTGACTGTGTGTCAGAAGAAGCAGGAGATCATTGAAGAACTATCAGAATAGCTTTGTGGACTACAACAGGGCACAGAATAGATAACACAATATAATGAAAATGGTCCTAGACCAGGAGCTCAAACCCAAGTTCTAGTCCATGTTCTTTTTTTGTAGACATTTGGTCTTTGCAAATCACCAAAACTTGGCTGACTATCAGTTTCCTTATCTATAAAATATACTACCTGTTTGCCTACATGGTAACTATATGGTTCAAAGGAGACAGTGGGGTGAATGAAGAACAAAATGTATAAAGGCTTTTCCAAGTGCAAAATGGTATTTTATTATGATTGTTTGATCACTGTTCACACCTCTCCTATATTCTAGGTTATAGCAACAGCTCCTTCCTTTCACCTACAGTGGCAGATCTACTCTGCATGCCTTCCCCTCCAGATCTCCTTTCTGGTCTCTACTCTATTCCACCCTGGAAGCTGATTCTTATCAACAGGCTCCTTGTTTTTTGGATTCCAGTTGTATTTAGCCAATGGGGAGCACTGACAAGGAGCAGAAGTGTGAAATTAGGCTGTCTATTTCCCAGCACCCTGCCTGAGAGGTTGCTGGCATCCTTTGACTGAAGGTCATAGCTCTCATCAGGCTATTATCTCTATATAATTGTCATTCTCTCTCTTTCCCTTTGAGTTTTGGTTCCTGATACCTCCAGTCTCTCCTTCAGGCCTAAGAGTGGTAATAAACTTCACTATTACCATTCACAAAATTCTACAGTACCCTCTGTGGTTTGTCTATATCTTGCCCATACTTTTGTAATTGGTCCCCTTTAGTAAACTCCACTCAATTTATCCACTCTAAGAGTGTCATGTATTTCCTACTGGTACCCTGACTGATGTTAATGTACCCATGAGGACTCATTCTTTCTTCTCTCCTAACCTACTTCTTGAGTAGCAAAATAAACACTTACAAAGGAGGGAATATTATGTAAAGAAATGCAGTATGTTTATGGTGATTAGTATTCTGTCCAGCCATGTTGAGGATTAGCTCCTAAGTAACAATTTCAGAACATCTACAATCAAGCTGTATGTCTCTTACCAACTGGGCAGTCGTGCTTTTTTTCCTATCCTCAACAAGCCATTGAGGAACAGTTAGAGGTCGTGACTCTCATGCCTACACTCTCCTGAAAAGTTAGCATCCTTCCTAAATTCTAGCAACCTGGGAGGCAATGGGTCCAATGCACACTCTAGTCTTTGGTTTTCCGTAAATCAGTTTACGCTCCTTTGCTTCCCTTGGAGTCAGTTTGCAGAGAATGAGCTTACATCCTTTTGCTTGCCTTGGACTGGAGTCTCAGGAAGCCTGGGAAGGGGGGTACAGTTAAGCCTCTGGGATTCCATGACAGCTGCCAGCATTCTGGCCCGGGTGTCACTGCTCATTAACTGTGTCCAACCTGGAATGTTTCATAGAGTGTCAGAGCTAGAAGAGACCTCAGAAATCAACTAGTCTAAAGACACTTATTGGGATCTATAGACAAGCTTCAAAGAAATCCTTAACCCCACTAAACTATGTGGAAAACTAGTTATCTATGGGCACATGTGCATTTTTTTTCTGGGGAAAAGACCCATAGCTTTATCAAATTCTCAAAAGGGCTTGTGACACAAAAAAGATATAGACCTCAAAAGGCTCTAGACCAGCACCTTCTCCTTATAGCAGAAGAATCAGGCCCAGAGAGAAAGCAGTGAGTCAATGTCAAGTTATACCCTAGAACACAGTTAGACAATAACTTTCTTTCTTTCTTTCTTTTTCTTTCCTTTTTTTTTTTTTTTAAACAAACCCTTCCTTCCCCTATGGGATTTAAAAGCCATGTCCCTCTCATGCTTTGTGTGTAGCAGACACCAGGAAACTGTTAAATGCAACAGATAACTGCAATGGGCCCTACAAGCACACTCTCGTATTTTAATTGACCTTACTAAACAGAACCAAGAGTTGTGTGGGGCCCAGAGCCAACCGTAGAGCTTAATGGTGCCAAGGGATCAAGCAGGGTTTTTCCACCCCAGTTCTTTCTGATGAATGGAGTTCTGTCTCGTCTCTGTTTCTCTGAGCCAACTTGTCCCCCAGGGCCCTGTGGAAGGGCAGGTGTCAGTCCTGGGCATGTACTCAGCAGCCCAACTCCAGTGCCTCTGCAGCTGTTCTCATCCTTGAGAGGCCCCCAGTGGGAGATGACACAGACTTTTGGAAAAATGGCAAAGAAAAAATAAGGAAAAAACACCCTTGAGTATTGAGGGGCTGCCAGCCTTCCAAGCAGGCTGGTATTGCCTAGCTCAGATTATTAAATCACCACCAGCTCCGGGTAAATAGGGTAGAAAGTCTTATCCCTTCCCATCTCCCCTCTGTACCCTTCTTTCCCATACCACTGGTATTTTCATGCTACCCAGAGTCCCCTACTGTTTTTCCTTACCTGGGTCTTCCCTGTCTAGGAAATGCCTTTGCAGTATACCTTAGGTACCTAGTATGTCAGAATAAATAAAGTAGACAATCTTGAGTTCTAGTGTCAGCTCTGTCACTAACCAGCAATGTGACCTTGTACAGGTCACTGAACCTTCATGGACCTTGATACTTCATTTATTAAAAATGAGTCCAGTGAACCAAATGAGGTAATGAAGATAAGGGCACCTGGCACATGTAAAACAGCAAAAGCTATGTAGGGTCATTATGGCCCTCCACTATTCAAAGATAAATTATTTTAAAGATTGAAAAGAATAAATTTGAGGACCAATATCTCAGCTGAGATCTGATAGCCCAGATTTAATATAACTGGGTTGCCTGGGGGAAATTCTACAATGGGGTGAGGAGAGTCACCATTGGCTATGAGGCTAAGAAGACCAGTGGAAAAATAAGTTGACAGAACACAATCTCTTCCAAGAATTTCTCATGGTACTTTACAGCAAAGAGACCAATGTAAAGAGCTTCTGAGGACCAGTTACTCTTCACCAGGCAAGAGTGGAAAGAGATTCAGTCAGATCTAGTGGCTGGAGGATCAGATGGGAGTCAGCCTCAATATGACTTGCTATCAGAATAGGTAAACTGGCTGCAGAAGGGCTTAGAATTCCCAGAAAGTGGTATAGATAGTAGGAAAAGAATATTAATGTTTCCCTCCACAATTGGCCAGTCAACATTGTTTCTTAAGGCCCTGGGGTGGGTCACATTCTATAGCTAAGCCCCGCAAGGCAAGCCAAAGGAAATCAGTGTCTTCAAGAAATGGATGTTTTAATGGGTAGAAGAGGGAGAAAGGACAAAACTCATCATAGAGTGATCCAGGCACTTAAAGAAATGGACTTTAGTTGGGAAGGGGGTTGACATTGTATTGCTTTTAGGCAAATAATTAGAAAACAAAAAGACCCAGAATTAAGTGAACAAGTCAATTTAATCTCTTATGACTTATTCTTCCATAAGATGCAGAGGACAGTGATCACTAGTGGTCCAGAGATAACCTTATTTTGAATATCCTTAATTATGAAACAGACACAATTATGGATTTTAGACTCTTCTTACTCTTATGTGTTACTACTGCTAATAATAATTTTAAATATGTGTCTTTTTATACTTTATCTTAGTAGGGATAGAATCGGGAACAAACAGATGAGGCTCTCCACCCTTGTGGAGCTTAGATTCTCATGGTGGTGGTGGCTCTAGTTTATATTGAGCAATAGGCAAGCCATCTCCACATAGGATAAATTTAACTTCTGTTTCTGTAATAATATGTCAGAATAAGTATTCTGAAAAGCCTTCTGGCTACAATATAAGTAAATTCTGAATACATTTTAATAACCATTTTTTACATTTTTAACAGTTTTATTGTTATATTATTCAAATAATATATAATTCATCCATTTAAAGTGTATAATTCAATGGTTTTGATATATTACATTATGATGTTTTTAATTTGATCAAATATGTATAACATAAATTTTATCATTTTAATGTGTACAGTTAATTTTAATAGTTTTATTCAGTGGCTTTAGTTTCATTCACAATATTGTTTAATCAGTATCTAGTTCTAGAACTTTTTAAACTTTTAACACCCCCAACCAACTGTTACCATTAAGCAATGACTTCTTCTTCCTTCCTCCCACTAGCTGCTGGAAATTTCTATTCTCCTTTCTAACTCTATGAATTTGTCTATTCTAGATATTTTATACAAGTGGAATCACACAATCTTTCTCCTTTTGTGTCCGGCTATTTCACTTAACATAGTGTTTTCAAAGTCCATGTTGTAGTATGTATCAGACCTGCATTCCTTTTGTAGCTGAGTAATAGTCCATTGTATGAATATATCACATTTTGTTTATCAGTTTCATCTGCTGATGGACACGTAGGTTGTTTCTACCTGTTGGCTATTGTGAATAATGCTGCTATAAACATTGACTCCTTTAAAAAGTGAAGAATCTGAACTTGAAACCCTCACATTAAGCCAGGAACTTTAAAAGGGAATAAACCTGAATAAAATGGTAGGCTAGAAAATAAAGTGCCTGACAGCAAAATAAATCCACCTCTTACCTTGTTTGTCTCTTTCATGACTTCAGGTAAATAAACAAGATAAATAAGACCACTACTATGCCTCTGTTGTTGGTGCTGCTACAATAAGTACCCTTCTGAGAATTTGCAACCTAAAGTTCACTTTTACACATGTCTGAAGTTAATATTTATACTACTCATATGGCAAGGGGAACCATAGCTTAGAAATTAAAGAGGGTCCCACATTGTTAGTATCCCTGGCACCTGGCAGAAGCAAATTTACATCTTTTTGTAGGATTGCATCCCCAACCTAGGCCCTTTGGGATTCCCAAAGATTTAGTTTAACCAAATGTGAGTTCATGATAAAAAAGAGTTATCAAGCACACAAGGAAACAAGCCACCACGAAGGAGAATTAGCAGAAACATCAGATTTAGAGTCCCCAAGGACTTCAGATATTAGATATTAGAATTATCAGACACACACATAAAACTATTTTATTATGGATTATTTAGAGAAACAAAACGGAATCAAGATGAAATAAGAAAAGCAGACCATCAACTATGATCAGGCAACTTTGGGGAAAAAGTAAATAAAATTTCCAAAAGTAAAACAAAAATAATTGAAATTTGAAGTTCAATGAGTGTGGTAAACAACAAATTAAATACATCTAAAGAGAGAAAGAATGAACTAACAGATTTGAAGTTATTTTCCAGAATGCAGCATCAACAGATAAAATGATGGGAAATACAAAAATGAGGTTAAGAGGCATGGAAGATTGAATGGGAAGGTCTAACATATGCCTAATTTTAAAACGGCCCCAGAAGAAAAGCTTGAGATGTAACAAGAAATGGTGACAAACTAAACTGATAAATACGTAGGTAAATCTAGGTAATAGTGATATATAATAATTTTAAATAATAATGTCTAATTTGTGGGGTTAAACAAAGAACAATGGCATGTAAGTTGAGTGTTGCTCTAGACTTAAATATGTGATACTTTAGATTTGATGGTAAAGAGGAAGCTAGTCCTGTGAATATCTGTGATTAGAACCCTCTGGGTGGAGAGAACTGCAAGAGTGAAGGACCTAAAGCAGAAAAGGTCATGATATGTTTGAGGAAAAGAAAGACCAGTGCAACTGGAACAGAGCTAGCATATGTGAAGAAGCATAATCTAGAGCCAAGTTAAAGTGTTTGGATTTTGTTATTATTATTTAACTTTAAGTTCCAGGATACATGTGCAGAAAGTGCAAGTTTCTTACAAAAGTGTACATGTGCCATGGTAGTTTGCTGCACCTATTGCCCTGTTCTCTAAGTTCCCTCCGCTCGACCCCACTTCCCAAAAGGCCCTGGTGTGTATTGTTCTCCTCCCTGTATCCATGTGTTTTCATTGTTCGACTCCCACTTTTGAGTGAGAACATACAGTGTTTGGTTTTCTGTTCCTAGGTTAGTTTGCTGAGGATGATGGCTTCCAGCTTCATCCATGTCTCTGCAAAGGACGTGAATTCATTCCTTTTTTATGGCTGCATAGTATTCCATGGTATATATGTACCACATTGTTTTTTATCTTATCTATAATTGATGGGCATTTGGATTGGTTTCATGACTTTGCTATTGTAAATAGCACTGCAATAAACATACATGTGTATGTGTCTTTATAATAGAATGATTTATAATCCTTCGACTATATACCTATTAATGGGATTGCTGGGTCAAATGGTATTTCTTATTCTAGATCCATGAGGAATCACCATACTGTCTTCCACAACGGTTGAACTAATTTATATTCCCATCAACAGTATAAAAGTGTTCCCATTTCTCCACAGCCTCACCAGCATTTGTTGTTTCTTGACTTTTTAATAATCACCATTCTGACTGGTGTGAGATAGTATCTCATTGTGGTTTTGATTTGCTTTTCTCTAATAATCAGTGATGTTGAGCTTTTCCCTGTTTGTTGGCCACATAAATGTCTTACTTTGGAGAAGTCTGTTCATATTCTTTGCCCACTTTTCATGGTTTTTTTTTTTTCTTGTAAATTTGCTTAAGTTCCCTGTAAATTCTGGATATTAGACCTTTGTCAGATGGGTACATTGCAGAAATTTTCTCCCATTCTGTAGGTTGCCTGTTCATTCTGATAGTTTCCTTTGCTGTGCAGAAGCTCTTTAGTTTAATTAGATCCCATTTGTCAATTTTGTCTTTTTGTTGCCATTGCTTTTGGCATTTTTGTCATGAAGTCTTTGTCCATTCCTATGTGCTGAAAGGTATTGCCTACGTTTTCTTCTAGGGTTTTTATGATTTTGGGTTTTACATTTAAGTCTTTAATCCACATTGAGTTAATTTTTGTGTAATATGTAAGGAAGGGGTTCAGTTTCAGTTTTCTGCATATGGCTGGCCAGTTTTCCCAGCACCATTTATTGACTAGGAGATCCTTTTCCCATTGCTTGTTTTTGTCAGGTTTGTCAAAGGTCTTATGGTTGTAGATGTGTGGTGTTATTTCTGAGGTTGCTGTTTTGTTCCATTGGTCTATATGTCTGTTTTGGTACCAGTAACATGCTGTTTTGGTTATTGTAGCCTTATAGTATAGTTAGAAGTGAGGTAGTGTGACGCCTCCAGCTTTGTTCTTTTTGCTTTGGATTGTCTTGGCTATACAGGGTCTTCTTTGATTCCATGTGAAATTTAAAGTGTTTTTTTTTTTTTTTTTTTCTAATTTTGTAAAGAATGTCAATGGTAGCTTGATGGGGAATAGCATTGAATCTATAAAATACTTTGGGTAGTATGGTCATTTTCATGATACTGATTTTTCCTATCTGTGAGGATGGAATGTTTTTTCCATTTGTTTGTGTCCTCTCTTATTTCCTTGAGCAGTGGTTTGTAGTTCTCCTTGAAGAGGTCCTTCACATCCCTTGTTAGCTGTATTCCTAGGTATTTTATTCTTTTTTGTAGTGATTGTCCATAGGAGTTCATTCATGATTTGGTTATCTGGTTGTCTATTGTTGGTGTAAAGGAATGCTTGTGATTTTTGCACATTGATTTTGTATCCTGAGATTTTGCTGAAGTTGATTGTTAGTTTAAGGAGTTTTGGGGCTGAGTTGATGAGGTTTCTAAATATTAAATCATGACATCTGCAAACAGATAGAATTTGACTTCCTCTCTTCCTACTTGAATATCCTTTATTTCTTTCTCTTGCCTGATTGCCCTGGCCAGGACTTCTAATACTATGATGAGTAGGAGTGGTAAGGAGGACATCCTTGCCTTGTACTAGTTTTCAAAGGAAATGCTTCCGGCTGTTGCCCATTCAATATGATATTGACTGTGGATTTGCCATAAATAGCTCTTACTATTTTGAGATATGCTCCATCAATACCTGGTTTATTGAGAGATTTTAACATGAAGAAATGTCAAATTTTATCAAAGGCTTTTTCTGCATCTATTGAGATAATCATGTATTTTTTGTCTTTAGTTCTGTTTATGTGATGGATTATGTTTATTGGTTTGCATATGTTGAACCAGCCTTGCATACCAGGGATGAAGCTGACTTGTTCGTGATGGATAAGTTTTTTGATGTTCTACTGGATTTGGTTTGCCAGTGTTTTTTTTTTTTTTTTTTTTGAGATGGAGTCTTGCTCTGTCACCCAGGCTGGAGTGCAGTGGTGTGATCTCCACTCACTGCAACCTCTGCCTACTGGGTTCAAGTGATTCTCCTGCCTCAGCCTCCCAAGTAGCTGGGATTACAGATACTCGCCACCATGCCTGGCTCATTTTTGTATTTTTAGTAGAGATGGGGTTTCACCATGTTGACCAGGCTTGTCTCAAACTCCTGACCTCAGGTGATCCACCCGCCTCAGCCTCCTGAAGTGCTGGGATTACTGGCATGAGCCACCGCGCCTGGTCTGCCAGTATTTTATTGAGGATTTTCACGTTGTTCATCAGGGCTATTGGCCTGAAGTTTTCTATTTTTGTTGTGTTTCTTCCCAGTTTGGGTATCAGGATGATGCTGGCTTCCTGAAATGAGTTAGGGAGGAGTCCCTCCTTTTCAGTTGTTTGGAATAGTTTCAGAAGTAATGATACTAGATTCTCTTTGTACCTCTGTAGAATTTGGCTGTGAATCAGTCTGTTCCTGGGCCTTTTTTGGTTTGTAGGCTATTAATTACTGTCTCAATTTTCAGAACTTGTTATTGGTCTATTCAGGGACTCAGTTTCTTCTAGATTTAGTCTTGGAAGGGTGTATGCATCCAGGAATTTATCCATTTCTTCTAGATTTTCTAGTTTATTTGTATAGAGGTGTTTATAGTATTCTCTGATGGTAGTTTGTATTTCTGTGGCATCAGTGGTGATATCCCTTTTATCATTTTTATTGTGTCTATTTGATTCTTCTCTCTTTCTTTTTTATTAAGCTAGCTAATCGTCTATCTATTTTGTTAATTTTTTTAAAAAACAGCTCCTGGATTCATTGATTTTTTGGAGGGTTTTTTGTGTCCCTATGTCCTTCAGTTCTGCTCTGATCTTAGTTATTTCTTGTCTTCTGCTAGCTTTTGGATTAGTTTGCTCTTGTCTCTTTAGCTCTTTTAGTTATGATGTTAGGTTGTCAATTTGAGATCTTTCTACCTTTCTAATGTGGCCATTTAATGCTATAAATTTCCCTTTTAACACTACTTTAGCTGTGTCCCAAGATCGTTACATTGTCTCGTTGTTCTCATGGTTTCAAATAACTTCTTGATTTCTGCCTTACTTTTATTATTTACCCAGGAGTCATCCAGGAGCAGTTTGTTCAATTTCCATGTAATTATGTGGTTTTGAGTGAGTTTCATAACTCTGAGTTCTAATTTGATTGCACTGTGGTCTGAGAAACTGTTCGTTAGGATTTCAGTTCTTTTGCATTTGCCGAGGAGTGTTTTTCTTCCAATTATGTGGTCAGTTTTAGAATTAATGCCATGTGGTGATGAGAATAATGTATAATCTCTTGATTTGGGGTGGAGACTTCTGTAGATGTCTATTAGGTCCACTTGATCCAGAGATGAGTTCAGGTCTGGAATACCCTTGTTAATTTTCTGTTTCATTGATCTGTTCTTTGCATTGGGTTCTTTGCACTGGGTTAGAACATGCTCCTTTAGCTCAACGTAGTTTCTTTTTTATTACCCATCTTCTGAAGCCTACTTCTGTCAATTCATCCATCTCATCCTCCTTTCAATTCTGTACCCTTTTGCGTTTTCAGTGTTTTTTCATTGATTCTTTCTCATCTTCATGAGTTTGTCTAGTTTCAATCTTTGAGGCTGCTGTCCCTTGCATGGGGTTTTTGTGGGGACTCTTTTGTTGTTGATGATGCTGTTGTTGTTGCTTTCTATTTGTTTTTCTTTCAATGGTCAGGACTCTCTTCTGTAGGGCTGCTGTGGTTTTCTGGGGGTTTGCTTCGGGTCCTATTCATCTGGTTCACTTCACGCCTGGAGATGTTACTCAAGGAGACTGTAGAAACAGCAAAGATGGGTGCCTCTTCCTTCTTTTGGGATCTCTAACCTCGAGGGGCACCAATCTGATGCTAGTAGGATTGCTCCTATGTAGGGTGTCTGACAACCGCTGTTGAAGTCTCATCCAGTTGTGTGGCACAGGGAACAGGACCCATTTAATGAAACACTTTGTCCCTTGGTGGAGAGGCTGTGCTTTGCTGAGGGGGAAACCCACTCATCTGGGCTGCCCGGATTCCTCAGAACTACCAAGAGGAAAGACTAAGTCTGCTGGTCTACAGAGACTGCAGCCACCCCTACCTGTAGGGGTTCAGGCCCAGAGAGATCAGAGTTCTGCCCCTGAGCCTCTGGCTGGAGTTATTGGAGTTCCTGCAGGGAAGCCCCACCCAGTAAGGAAGGATGAGTCAGAGTCAGGTCTGAAGAGGCACTCTGGCCACAGTCTGCGACAGCTGGTGTGCTGGGTTGTCAGGGACACATCTTGGGACCAAGCAGTCCAGCTCCCTGGCACCAGCAGGGAAAAAGCATGGCCTGGAGCTATAGAGATGGATGCTGCCCTTCCCCCACCCAGGGAGCTAAAATGTTTGGATTTTATTCTATCTGTGATGGGCAGGCTTTCAAGGGTTTTAAACAGAAGAGTTATATTCCTGATTAAAATTATAAAATACTACTCTGACTGCTTTACACAAAACAGAATAGGTATTTGTGGGGCATGGGGAGGGCATGCTGCCTAGAGACCAGTTATGAGACTATATTATAGTGTATTTTAGACTAGTACAGTGACCAGGGTGAGGGAGAAAAGTGACTCCTAATCAAAAATGACTCTCAGGTTTCTGGTTTGGGTAACTGTGTAGATTGTACCTTTTTTAAGATAAGGAAAGCTGAAGGGAAGTAATATATGGAGAGAAATAAGAGTTTAGTCTTGGGCATATTAAATGTGGAATGCCTAGCAGACAAGCAAGTGGAGATATTGAGCAGGCAGTTGGATATACATGTCTAGAGTACAGGGGAAAGAAGGACCTGGAGTTATCAATGTGTGAGTATTTAGTATATAGATGGCGTGTGTCTTAGTTAACTTTTTGTTGCTTATAACAGAATACCTGAAGCTGGATAATTTATAAAGAAACATAATTTATTTCTTACATTCCTGGAGGCTGTGAAGTCCAAGGTCAAGGAGTCAAATCTGGTGAGGGCCTTCTTGCTGGTAAAGGCTTTCTGTAGAGTTCCAAGGTGGTACAGGGAATCACATGGCAAGGGGACTGAACATGTTAGCTCAGGTCTCACTTTCTTTTCTTATAAAGCCACCATTTCTCCTCCCTTGATAACTCATTAATCCATTAACCCATTCATCCAGAGCCCTCATGATCCAACCACCTCTTAAAAACCCCACCTTTCAATAATGCCACATTGGGGAGTAAGTTTCAACTTGAGTTTTGGAGCAAACAAACATTGAAACCATAGCAGTGTGCAAACCCTTGGAACTGGATATGATCACCTAGTAAAAATATGTAAATAAAAAATAAAAGAGATGCTGAGCACTGGGGCTTTCAAATATTGGAACTCTAAAAAAGGAAGAGAATCTAGCAAGGGAGACTGAAACAGAAGGAAATTTTGAAGACTGTGATCTCACATAAACAAAGAAGGGAAAGTATTTCGGAAAAGAACTCGATCAACTTGTATTCATTGTTGCTGATGGGTTGAGTAAGATGAGGCCAGAGAGAGGACCATTGGATTTGACAACATGTAAGCCATTGTTGACTTTGACAAGAGCAGCCTTGGTGGAACAATTGGAATGAAAGCCTGTTTGGATTGGGTTGAGAGGAGAATTACAGGTATGAAAGAGAACATAAAATACTATAAATGTGGAAGTGTTTTAAAAACAGTACAACAACCATACAAGTGCAAGTGTCATTGGTATTATTTCGGCACAGATTTTGGGGAAGTTCAAGGCACTGAATAAAGAGATTTGTGCCAAAACGAAGGCACTACAGAACCAAGGAGCTTGTTATGCAAGCAAAAATGTTGTCATAAAAAACCCACAAGTAATACTTCAAAATAACCCCAGAAACATGAGTCTGATAAAAAAAAAAATTAAAAAAAAAGTCAAGCTTGTTTCAGAAAGGTTGCTGCTGCAGCTCACCAAGTCAACTCTGTGTCAACCTCTAACTGGAGCTGGTCCAGGGCTGGCAGGTGGGAAATGTTCCAAAATACGAGTAGCAGCAGTGACATTTAGAAAAAAGCCTCATCTGGTATGTTTACTGAAATTTTAATAACTCATTTTGCAAAACTTTCCTGCCATTCTTGATAGGCAGGGCACACTGTTAGCAAGACTGAAAAATCAATGTGGTTTGTGTTCCTTGCCACAATGTTGCCTTCTTCTTTACCACTCCAGCCACTCCTCCTCATAGACACTTTCTGCCCTCCTCTTCACCCTGAATTCCACCAATAGATAACTCTATGTTTTGCCTGTGCAGAAGGTTGGCAAGTGAGCCTAGGCAATTGTGCTGTGCACAGCTTTGGAAGTCAACAAGATGCAACTCTTTTTCTTTCTAGGGCTGTTAAGAAAAAGGTACTTACATTTGCTCTGCAATTACCTCTGCCTGGAATACCTCCATCAACCTATATCCCACTCATCCTTCAAGACTCAGTTTTTCTCTGTGAAGCCTTCCCCCAGTTCCTAATTAGAATTATTCCCTTTGTCTTCTGTGCTTCCCTTTTTCTTTGCATCTTTATAATAGTGCTAACAACAGCCTGCCTTGTATTCCAATTATTTGTGTAATTCTGACTTGCTTCTTACGTTGTCAACTCTTTGAAGACAGGACCCTTTATTGTACATTTCTGTATCTCTTTCAGAGTTCCTTTGCCCTAGTAAGTACTTAATGTATCAATATTAGTTGAATTGAACTTTCGATGAAAATATTTTACAAGTTAAAAGTGAGCATCATAGATACCTGAGCAAGACTTACTTCTCGAGATAACATTTCTTTCTGAATAGTTAGGTAAGTGAAATGTAGACTCTACTAGCAACAAGCATGTTCAAAAATGAACTACCAGCATCCATAATATGTGGATGGAGAATCTAATCAAGCTTAAATCAAGTCACACAGTGAAGTTTCTATTTGCAGCTAATAGACTCAAACTGCTCTGACAGTGTTCTGTTGTCTCCATTTCCCCATTTGTACTTTGACATTTAAGCCACTAGACTATCCATATAATCTATTGTTCACGCTAATGTACACCCAAGCTGGCTTCCCTTCCCCCAACACCTGCTGTTTTGTTGTTTTTTTTTTTAAAGGAAGAGCATTGAGTTAATGGTTCAATGTTAATGTGAGTTGATTTTATTGATTTTGTGCTGGAAGTTGATTAATTATAAAGGTAGGCGTCATGCCTTTGTGTTCTCTTCTCTGACTTAAAAATCCAAGTATGACTCATACTGAAGCTGATGTCAGCAAGACCTTTGATCCCTGAGGATGCTGTAAGTGATATTATAGCATATTTACTATTTCTGTTGCCCCTTGTAATGGAAATTCTATCTCAAAAAACTAATTTGGAAAATTATACATGTGTAACGTAAGCTAAGGTGGACTTTGTATCACATTACTTCCATGGAATTTTAAAAAGCAGGTGTTAAGTGAGTGTGAGTTTCATTTGAGAATTATTTCTTATGGTCCATCATTCTTCTCCTCCTTCTCCTTCTTTTCCTTCTTCCTCTCTTTCTTTTCTTTCTCCTTCTCCCCCTCCTTCTCCACCATATACTCAGTTATTAGTTACAGTAATGAACAGAAGTTTTGTTGTCCATAGATTAAAAATATAATACTTAAAGAAGCTTATTTTTTCAATCCAGTAAGATGTTCTAATGCATAGCAGGCATTGATTAGGACAAATATAGACTCTCCTGTCTAGGCTATAGATACGCCTTTGAAGTCAGGGCTTTAGGAAGATATGTTCTTTCAGGAAATTGAACTGTTTTGTCTTAAATTGAAGCAGGACACCTGAATGCTAGTCCCAACTCTGCCATAGCCAGCTATGTATCCTTGGGACATTTTGACTCTGTGTTTTGAGTTCTTCTTATTTAAGATGGAGAGCATTCTATTTTCCCAACGCTATAACAAAGATGGGTGGCTGCTGTGTCTCAATAGCCAAGACATTTAGGAAAGCTGGGTATCCACATGCACAAAGTACATTTGTCTACATTTGGGAGCCAGTAAAATGTGGAATGGGATCACACAAAGAAATCTGATGCTGAACAGCTGGATTGCAACATGAGTGTGTTTGAAGCCAGCCACACCATTGTGAGTCTGTCAGAAGCATAGGGGACTTTCCCAAAGCCTGGGTGCCAGTGGAGAGGCTTGGGGTTGGAGGAGGGTGGGTCATTGTAACAGCAACCCCTAGAGCAATATGTAAGGCATTATTGTCCTACAATAGGACATCATGGCATGTGTCTGAGATGGCTGCTTTGGAGCTTTTAGGTTTTCTTGTTAGGAAGCAATTTCCATGAATACATCCAAAATGAATGCTCTGGTGACTTTGCAGGGAAGGTTGCTGTTTGAATTATTTACTAAATTATTTTTACAGCTATTAGTTTCAATTTTCTATTTCTTTTTGAGCTAATTTGATTATTTAGACTTTTCTTCAAAAATCATCCATTTGTTTTCAAACTAATTAGCATATTTATGTGAAGAACAGTTTCTGAATTCACAGTTATTTCTACTTTCTTTGTACTAAATTTGTGTATTTGTGTTACCTTTTAAAGTCTCTAAATGTTAATCTCTGTGTCTGCCACAGTTGATTTCATCTTTCTTATTCCTACTTATCTGTCTTTGTATATCCTTACAAAGCCCCTGAAAGTTCCTGTTTCTTACCTTCTTTGCATGCAGCTGAGGTCGAAACAGCCCTAAGTAAATTTTCACTATGTGATAAGCTCTCTACAAGGAACCACTGGAAGATACAGAGGAAGGTATAAATTTGGTTGTTAGATTCAGAAACCTGTGATCCAATGGGGAGAACTGAGTTCCCATGAAAATACAGGCAGGTCTTGAAACAAAGTGCTAAATCCTAGAGACCACTAACTGAGGGGTATCCGTGGGTGAGGTTTTCCTGACTCATGACCAAAAATAAAGTCAGCTAGTCAGAGTCAAAGGCAGCCTCGAATAAGAAGATATGGCAGGGGCCTTCAGGGTCAAGGATGTGGTGGCAGGTAAATAGTTGAAAGATATTTGGTGTATCAGAGTTAAGGGCTCTGTGTTTTATTGAGCCAAGGTCCAAGATATTGGTGAGAGATCTGCAGCTAGGCTCAAAACCATGTAGCCTCTGTCATTGGAACCACTACCAGGGTAATAGGCAGGATGCCTATTGAACTAACAGTGCTAACCAGTGACTAGGGTTATTTGGACATGGTAATCAATAGCTTTCACATCACCAACAGAACAAAATGCTCTGTTTCAGTGTATCTCACCTCATCAGACTGTGAGTTCCATGAAGTCATGGCCTGAGTCTTAGTCATCTTTTTCTCCCCAGTGGCTGATCTATATGTAAGTGCTTTGTATTGCCAAGTGGTTAAAAGGACAGGCGTTGAAGTTAGATAAATCTGTGTTTATTTGGCTTCATTGATTTACACCTGGAAAACTTACTTATTATCTCTGGGTCTCAGCTTTCCCAAGTCTAAAATAGTAATGACAGTAAATACTGACTTCTAGGGTTTCTTGTGAGGGGTAAAATGAGATGACAGATTTGGAGTACTTACCAGAGTGCCTGTCACAGAGTAAGCATTCAATTAGTTGGTAGCTCTGATTGTCATTCTGTGATCATGGAATGAATGGGTGAAGAACAAGTGGGCTGAAGAAAGGTGTTGGCCAATTTGATGAGGTCAGGACCCAGGACTGGAAAGAGGCTTAATGAGAGTGAGTCTGCAGTCCTTTGAACCGCCTTTCCTTCTCTGGGCATCTCTTGGATGATTGGGAGGCTGACACAATGGGGATAATCTTTAAGTATATCACTTTTTGTTTAAGGCTTGCAATCATTTTGGCTGAGAAAACAGGGATTAAGTTAACCTTGAGTGGGGGGTGATGTTATTAATATAAATATTTTTCTAAGGTAACGTACTGCTCTGCACCCAGCAAGCTGTTGTTAGTTTGTGAGCACCATGCCTCTGGAAAGCCATTGCTGGCAGCTTGAATGAGAAATTTAGAACAATTAGAGGCTTTGAACACTTTCAAACTAAGGAGTGGGATAAGCATGTTTTGACTCTATGGTCCCTCCTGGGGTTTCCCTGATGTGCTGGACTAATTATCAGATGCAATTAGGAAAGCCGAGAAGTGGGGAGACTGCAGGGAGCAGCATACTTTGCCAGGGACCCTCATCTCTTTGTGCAGAAAGGTAGTTGGGGAGACTGTCTCTCTGTTGTGGAGAAGCAGTAATGCTTAGGATGCTAGCAGGCCTGAGGGTCCTGGGAACATGGATCTACCAGCAGAAACTCAGGCCTATTGGGACCTATTGCTCATGATGTTTTAAGTTTCCCTCTTCTGGTTTCTCAGGAAGAAATGGTATTCTTGGCCAGCTTTTAGCAAAAGTTCAATTTTTGTGTATCCAAAGCAGTTAAAAAATTATGTCCTTCTTTTAGAACTCAATCAGATGAAGCATCACATTTACACTTCTGGGTCAGCTACAGGGTCTATCCATTTCAGGTTGCAGATTTTTCTCATTTGCCTTGGACCAGCCCTTGCCCTAGAGTTGGGCCAGGAGCCCCGTGTCTTTGAGACTCTGAGAAAAGGTGACATTTGTAGGGCCATCTGCTGGTTGACTTTTCTTCAGAAAAGGGTATTCCATTTGGACATGGTCTCAGTCTTACTCTTGATACAATTGAAACTACCACACATGAAACATGGATAGACAATGGTACTCAGTGTACCATCACTCACTAGGGGTCATGATGCAGACTATGAGTGTGGTGGGTATTTTAGAAAAAGGAACCCCCTGGGAGCTGAAGATAATGGCCTGGATGTAAAGTTTTTCCCCTTGTCAACATAGTGTGAGGTTCATTGTCACAGGACCATCATATACCAATCAGTTTTTCTGCTTTCTCCATAGGTAACTTGTCTCCATGATTTCTTTGGTGATGATGATGTGTTTATTGCCTGTGGTCCTGAAAAATTTCGCTATGCTCAGGATGACTTTTCTCTGGATGAAAATGGTAAGCATAACCACTGAGTTTTATTGCTCCATTGTTTTCTCCCCCTTCTAGCCTTTAGGCTTTCCATAGGTTTGTATTGTGTGGAGAACACCCATGCATGATCCTTCAAGGGCTTATCATGTTTGTGTTTCTCCTGTATATTTGGAAACATGTGTCATGACCCATGTAAAACTGAAAGTTCAACTGGATGTCCCAGAGCCCCAGGCTCCAAACTCAATAAAACTCACTGTCTGCCCCAGTAATGACCATATTTCTTAAACCATATATTGTGTCACATGGGATAACAGACACAATCAGACTACAGGAAGGAACATTTTCAGTCAGAACTTGGATATTATACATATCCTTTTTTTTTTCCCCCCTATTCATCTTCCAGCTACTTAGCTCGTTGATTATGGTTCCAATTTGGAGAGATTCTTCCACACCTTTTCACAACATCAGACTTGCTGCCCCATTTGTCTACCTTGTGATTCAGGATTACAGAGGGTTGTTAATCATAAGAAGGATCTAATCGTCTTCCCATCTCTCTTTGTTTGAGTCCAAGCTCCAGGTATACATTAAAAGTTAATTAGCTCATGCAGCAACAAGGTTAGAATGTGATGGTGATGCAAAGACACATTCAAAGCGTATTTCCCATGTAGGGGAAGCAAAGTGTGAAAAAACTTAAAGGAAATTTTGCTAATATAGACTTTATAAACAACTCAAGTGACAAGAACCCTGAAAGAGGTGGCATTTCTGCTGTGCTCTCTTCAGGAAGAGGCAATGACTATAGAATAGCTAAACAAACCCCAAGTTATGTCCAATTTCCTGTACCTTCTATATCTTCAGCTCTGGACAGTGATCACTAAAGGTCACCAACCAAAATAAGAAGTGAAACAAACAAAAAGGGGCTTTCTGCTTAACTCAGTTTTCTAAAATATTCAATTAACCAGAAAAGCTCGTCTAATCTTTCTGTTTAATTCACATTTCAGTGCACCTTTAAGTAGGAGGCAACAAGAAAGTGTTTAAAGGAAAGACTATATCTCTACCGTGCTGTTTAATTTCCCTTTGTGCATCACAGCACAAGGTTGGAGAAACGGTAGTGGAAAGAGCACTAAACTGGAACTCAGGAGGCTTGACTTTTAGTCCTTGATCTACTAATTTCTTGTTTTGTGGTCCTAGGCAGGGGGGTTAAGTTTTTTGTACTCTCATCAGCAAAATGAGTATAATAATCCTTCTAATAAATTAGCACTGTTAGTGCCCAAAATGACCATAATAGGGGATGCTGAGTGACCTGCATAGAAAGGGTGTTCCAAATGTGTCAGACCGAGGCTAGGGCAAATGCAGGAATGTTTGGCAGACTCTTCCACACACCAGCAAGCTTTCTTAAGTTTTGAGTGGCAGAGTCACTGCTGGCCCATATATTCATTAAACCAGTATAAGGGATTTTAGTAACATACATGGAAAATTTTTTTAAAAATCTATAAATGCAAGATGGTGGGGTGATAGTGCTTATTTACATAAAGTGACATGATACCCATCATGTGACTATTGCATGTAGCATGTAATAGACAATAAGTGGTAGCTCCCTACCTATCCTTCAGATTACTCATGGATGTTTCATTTGTGTAGCTATAGCCTCTGAGCTGTTAATCTTACTTCAGGGAAATTGATTAAACATTATATCAATAGGTGCTATTCTGAGACATAGCTAGCTTGCCCATAAATGATTGAGTTGACTATTTGACCTGCTTACTTGATGTGCTTTTGGACTCTAGCCCTTGTTTCCATAATCCAGGGTCTTAAACACCTAGCTTAGCCCAGGTGGCTTTTTCATGTTTCTCTAATGCCTCCCTCCCCAGAACCATGGTTCCTACCAATAATAAGGACCACACTGTAATCCTGACCCATTTAGGTCCTTTGGCCTGTGGTAGTTACTCCGGTTTCCAGAGGCTGATAATGTGCTGAGCCTGTTTACCCTCTACTAAGCTGTTTGTGTCCCTTTGTCCCAGAATGCCGAGTCATGAAGGGAAACCCATCAGCTGCAGCTGGCCCAAAGGCATCCCCAACACCTCAGAAGAGTTCAGCCAAGAGCCCTGGTCCTATGCGCCGAAGCAAGTCTCCAGCTGACTCAGGTAACGACCAAGACGGTGAGTGCCCTTTTCCTAACTGTGCACGCTGACTTCATTTATGGAAGACAAAACGCTCTGCATGCAGAGGAATCAGTTCCTCATGAACACCAATGTGTCTCCATGAAACTCCATTCTATCAATTCAGAGACTAAAACAGTCAAACTTGTTTGGAATCATGGAGGCACAGCTACAACCATTACTCCACTCAAATGGATGCAAACCAGAAACCTGGCCCATTGTCCATGCTTGCTGTAATGCTTAGTGTCAAGGTTGTCATCATTTTCATCATCTTCAACATCATGTGGCAAAAACATTTTCAATGGAATAATCAAGTTAACCATAAACCTGAAATTGAAAATCAGAATCAAGAACAAGATTGTAAAAAAAAAACACCCCAAAGTGTCAACATAGTTGACTCATTTGAACTCAAATTTGACTCTGAAGTAATTAGAAGCCATAACAAAAAGGGAAACAAGTATACCACATATATATGTATATGTATATATACATATATATGTGTGTGTGTGTGTGTGTGTGTCTGTGTGTGTTTTATATACATATATGTGTGTGTGTATTTAAATATATATATATGGCATATTTATAGGGAGACAAGATAAATTGTATAAACCTCACAATGGGAAAAGAAAGCATAGATGGGTTCTAAAGAAAAACAAAGTGATTTACCATAGAAGATTTTATTTAATGGATAGTGAGTTATCTAAAACATGTGGTCTATTGATCACTGCCAACCCATGAACTGTTTGTTACTAGTCAGTCTGTGGCAAGATTAGGAGCTTGTGCCAAATGTAAATAAACTATGCCATTAAGCAAACCATTTAGTTCAGCTGACTTTTTTCAGAGCCTGATTTGATTGATGAAGGCAGCAGTATGTCGATTTGCATTCTGATGTGAACTCTGTCTTGTATTGGACCCACAGTTTGAGTGGCACTGATCTAAGAGGCAATGTCTTCCATTCTTTCACAACAAATATCAAAAATAAAAGGCCTCAGAAGTCCAAGTTCAGAAGCTTAGATTTATGCACAATTTGAGGTTCTTCACACTAAGGAAATTATATGGTCCAAAAGACATACATTTGTCATTCCAAGGCTCAGAGTTTATCATGAGAATTCTTGCAGGCAGTCTGAGAGCCTTGAGGAAACAAAAGAGACCTTCAGTTTGGGGCATCATGAGCAGCCTGATAGCCTTGAAATGCTTGTGCCAAGATGAATAGCCTGTATTGCCTGCCTCACACTGCCAGGAGCATGCATATCACCAGCCATCTCTTTATTCCTGGGTTGAGGAAATTAAAGTATGAAAAGGCAGCTCAGGCTTTTAATACTTCCATGTCTTTGCACTCCCTGTTCCCCCACACCTGGAATGCCATCCCTATAACCCATCAGCCTTTTCTGCTTGAAAACTCCTATTCATCCTTCAAGACCTCACATAGAGATAGTTGTTCCAGCCTCTGCAATACCATAGCATGCCATTCATATCTCTGGGGTAATATTCACCACACTGTGTTGTAAAGTATGTGTTTATGTGTCTACTTCCCCAATTAAATACTGAGCCCCTCAAGGGCAATGTGGTAGGCTCATTTTCATATCCTCAGTGCAGAGCACAGTGCCTGGACCCTAATTGATGCTCCAATAATATTTGCAAATAAATAGATATACAAAAGTACCTATTTTACCCAACATGGTGCTAGAGCTCCATCAAGCATTTAGATAATGTTTGCTGAAGAAATAAAAATACATGTGCTTTGATGGTATCTTGATCAAGTGTACAGAAGAGCACATAAATCTATATCTAAGCAAATTTGTATTGCTGAAACTACAAAGACCTAGGTTTTAACCCTTGGGCTGAGAATAAAATTGGACAGTTTTTAAGCAGAGACTTGCAAAAATACACTTTAAAACACTTGGTCAAGAGTAAAAAGTCTGGCAATAATTGCTTAGCTAGTCATTTCTCAGAAACAGCACTAACTATTTCTGGGATTTCTAGCCTGTATTACTTGTATCTTGCTGTGAAACAAATTAATCACCCCAAAACTTAGTGGCTTTAAAAACACATGATTTTTAATCTCACAGTTTTGGTGGGCAAGAAATTCTAGAATGGTTCATTTAGGTGGTTCTGGCTCAGAGTCTCTCGTGGATGTTGTAAAAATATTGGTAGGAGCTGCAGTCATCTGAAGGCTCAAGTGGGGCTGTAGGATTCACTTACAATATGACTGTTGGCAAGATTTCCCACCTTAGTTTGTGATCCAAAAGAATGAATAAAGAACAAGATTTAGTCCCTTTTGTGATCTAGTCTCCATAGCCAACATTGTAACTTTTTCTTTATTATGTTCATTGGAAGTAGTCACTAAGTTCAACCTATACTCAAAGAGAGAGGAACTAGACTATTTATTAAAGGAAGGAATATGGAAGAATTTGTACATCTGTTTTTCAACCACCATATAACCCATCAGATAGAAATTTTTTAGGTGGTATCAGCTTGAAGTAAATAGATTCTCTTTGCAGACTGCATCCAATTGGTTACCCAGCACACATGAACACAACTACCTATAACTACGCAAAGTTTAAATGTATGTTAAATCACTGATCTCCAGAATGCCACCTATAGAATTTTCCTTCTACAAAATATGCACTTCACTGAGTCTAAGATATCAAAAGTATAACAGGAATACATTAGAATTCAATGAATATTTGTCAAATTGAAGGGAATTATAATATAATAAGACCCAACCCAGGCTTTGGCAGGCAAGATCTGCTCTTGCTTTTTCATAACTCCTTCACTTAAAAAAAAAGAAATGAGCATTTATTCCAAACCACATAATAAACAAAGTAACCAGTTTAGGTGTATAAGGGGAATTTGCTTGGCTAATATCAAAATTACAAATAACCCGTTTCCTACCACCAATCTAATGTGGTGTTCTCAGTTTAAAGAATTGGAATATTCATTTATGTTCATGACGTTCATGAACATAAATGAAGTCAAACCCTAGTCTAGACAATCTTTATGGCAATTGCCAGAATGTTTGGGCCAATCTCAGATAATGTGTCTAGAGCCTCCTCATGATCCAACCCTGGAGGGTTGTAACATAACCAAATCCATTTCATGGCAGTTTGTTTAGAGCCTAGTCCAAGGCATTCATTCAGTTAACATTCCATAAGAGCAAAGCTGATGTCGGGCAAAACAGCACCTTAGCTAAGGTTTGGATTTGCTATGCCCGTTTTCCCCCTCTCTGCTTCCACCTCACTCAGGACCATTCCAACCTGGGAGCTGGCGAGTCCTAGCTTTGGGATTTGTGCAAGATTTTTGCCTTCTCTGAGATTTGATATCATTGTTAGAGAATTCAGAATTTGAATCTCTATAGATAAGAATAATTTCCCATTGTTATCAGTTATTTACAATTTACAGAGTTGTAAAATAGCTCAGACAGAAACAAAAGCAGATAACTAGAATGATAAGCTATGGACAATGCATACTTTTCAGTTGGCATAAATTTCTCCTTACAGATATTTGAGATTTAAAAAGAAACAATTGTTTCATTAAATGTCAAACATTTTTTTAGCTGTTAGCCAGGGATATATACAGGTTAAAATACACTTAACCAAATGATAATAGTGTTAGGTGGGGGCAAAAATGTTCTGTTCATTTCTAGGACATGGTACTATCACCCTGTTTCCATCCTGTGTTAGTCAATCTTGGATCTGGAACTTGTGAATGCATTTATAAACCTCCGTTCAACCTGAGTAACAAAAGGTTATGGAAGATAGGCCAATGGAAGATAATTTCCAGGAAATTTTAACTACCTTCCTTTGAAGACAAAAGAAAGACTTATATATATATATATATATATATATACACACACATACACACACACACACATGGTCCAATTCATGGTTCAGTTAATAGCTAGGTTCATTCTGACTTGAGGTTTAGTAAATTGATGCTATTTGGTCTGTAATTTGTGCTATAATTTGATTCTTTATTCCTTAGCCTTTAGACTTTAAGTTGTCCGTTTCTTGTTCTGCCCCATGAATAAATCAAATCCTTCTACTTTATTCCCTTTCAAGTTCAATCTTCACTTCTGCCAATATTGAGTTTGCCCCAAATGGAATGTCTGTTGCTAAGCCCCAAACTCAAGTTAAGTAAGGATTTGGTTGTCCATATAATATTGCTGCAAGGAACTCATTTTCACTAGGCAGACCTGATGGACTCTAAGAATCCAAGTCATATTAGCTGTGTCTGTCTTTAAATCAGGCCATGGAACTGTGGTAAAAAGATAAAATCTGAGCCTAGGAGGCTCCTATGGGATATTTGAAAAAAGCTTATGCAGTGCCGTGCCACGCTCTGATTAACCCTGGACTTGCCATTTTGATGAGCAAAGGTAAGCCTGGCTTCAGAACTAAGGAAAGACACGTCGCTCTCTGTTTCCATTTCAGCCATTAACGTGTTAATTTTCCTTTTATGTAACTTTGCCCCCAATTGAATTGAATTGAATTAAAAGAACAAAATAGCTAGTTGCTAGGAAGGAATCTTTTCTTTTTCTTTCTTTTTTTAAAGGAGCCCCGAAGGAAGCTAATTACCCACCCTGGTAGGCTAGAGAATTGTAATGTGATAATTAGTTTGCTATTCTTCAACAGTAAGTCATTGTTGTAGCAATCCAATGTTCTCCATCTCCCCTTCCCCCAACTCATGTGCACCTATTTCTGAAAGTCCAATCTTTCCTGTTCCCAAACTCATAAGAAAGAAAGCCTTCTCTAACGAAATATACAGCCTTTAGAAGGGGAGGTCAAGGGACACAAAACAGCAGGGTTCATGAGAGACCTGTATCCCAGGGTCCTTCTTTTCCAAACCTAGTAGGCTGTTTTGGGTTGCCTAAGATAGAGGGACTTGGCCATTCTGACCTTCCTGAAAGTGTCTGTCTAGACCAGCTCTGTCCAGAGGAAATATAATATGAGTCATAAATGTAAATCATGTATGTAATTTTACATTTTTCTAGTAGCCACATCTTAAAAAGTTAAAAAATGGGCAAAATTAATTTTGATATATTTCACATAATGATACATTTAAAATATCATTTTAACATATACTTAATGTAAGAAATTATACATTCTTTGAAACTGAGTTGAATTTTACACTTACAACATATCTCAGTTCTGACTGGCCACACTTCAAATGTTCAAAAGCCAGGTGACTATTGGCTACTGTTTTAAACAGCACAAGAATACCTTTCTTCTCTAGCTAAGAGAGATTCATACTAACAATCTTTTAACATGAATTAGATGCTATGCACTTTGCAAAGTATTTCCAAATCTATTACCTCAGTTGTTCCTCATAATTGCACTATGAATTAAGTTGGAAATGGATAATTATCTTTTTGTTAAATTAGGGAACTAGGATACAAAGCTTAGGATCTTGGAATCTTCCCAATGTCACATACTACTTAGCACCCAAGAGCCAGAACCCCAGCTCTCCTGACTTCCCAGCAAGCATTATTTGCAGTGTTGACTGATACAAAGTAGTATGTGGGATGTCCTGTAGTATGTTGGATGGTCCTTGCTTCTTGGCTTCTCTTTCCCCTTTCCCCATAGCCAGGCCAGGGATATAGAAAGGCAAGGGATGGGGTGGTGTCTGCGTCACTTTCTTTGTTCTGCTTTGAGCACAGTCCCACAAGTCAATAAGAGCCTTTGTTTCAGTGCTACAGAGCACTGAAACAAGACAGCTTAGACATTCCATTAGCGCCCCTAGCTCTCCTACTGGCAGCTCCAAAGGGAAGTGGTGTCCTTGGCAGAGCTGTGGGAGGAGAAGAACTTCCCTGTTCCTTCCCCCGTCTGATTCTTTCTAAAATCTGCTTGGAAGATGATTGGAGCAAGCAGTATAGTGGGTACCAGTAAGCACCCCATAGTGCATGGTATATGATGATATTTCCCTACAACAGGAGTCCTATCAGCCAGCCTTGGCTTGGGACTTGTGTTTACATGCAACTGAGTGCAAATTACTCCTGTAAAGTACTTAGTAGTGCTAGGTGCTACGAGGAAAAGGGATGTTAAGACAATTTTCCTGCCACTAAGAAATTTATGATTTATTTGGGGGAACTAGTATACACGTAAAATTTTAAAATATATTTACAAATACTTAATAGCACCTATTATGTGTCAGGCAACTGTTCTAATCACTTTACATGTGATTTACTCTTTACAACAACCTTTTGAGGTAATTACTATCATCCCATTTTGCAGATGAAGAAACTGAGGCATACAAAAGTTGAATGACCTGCCCAAGATCACACAGTTAGTAAGGTGATAGAACTGGCTATAGTGATAGAACTGGGATTTAAACACAGGACTTTGTACAGTCTGGATTTCAGTATAGATCTGATGATAAATGTGCACACTTGAAAATCTAATTTCCATATTATAAACCTACTTTTTTTACCTTTATCCTCTCCCTTTTTTCCCTGGAATGAACCATAATTGCTTATCCTTTTGAAGGTGAAAAAAATTGTGTCCATAGTCGACAGTTTTAACCACTGAACCATTAATGCCACGTTAATGGTAATAATTTATTTAAATGCAAAATGAATAATAGATACAGGTAGTAAGTATTATGGGAACTATTGGAGTTCATGGGAGAGAGTTAGTCAAGGACTAGGGTGCTAAGGGAGGAATTTCTGGGAGAACTGGAAATTGAAGAAGGGTTATATGTAAATTGATAAGAAGACGAATACTTCTGGCGGGCGGGGGAAGCAGGAACAAAGGGGCAGAGGTGATGATGAATATGGCTTATTAGGATACAGGAAAGAGTCTCTTAAATCTACCTCTCCAGCTCCAATCTTCCTCTTGATGTCAGATCCATAATGCCTACTAAACAATCCTGTGTATATGGCTTATATGTGACAAATACAAAATATCTAAAAATCAAAAGCATTTCCCCCTCCCATCTCTTTATCTGATAATAGAATGATCAGCCTTCCCATGTTCAACACCTTGGTGCTATTCTTGACTTCCCACTCATTAATCCTGCTGTGCTGTTGTGTCACTGTGTGCTGTTTTTGTCATTGTTGGGCATGTGAACCATCTCCATATGACTCACACAGCAGTCCCTTCCTTTTCCTTATGACCTGATGTCTCGATTATTTCACAGACTCCTTAGTAATATTTCTGCTTCAAATCTCTGTCCACTTGTCCGTGTGGTGTGGTGCCATCACATTTCTCATCCTAAAACACCATTTCCATTGTACTACTTCGCTGGCTCCAAAACTTTCAATGGCTCTCGCACTGTTCATTGCCAACACACCTACCCCCCACCATAATAATGCTGAGACGGTAAAAATAGAGAACAGGATAGGGCCAATCATTTTGCTTCGGGGAGCACAGCAGTAAAATGCAAAAAAAAAAAAAAAAAACAAAAACAAAAACAAAAAAAACAGAAATAATAGGCTTTACCTAAGGAAAGCTTCAGTCATCTGATACTTCACCAACTAGCCAAAGAATTAGACCTCAGCCTATATAGGCTGGCATTTCATCTCTTGTGGAATAGGATTTCCTAATTCAGTGCCTATAAATTGAATAATTACCCAGTGCTAGTAGTGGTGGTAATAATATTGATAGAAAATATAATTTATTGACCCTTTCCTATGTGGCAGGCACTTGGTTAAGCACTTTATGTATAGTCTTCCATGTAATAATTAAAACAGCAATAATTGAGATATTATTATTCAAATATTACAGATGGGGAAACTGCAACTCAGAAG
Organism: Ateles fusciceps; assembly: GCA_036589455.1. Lineage (NCBI taxonomy): Eukaryota > Metazoa > Chordata > Mammalia > Primates > Atelidae > Ateles > Ateles fusciceps. The sequence continues at coordinate 223,125 of JAZHEH010000277.1, forward strand.
TTAATTTAGACCTAGGATCACAAATCTAGGAAACGGCTAGCCAGGCTTTAAAACCGTGACTGAGTCGCAAAGCCTGTGTCTTTTCCGCAAATTAAGAGCAGTGCAGTTTGTCCTAGTCCCTGCACCAGAAAAACCAGTAGTCAGCATTGACAACAGGCTAGCTCCACCAGAAACATGTTCTGTTTCTCCATAGGAAATAAATGTTGACAGCATTGTCAACCCTGAGAAAACTATTCTGGCACTTCCATCAGCCCCCCCTACAGATGTCCTCTTCTTGAGGGGAAACTCATCTGTGTCAAAATATTGCAGGAGTGGGGATATACATTTGTTTTGTAACAAGGAAGACTCTTACTTCTCCCCCTTATTTAAAGGATTCATAACTTCATGCTGTCCAAGATTCCGCAGGAAATAGATTTAAAATTCAAATTCCATCTTCTGAAGTTACAGTGTCTTTCAACCTACAATTGAATTTGGCTTGAGAGAAAACCCTATGATCAAATCATTGAAGAACTGTTCCCAGGCTCTCAGTTCTTGCTTCCCTAATGGATGGGTCTAGGGAAAGGGACAAGAGCTTTCCACTGAGCAGAAACAATTAGCCAAAGCAATCCAGACACCTTGCCCAAGGGCTCTTTGGAATGTGTGTGTGAAAACCACAGGGTCTGTCTCTTGGCCTTGTTCTGAAGTAAGTTGAAACCACCTTGGATCCACTTCTATGGCCTTCCAGGAAAACTCCCTGTATTTGTAAGGAGAAAACAAGGTATCCTTGGACTGGAATGAATAAAAGCATAGAGCATCTCAGTATGAGAAAAATGAGGAAGTGGCAGAATTGTGTGTTGAGATCTCCCTCTCCAAGGCATTAGGGAGTTACAGAACACAAGACAGAAAATGAATCACTAAAAGGTCACAGTGGGAGGTATGTGATGTGCTAACTTTAAGGAAATTTTGAAATGGAATCTGTGAGCAAGTCCAGAAGCCACCATCCTTTGAGGAGGGGCAGAGTTTATACCATTTAAGCAAGTCATACCCTCTATAAACCCCTATTTTCTTGCTAATTAAAAGGAGACTAGTAATGCTTGGCTACTGTCTCTTAGCGGGTATCAGGAGAAAAATGTGAGTTCACGTATGGTAAAATGCTCTGAAAATAACTGCAGAAGAATAGCTGAAATTATAAAAAGGGCTCTGAAATTATTATCATAGTTCTTTTGATAAACTGGGGTTGTTTTCCGCGAGGAATATTTCAAAATGACATCAATAAAAGCCAAGAGGCTTGATTTTGAGTTGGGCTTAAGTGTTGGGCTTGAGATGGAAGGGAAAGCCAGGGCTAAGTGAATGAGCATTAACTTGGTTTGGTCTCTGGTCAAAGGTTGGGAGAAAAGTAGATGCCAAGCTGTCCCTTTATTTTCTGTACCATTCTGGTCATGCAAACTTGAGCTCAGAAAGTAAAATGACTCATGTAACTTGCTGCTCAGGCAGCTCTATAATTGCTACACCTGGGGCCTCTTTTGCCCAACTTGTACTCAGCTGCCTCCTAGTTTCCAGGAATGGATCCAGCCTCCAGACAAGGGAATTCACAGTCTGGGACTCTAGTATCAAACTCTGCATGGCTGGTAACCCCACTCTGTCCTTGGCCACTCACACCAAAAACTGGACTCTCTCATTTTTCTTTGGGAACTAACCTCCCCTTACCTTATCCCACACACACTCCTTATTCCTCACCCCTCCGAATCCATTTTCCCCCATATATTTAAATTTTCATAAATGTAGATAAGTCAGCCTAGTTTCCTTACCAACCATCCTGTCTGGGCTTGTCCTGTTCCATTCTGACAGGAAAGGCAGACAGAGCCAAGGAGCTAAAGATGAGTATGGAGGCAAGAACAGGCATAATCATTCAGAGGACCCAGTGAACCAAGACTGCAGGACCAAGCTTGCCAATTGTGCTGCATAGCTAAAGGGCACCAACTGAGAGGGTTGACAGACGGGGCATAGATACTATCTTCCCAGAGAACTCTGTATCATGAGGGTAGTTATATGCCATGCTAAATGCTCTGTTCGCTATTGTTTCATGACACTGTGTATGGTACCCAGCTGGTTCGGTGAATGAAAGACAGCTCTTGCTAACCACTTTCTAAATCTAAACCAGATCAAATAGGATAGAAGTCCCCGAAGATGGGTGTCAGCTCTGGTGTCTATCTTCTTTTCATTCCTTTCTCTTTTCTCTGCCACAGCTTTCCATCTCCTCCCTAGCCTCCATCAGAAAATTGTCATAGGAAAGAATTTCAGAAGCAATTAGTTTAAAAAAGAAAAAGCCTATGTTAGCAAAAACAAAACCATATAGGCTTTGGAATCAAAGAGACTTATATTCAAATCCTGTATTTGCTACCTCTAGCTGGAACATGTGTGTGTGTGTATTTATGTGTGTGTGTGTGTGTGTGTGTGTGAGGAGAGAGAGAGAAAGAAAAAAGGAAGAAGAAGAGTGCCTGACCCATCAAAGACACTCAATAAAGAATAATTTTTTTTTTTTAGACGGAGTCTTACTCTGTCACCAGGATGGAGTGCAGTAGCGTGATCTCTGCTCATTGCAACCTCCGCCTCTCTGATTCAAGCTATTCTCCTGCCTTAGCCTCTCAAGTAGCTGGGACTACAGGCGCGTGCCACCACACCCAGCTAATTTTTGGATTTTTACTAGAGACAGGGTTTCACCATGTTGGCCAGGATGGTCTCAATCTCTTGACCTCATGATCCGCCTCAGCCTCCCAAAGTGTTGGGATTACAGGCGTGAGCCACCGCGCCCGGCCTAAAGAGTAATTTTTATCCTCTTTTTGTTGATAAGATTGATAAGGTGGCCTAGGAGATGGAAAAGTGAGAGAGAGAGGGAGAGAGAGAGAAAGAAAGAGAGAGAGGGGAGAGAGGGAGAGAGAGAGAGAGAGAAATAAGAGTGCCTAGACTCATCATAAACACTCAATAAAGATAATTTTCATCCTATTTTTGTTGATAAGGTGGCCTAGGAGATGGAAAAGTTTTTGATGCACCTCGTTGCCATGGGGAAAAATGGACTATACAAGAGTTTAAAGGGATGAGAGGATTTGGACCATGTATAAATAAAAGGTCAGAACAGTGAGCCAATGCTGTGGTTCTGAGAAGGGAAATGAGAGACAAGTTTAAAGATGGAGAAGATCCACCAAGGCATTTCCTCATTGCCGCTTAGAAATGGAAGCTCAGAGACAAGAGCTAAGGATGGTTAGTAAAGAGGAATAAAGGAAAATGAAAGATATCAAACAGTGATGCCATTTCCAGCCACTCTCAAAATGAATGTGGATCTACATGGATTTACCAATCCAAGCACACAAGGTTCATCAGAGCCTATTTGCATTATTTCCTGCTGCTTCTTTTACTTGACATTTATGTGAATTGGCTCTACAATCCATATCAAATGGCATCTTTCCAGACTTTTTTCCCACAGAATCCATAGACAAAATGTGCATATAAATACATTTTATCTAATCTGTAAATGTAGGGGCTCCTTCAGCTTGTAATGAATCTACATCTACCTGTGCATGTCTACATTACTTCATTTCTCTATGTCCATTTTTTTATTTCATTACATCAGTGAACTCTGGGAAATTCTAGAAAGTATCTGCATTTTTACAACAATGCAGTGAATGGTAGTTAAATTATTAAAAGCCGATTTCCAAAATGCTTGTTGAATGTTGATGACAAAATTAAGTCCTTTATTTACAGACAGCTTAAGATTACTTCTTAATTTTAAGAGGGAGAGGAATGGGTGGAGGGGAATTGGGAACATATATAAACATACACATAGGCAGAGAATATATAGAGAGGCATATATGGAATATACACTTTTGTACTGCCCCTAAAATTACTGAGTGAAAACGTTTCAGAGGATACTGACAAAAGACCTAGAAGTTGCTGAAGAGCCTATGCATTCACATCTATAGCCAATAAATATATAGAAATTGACTTATATGGAGACATGCTGTGCTTAACAATTTTCCCCACTTTGGCAAAGCCAATGGACTCACATTCTGAGCTAGATAAGTGTGTAGGTAAAAAAGACAGTTGTAATATTGAGGGTATAGCAGCCATCCCTTTATAGTTTGGCTAACAAATACTGGGAAACTAGGATCTGTGAAGTATATAGCAATCATGTAAAACAAAACACCAAAGGAGAACTTACCCCGGGATGCCCACTACTGTCAGACTTTATGGTCCAGTTCAGGGCTCTTTTGGAAGAGTTCAATTGAGTTAGCTCATATAGGTCTCCAAGATTGCTTCTTTTACCTTGAATGCTAGGGGTCAGGTCCTGCTGGGGAAGCCCTCAGGCACTGTAGGTGGTCCATTAACTCGTTCAACCATTAACTCCTTCATTTCCTACAAAGTGTAATTGACTGCTTTGCCCCATTGCAATTCCAAAGGCAAGAGGCTTGCCTTTCCCAAAGTGCATTCCTTATTTGCAAAAAAGCCTAGTGCCTTGACAAAGTTTAGTGCCCACATTCTTGGTGCTGTTTGGCACAGGTCATGTTCTTTGGTTGGCTTATATGGTATGTAAACACAATACTCTATGCTTATCCGTCCTCTAGGTCCCTATCTACCATGGTGTTCATTGTCTCCCTTCCCTCCCCCGCTCCCCCACCCTTGCCTTAGTGAACCATCATCATCTCTCATCTGAATTAGTGCAGTGTCTTCTAACTAACCTCTTTGCTTCTACCCTACCCCTTTCCACTGTACCCGGAGTCTTAACCAACCACAGCTGCTGGAGCTTTAAAATGCAAATTTGATCGTATCACTTTCAGCTTAAAATTCTTCTGTGACTCTCCTTCAGAAACCAAATGCAAACTTCTTAATAGGCTACATAAAAAGGCCCCAGGGGTCTGACCTTTATCCTCAGTCTCCAGCCTCAGTCCTCAGACTCCCTGCTGGCACCCTGTCTTGAGTCATTATGCGTGACTTGCACTTCTGTAAACATAATGTATTTTCTCACACATTTATGTCTGTTCCTGCTGGTGCAATTTTTTTTTACCTTTTATTTTAGGTTCAGGGATACATGTGCAGGTTTGTTATATAGGTAAACTGTATGTCATGGGACTTTAGTGTACAGATTATTTTGTTAACCAGGTAATAAGCATAGTATCTGATAGGTAGCTTTTCTGATCCTCTCCCTCCTTCCACCCTACACCCTCAAGTAGGTAGGCCCCATTGACTGTTGTTCCCCTCTTTGTGTTCTCATCATTCAGCTTCCTCTTATAAGTGAGAAATAAGGTATTTGGTTTGCTGTTCCTGTGTAAGTTTGCTAAGGATAATGGCCTCCAGCTTCATCCATGGTACTGCAAATGACATAATCTTGGTCTTTTTATGGCTGCATAGTTTTCTATGGTGTATATGCACCACATTTTCATTTTCCAGTCTATCATTCATGGGCATTTAGGTTGATTCCATGTCTTTGCTATTGTGAATAGTGCTGCAATGATTACACACATGTCTGTGTTGCTATGGTAGAATGATTTATATTCCTTTGGGCATATACCCAATAGTGAGATTACTGGGTCAAATGGTAATTCTAAGTTCTTTGAGGAATCACCACACGCTTTTCACAATGGTCGAACTAATTTACACTCCCACTAGCAGTGCATAAGCATTCCCTTTTCTCTACAACCTTGCCAGTATGTTATTTTTTGACTTTTTATTAATAGCCATTCTGACTGGTGTGAGATGGTATCTCATTGTGGTTTTGATTTGCATTTCTCTAATGATTAGTGATGTGAAGCATGTTTTCATATGCTGGTTGACCGCATGAATGGCTTCTTTTGAAAAATGTCTCTTCATGTCCTTTGCCCACTTTTTAATGGGGTTGTTTTTCTTGTAAATTTGCTTAAGTTCCTTATAGATGATGAATATTAGAGCATTGTCAGATGCACAGTTTGCAAGTATTTTCTACCATTCTGTAGGTTGTCTGTTCACTCGGTTGATAGTTTCTTTTGCTGTGCAGAAGCTCTTTAATTAGATCCCATTTTTCAATTTTTGCTTTTTATCCAATTGCTTTTCATGTCTTCATTATTAAATCTTTGCCAAGTCCTATGTGCTGAATGGTATTGCCTAGGTTGTCTTCCAGGGTTTTTACAGTTTTGGGTTTTACATTTAAGTCTTTGATCCACCTTGAGTTAATTTTTGTATATGGTGTAAGAAAGGGGTCCAGTTTCAATCTTTTGCATATTGCTAGCCAGTTATCCTAGCATTTATTTAATTTGTTGAATAGGGAGTCCTTTCCCTATTGCTTGCTTTTGTCAACTTTGTCAAAGATCAGATGGTTGTAGGTGTGTGGCCTTATTTCTGGGCTCTCTCTTCTGTTCCATTGGTCTATGTGTCTGTTTTTGTACCAGTACCATGCTGTTTTGGTTACTGTACCCCTGTGGTATAAAGTCAGGTAATTTGGTACCTCCAGCTTTGTTCTTTTGCTTATAATTGCCTTGGCTATTTGGGCTATTTTTGTTGTTGTTGTTGTTACATATGAATTTTAAAATAGTTTTTTCTAGTTCTGTGAAGAATGTCATTGGTAGTTTGATTGAAATAACATTGAATCTATACATTATTTTGGGAAGTATGGCCATTTTAATGATATTGATTCTTACTATCCATGAGCTTAGGATGTTTTTCCATTTGTTTGTGTCTTCTCTGATTTCTTTAAGAAGTAACTCTGTAACTCGCATTGTGGAGATCTTTCACCTCCCTAGTTAGCTGTATTCCTAGGTATTTTATTCTTTCTGTAACAATTATGAATGCGTATTGCATTCCTGATGTGGCTGTCAGCTTGGCTGTTGTTGGTGTCTAGGAATACTAGTGATGTTTGTGCATTGATTTTGTATCCTGAGACTTTGCTGACATTGTTTATCAGATCGAGGAGCTTTGGGGCAGATACTATGGGGTTTTCTAGATATAGAATCATGTCACCTACAAACAGAGATAGTTTGACTTCCTCTCTTCCTATTTGGATGCCTTTTACTTATTTGTTTTGCCTGATTGCTCTGGCCAGAATTTCCAATACTATGTTGAATAAGAGTGGTGAGAGAGGACATCCTTGTCTTGTGCTGGTTTGCAAGGGGTATGCTTCCAGCTTTTGCCCATTCAATATGATGTTAACTATGGGTTAGTCATAGACGACTCTTAATATTTTGAAGTATGTTCCTTCAATGCTTACATTATTGAGGGTTGTTAACATGAAAGGATGTTGGCAATTCTAATGCCTAGAATGCCCTTCCTATCCTCTCTGCCTATGTGTTGTTATGGTAGAATGATTCTATCTCTGATTCATCTTTTTTAAAGGGTTTTATTGAGATACAATTTACATAGCATGTAATTCACTAATTTAACATATGCAACTCTGTGGGTTTTAGTTTGGCCATAGAGTTGTGTAACCATCACCACTATTTAATGTCATAATATCTTGGCTTTTCCCAAAGAAAACTTGTACCCATTAGCAGACTTTCAAACTCCTGCCCTTCCTCCAACCCCTGGGAACCATTATCTACTTTCGGTCTTTATTGATTTGTCTGTTTCAGATTCATCTTTCAAGATTTCTCAGGTGTTGCCTCCTCTTGTTTGTCTTCCAGGCCCCAGATTTCAAATTCTGTTCTCTGGATTCCAATAATACCCTATGCAAGGCTATGTCTTAGCGTTTATTCCACTAAATTTTTGCCTGCCTCCCCCCAAGAAGTAACTTTCTCCTCTCTGAAACTCCAATGTCTAAAACTTTGCCTGGCTCATAGGTAGTGCCCCATAGCTACTGCCTAAATGAAGGAATGACAGGGAGGGAGGGCTTTTCAATGAGTGGGTGAGAGATGAGTGAGTATATAAGCCAGACAGTGAGTGCTTAAGTGTCCATTTTTCAGCTCACTTACACTTAAATAAACTCAGCATCCACTACATTGATGTCTCTTCCATCTCTACAGTTGATGTGCATGTCCTAGAATCTAGGAAAACATTTCCATAAGTGGTGTAGAAGGAATATATCCTAGGAAATATTCATGATACAGCATTTTAAGCTTTACCTATGCAACTAACAGCAACACTCTCAGACCATCTTTCTGCTTAATGTTTTCAATTTCTCTCTCTCTCTCTCTCTCTCTCTCTCTCTCTCTCTCTCTCTCACACAACACACACACACACACACACACACACACACACTCTTTCTCCGTCCTACTCCTTCTCTCCCCACTCTCCACACACCCTCAGGATATTTGCTTTTGTTTTTTAAAACACATTTTAGAATATCTCTGTTTAACAATGGTCTTAAAATTTAAAAAATACTTTGGCATGATATATCTGAACAAAAATCCACTTTGAAAGCTGTTTAATTATTCCATTTTAATATACCACATTTCTTTGTTCGTGATTGGATATTAAAAAGCTCATTAGCAAGGGAACATAAAACAATTTAACAACACAATAGAATATAAAGATGTTTAAAAAGAAACTGTCTTATTTTCAGCATTTTCTTGGCTAGAGGCAAATGGGGTGCACCCTGACTCTGGCTACCATTTTGGACCTTTATGTGTCTCTATGCCTTTCTCCCTGTTTCAACTTCCTCCTTGTCTTTTTATCTCTTACCATCTTCCTTGTCTCTTTCCTCCTCCATTCCCAATCTCTCTGTCTCTCTCTCTCTCTTTTCAATTTTCTCCTCTGCCCATTCTGCTGCTTGAGGCTATTTTAAATGTTTCACCTCTGTTTCTCCTCCACTTTCTCTTTCATTCTTCCTGACTAGTCTATTTTCTCTTTCTTTCCTCCTGTTCATTTCACACATGTAGGATGAGGTAGGAAAGGCACAATGGTGGGGCATGAGCAGGAAACGAGAGGGGAGGGAGAGCTAACAATGGGGCTGTCTTTCACCTACTCCGTTATCTGCCACCAAAGGAAATATGTGCTGGTCTAAAATCACCCATATTTCTTCCCCTTAAGGTTAGGCACATAACCTCTCTGTGCCTCATTTTGTCCTCTAAAAAAATTAAAGCAAAACAATACCTTCCCAGACTACCTCCCAAAGATGTTAGGGGCAAACCTGGGAATGCATATGAAAAAAAAATGAAAAGAAACAGACCCCTGTGATTGGGAAGCACGGAAGAGGAAAGAGTGGGAGGATGACGGCCTTGCACTGCATAGGGATCCAATTAACTGAGGATTGCAGTTCTTGCCCTTTTGAGGAATGTGTTTCTTTTCACTTTGTTCTACTCACCAAATCACTTGGTTGTTTGTGTACCTCGTTTGAATGTTCTTAGTGTCTTCAGAGGGGAAGGATAACTTGCTCCTTTGTATGCTGTTGATTTTTACCCCTTCCTTTTCTCCTCCCTTGGGCTAGCAAACGGAACCTCCAGCAGCCAGCTCTCTACCCCCAAGTCTAAGCAGTCTCCCATCTCTACGCCCACCAGTCCTGGCAGCCTCCGGAAGCACAAGGTATTATGTCTCTTATACCTTACTAAACCTCTTTGCACTTGGAGTTTCCCTGAATGGCTGAGTAAAAGTTTTCTCTTCCATTCTAACTCAACAGCACATTAAGGTCAGAAATTTTCTTCATCTGGCTCCATTAGCTTGAAGTTCTGGAAATCAAAGCAGGGAGCAAGCTTCTTAGTCACTTTTATATATTCCTCCAATTCCTGGTTTATTTATTTCCTGCTACATTCTAGCACTTCTTCCAAAGGGTCTCCAAAGGGTCTCCAAAAGGTCTCCAAAGCTAATGAGGTAATCAAACCATGTTTTGGGACATGGGTTGAGCACTTGTCTCCCCAATTCAGAGACATAGCAAAGGGGGTGTTAAGGGCACTTTATGTCACCAGGCACCAGTTAGTGGAAATGACAAAGATAGCAGTCCCAAAAAGTTGCACTGAGTTGCTCACTCCATTTAGATTTACTGGACATCAACAAATGAATAGCTCGTAGTTTCACTGTGTACTCTTCATTACCATGCAGATTCCGGTGCAGTGTAGGAAGAGAGCACATATACACATTACATCGGCCATGGCCACCATGTATACCTTAAGGTATTCCAAATAAATATATCATTAAATAACAGAAGTACGTCAATTCTCTAGCCCCGCTACCCAAACAGATTCTCACCCAGAAATCTCAGTGTAGAAAATCTGGAGTGATCACTGTCTTGAACCTCTTATACTTAAGGCAGTGTTAATGTGGCTTCTTTTCTGGTTACCATACTGTGGAGCAACTTCTTCTAGCCTTCTCTTATTTTTTTCCTGCTCATAGGACTTGATATGAGATGGTAAAGGGCAAAGAGCCACCAATATGGCTAACTGCATCACAGAACCAGAGATGGTCAGAGCTGGAAGACACCTTAGATGGAGATAAATTAGTTTTACTTGATTCTCTAATCTTATGAGGTTTGACATTTTACAGATGAGAAAGTTGAGAGCCAGAAAGGTTACGTTACTTACTAGGGTAACATACCTAGGTACAAGAGTGATACCCAAGGCACCATCAGTGGTATGCTGGAGCCAGCTCACACTAGGTGGTGAGAGCTGATTGTGTACATTGCTTCTCAACCCTCTGTTGAGTGACATCATGTTTGTAACTTGAATTTGGCCATGGTGGGAATATTTACACCATGGAAATTAACAAATACTATAAGTCAAGGTTGTTTTTTTCTCACAGAAAATCAGTTGCTAAACATTTAACAGCACACAACTGCCTTTCATTTTCTTTTTTCTATATCTTTTAATTTCCTGGCTAATCTGGCTATTGCCTGCCCCATAATTTCTAATGTCTGTTCCATTGCTTTAATGACCTCTTTAACTTCTGCTATTGAACCGTCCAGAACTTTCTCATTGTCCTGCTGAGCTACTTCATTTCCCCAAAGAAGTATTTGCTGAACTCTGTATAACCAGTGTTACCTAGAGATTATGAGATGGATGAAAATTATTTTTACAGTTGGCTTTTAGTTATTCTTTGCTGAGCAGCAAAGCTTGTAAATATGGACATGCCAAGATGGGAATAGTCTACTTCTGTCATTCCACTGTCCACACAGCACCTCCTATACTACCCAGTTTCTTACTACATCTTTGCCATATGCCTTCCTGCCCCTACCTTCCTTCTGGGAAGCATGACTTACCCTAGCATATTCCATCGGTACCTTCCCTAAAGTGTGAAGGCAGCTTGGACATTGGTCTGCACACTCTAGTCATTCAGTTTTTCAACTGACATGTTTAGGTTATTTAGGCGAGGACCCTCCATCCATAAGCCCACCAAGGCAAGTGTTTGCATTGTTAAACTATTTTTCCTGGTGGGGCTTGCAGGCACTTATGACTCAATTCTAACCATTGAAGGACTAGAACAAGCTCACGGGTGGCAGCATTGTCAGAGCTTCACAGTTTTCTTAACTGTGGAATTTTCAGTGTTTCATTTTAGTTTGAAAATTACTTTTTAAAGACAGTTAAGCAAGCAAATGTTAAGTAACGCATTATGTCATTTTCTAGAGCAAGCTTTTAAATAAACATTTAAATTTGGTATAATTCTCACTATTTTTATAGCTCTTTATTTTTATATCATTTCAAACTTACAGAAGAGTTGCAAAAATAATAAACAACTTATGTATCTCTTTACAGTGATTCACTAGTTGTTTATATTTTGCCTCCTTTACTTATTTCTTATGTTCTCTCTCTCTATATATATACACATATATAATATATATAGACACATACACAAAGAAATATGTAGTACATGTTATTATTTTTCTGAACCATTTGAGATTAACATCACAGGCAAACAGTATGCTTCTTTACCCCTCAATATGTCAGTATGTAGTTCCTAAGAGCAAGGATTTTTTTCTTTCATAGCCATAACACAATCATCAAAATTAGGAAATTTAACATTGGCACAAAACTATTATATGCTCTACAGTCCATATTCAAACTTTATCATTTGCTTTAATAATGCTCTTTTTCTGGCCCAAAGTCCAATCTAGAATCACATGTTGCAAGTTCTCATGCCCTTTTAGTTTTCTTTAATTTGGAAAAGTTCCTGAGACTCTCTATCTCTCAGTACAGTATATTTTAGAAATAAAGAGTACAAGCCAGTTATTTGGTAGAATGCTTTTCAATTTGGGCTTGTCTGATGTTTCATTGTGAATAGATTCAGATTCTAAATTTGGGGCAGGAATATCATAGGAGTGATGTTGTATCCTCTTAGTACATCCTAAGAGAAGCAATAGCATCATGCTTACACTACCAGTAATGGAGATTGAACTGGTTTTTCTGAATAAGCTAAAAAGCTTGTGACCTTGTGTCAGTCCCCCTGGGTCTCAGGTCCTAGATTCATGCTTCTGCTTTCACACAGCTACCTGAAACTTAGCACCATCAAGTCTCTGGGCAGCAGGCCTGAGCAGATCTCATATGAACTTCCGGAAAGTGGACCTGAAAGGTGTGAGTCATGATGGAGACAGGAAGCAGATGGCTGAGGCCATGACTTTCCTCCTGCACAATTGGAAACAAACTTGAAGTCCCAGCATCCCTTTGGTAACTTTTGATGGCTGTGGCGGGACCCTAAGCTGTAATCAGCCTCTTGGCTTCTTCTCTTAAGCAGTTCATGAAGAATCTTTTTTAATGCAGCTGCAATGGGGTTAGCCAAAGTCCGCATACTCAAGTGTCACAATATGGACACGAAGTAAATCCTTGGATAGCTAATGAGAACAACATTTTGCATTTTCATACTGCTTTTTTCTATTGCACAGCCATTTTCTCATTTACCCTTGTGATATCCCTGTGAAAGAGACAGGACAGATAGCATTTTCCTTTTACAGATGAGAAAAAGAGGTGCAGAGGAAAGACAGTCCCAGTATGATTCAGCAAAAATTTATTAAGTATCCCCTTTGGAGAAAGTACATAGTAAAGACTTTTTAAAAAACCTAGAAACATAAGGAAACTCTTTGATTTATTTAATTTTTAAAATTTCAGATCAGTGATTGCACCAATGGCTTGAAATTTGGAGGCATTTTGTATGCAAACTTGTCTAGAGACTAGAGGAAAGTATATTCAACATATTATTTGAAGATATAACTAATGTTATTTAAATATACATTCTCCTCTGTTTCCAGACTTCTCTTGTCTTCTTGTAAGTGCTTGGAGAGGCCCTTTGATGAATGAAGTAGGGTCCTGACCCTTAAATCACAAATGCAACTAACTCTAATATTAAAGTGGCTTTGGGTAGTGTGATCAAGAGCTAACGAAAGGACTGCATGAACACAAAGGAGGGTAGGAAAGGCATCCTACTTCGGGAGGGTGGGGGGAGATAGGGAAAGCTTTTCACAGAGGTGACATTTAAGTGGCTGGTGAAGAGAACAAGCATGCCAGCTTTAAAAAAAGTCACCAAGAACAAAATCACACCATCATAAAAGTACAGAGCACGTTTGGGAAATAGAAAACCCAAACTAAAAGCCAGATTTCTCAAAACTCCTCCCTGTCTTCCTTTGGACTATAAGCTCCTTGGACCAGAGACCAACTTTTTGTTTTCTCTAACACAATAGTATCGCCAGCACAGCTGTATTTGTTACAAACATTTTGTTCTGTAGGGCTCTAAGGGACTAAGCAAATGAATTTCAGGTGCAAATTATTTGTATTGTTAAGCAATATGGTATGTTTCTGTATTTCTACATATCAATCAACAAAAACAGAATGTTGAGATAATTCCTTTTCCTGAACATTGTTCTACCCATACAAGAAAATACATTTTGAATACGAAATAAATTGATAGAGGTACAGCATTCAGAAGTTCATAATTATACCTAGTTCTATGAATTATCTCCATATCCTGCATCTCACGCCATTCATTCAGAGCCTCACAGCAGCTACAAGTGGAATCTCTTTAGGATTCTACCCTCGGGCCTTATCCCCACTTCCTTCAGAGTCTTCAGATAATATTTTCCACCAACCAAGCAACTCCATTTAATTGTCTGTTACATGAATAATGCTAAAGCCCAATGGTTCAGTGTGCTGGGACTCAAAGTGGCCTCCATATTATTAAAAGGCCCTTTTGTACTGCCTAAAAAATACCCAGAGAGTTCACTAACTTGACAATGTCTGTCCCATTTCTCTTGCTTTGGTGTAACTAAAGAAAAAAAAAATAGGTTTTCACTTTTTATTCTCTGTAGTTCTTTTGTTGTTTGAAATGCTTATAACTAGAACGTATTCATGTGTGCTTCAGTAAATAAAACTGGAAAAAAGATACCATGGTTAACCTTAAAAAAAAAAAATAGAATCATTGCATTTTATAGAATTTTGGAACGAGAAGAAACCTTAAAAATCTTCCTCAATTTTAAAATCTGGAAGCAAGGGCCCTGAAAAGGGAAGTTAAATGGCAAAGGTAGGCCTAGAATCTAAGTCTCCAGACTCTTCATCCTGTGCTTTTTCTATTACAGTGTTGTTTCATCATATACAAGTTTAACTTAATGGAATTCATCAATAGTCACAACATAGTAATAGAGCAAACAACTATAAAACTGCCTCTTACATTTGTACATGTCGTTACGTCCTGAATATCACTACATACATACATATGCATATATATATATGTATACACACACACACACACACACACAAGCATATTGCTGTATATGGCTGCATTTTCAGAAGTGACATAAACAGTATTTAATTGTCAATATAAAGGATTTTCAAAGATAGTTTAAAAAATAACAGCTTATTGAGATATAATTCACATAGTATAGAAGTCACTTCTCTAAAGTGTACAGTTTGGCGGTTTTTAATGTAATTTAGTATACCACTATCTACTTTTAGAATATATTCATCACCCTCAAAATAAACCCCTTACCTATTAGCAGTCACAGCCCCTTCCCCTTCCATCCAACCCCTGGCAACCAACCACTAATCAATTCTGTTTCTATGGGCTAGCATATATGAAATATTTCATATACATTTCCCTCTGAAAACTGCTTTAGGTGCATCCTATAAGTTTTGGTGTGTTGTGATTTCATTTTCCTTTATCTCAAGGTATTTTCTAATTTTTCTTGTGATTTCATTTTTGACTCACTGGTTACTCATGAGTGTGCCGTTTAATTTCAACACATATATAAATTTCCTGAATATCTTTCCATTATTGTTTCTAATTTAATTCCACTGTAGCCAAAGCATATAATTTGTATCATTTAAATCCTTTTAAATTTATTGAGAATTGTTTTATGACCTACCATATGATCTATCCTGGAGAATGTTCCATGGGCACTTGAAAAGAATATGTATTCTTCTCTCGTTCGATAGAGTATTCCATAGATGTGTATTTGTTTATAGTATTGTTCAAGTCCTCTATTCACTTGTTGGTCTTCTATCTAGTTGTCCTACCCATTATTGAAAGTGGGATATTTAAGTCTTACAACTAATATACTTGAACTGTTTATTTCTACTTTCAATTCCATCAGTTTTTGTTTCATGTGTTCTGGTACTCTGTTAAGATACATAAATATTTATGTTTATGTTTTCTGGATATATTAATTCTTTTTATCATTATAAAATGTTTTTCTTTGTCTCTAATAATAATTTTTGTCTTAAAGTCTATTTTTTTCTGACATCAGTATAGCAATTCTAGCTCTCTTCTAGTTACTGATTGTATGGTAAATCTTTTTCCGTCATTTTGCTTTGAACATATTTGTGAGTTTGATTCTAAATTGTTTCTCTTTTAAACAGCATAGAGTTGGATCATGTTTTTAAAAATCTATTTTGCCAGTCTCTACCTTTAATTGGATTGCTTTATCTACTTATGTTTAATATAATTACTGGTAAAGTAGGAATTACATCTACAATTTTGCTATTTTCTGCATACGTTATATCATTTTTTGTTCATTACTCAGTGCTTGCCTTTTATGTGTTAAATATATTTTTCTAGTGCACCATTTTAATTCCCTTGTTGTATTTTTGCTAATTTCATTTTGAGTAATTTTTTTAGTGGTTTCCTTGTGGATTACAATTCACATTTTAATACACTGTATTTAATATTAATACAAACTCGATTTAAATTGTATATAAAAATTTTTCTGTAGCATAGCTCTGTTTCTTTCCCTCTCCTTTGTTCTCTTACTGGCATACAAATTACATCTTTATACATAATAAGTCCATCAACAGATTCTTATAATTACTAGTTCAAGTAGTTGTCTTTTGAAATAAGCCAGACACAGAAAGAAAAATATTGTATGATCTCATTGTGGGCTCTAAAAAAAAGGTCAAATATATAGAGATGGAGAATAAAACAGAGGTTACCAGCAGCTGGGGACAAAAGGGGAAGAAATAAGGAGACGTAGGTTAAAGGATCCAAAGTAGCAGATATGTAGGATGAATACATCTAGAGATCTAATGTAAAATATGAGGACTATACATTAAAATTGTATTAGGGAGGAAGTAGATTTTAGCTGCTCTTGTCAGCAAAAAACAAAACAAAACAAAACAAAAAAACTGTTTTACTATAGTAACTACTGTACTATCTATTTGTATCCCATAACATCATGTTGCAAATTTCAAATACACACAGTAAAATTTATTTTTAAAAATGAAAGAGTTACAAAAATAAATTTGTACTGACTTTTGTGTTTGCTTACACATTTACTATTCTTTTAGTTATGTGGATTTGAATTACTTTCTAGTATCCTTTAATTTCTCTGTGGATGATTCTCTTTGTATTCTTCTGTGGACAGGTCTGCTAGCAATGAATTTTTTGTGTCTATCTGGGGATGCTTTCATTTCTTCTTTGTGATAATGATAATTTTGAATGAAAAGGATACTTTTGTTTGCTTTCATTAAATGCCTTGATCCAGTAAGACTCCAAGCCTTTGCCAAGGGACTCTGTTCCTGTGTTGGGACATGATTTCAGTGTTCTGCCAGGCACTTTACAACTCCACCTTAGCATTCTCTTGCTGCTTGGACAGGGCCTCAGGGTCAGCCAGTGTGCAGAGATTAGGGCCATCTCACTTCTTTTCTAAGAATACACCCAGTCCTAAACTTGTGCCTGGCCTTCTAGATTCCCAGGAATATGTCTGAGCTTTTCAAAGATCCCTATAGACACATTATTCCTTTTAAGGTTTTCAGCAGCTTGATTTGCCCCAACTTTTGCCCTCCTCCTCATACAGCTATGATTTTTAAACAATTGCAATTAATCAATGTCCCCTGAAAAGGCTGTTCACAGAGAGTGTGCTCCGAGTCAGGTTAAAAAGAGAAGAACCTGGCAAATGGGAGTTTCCAGGGAGCTACCACACAGGTCAAAGAGTGACAATTCTCTGGGAATGGGTTATTTGGAGAGCTCCCAAATCCCCAACTACATCGTCCAGTAACTACTAGTTTGCTGTTTTTCACAGGTACTGTAGTCGTGACTGTCATTTTTCAAGGCTAGCATGGAACTGGAGAGAGGGAAAATGGAAATAGGGCAAGTCGAAACACCAAAAATCTTAGTATTTTTACAAGATTCATCAGTTTTTCTTCAACACTGTTTGGACTATTGCAAGTTTTTGGTTAATTTTTAGAGTCCTGAAAAAGTTAATTTTGACAATTTTTCCAGTGTTACTGCATTTGTTGAGGAACAGATTTTCAGAGGGTCTTATGCCACCTTTCTGGAAGTCCAGAGCTCAAAGATACTTTTGACTATGTTCACTTTACTCCAGTACTTCAGAATTAATCCCTTCAGAGATGCAACTACATTGTATGCCACTTTGCCTCAATTCCATTTTGCATGTATTTGTTGCATTTCTAGTATTTCCTTGGCATTGTACATCCTACCTGTTTATCAGTTTTCTAAGAAACTTCTGTTGGGTAGTTTTGAGCAGGGATGCTGAATCCTGCCTGTGCCTTGGTAATTTCTGCATGGATCACCCCCCACACAATCTAAAATATGTTTTTTACATATTTAAAGGGTTGTAAAAGAGCAAAACCCAAACAAACATTGAAGAATGTGTGACAGAGACCATATGTGACCAGCAAAGAAAACTTAAAATATTTACTCTCTAACCTTTTACAGAAAAATTTGCCTACCCCTGACTTACAGTGAAGGAATGGTAGGTTGATGAGACCTGAGTCTATTTGCTGTAGTTGCCTTTGTTGTATTTCTTAATCATTCAATATTCCTTTAGGACTCCCAAATTATAGTCTCAGAGCTAGAAGAAACCTTACATATTGTTCACTGATAAAGAAACCAATACTCAAGGGCTTGTTCAATGTCATAGTATTAATTATCCAGGACTAAACCTCAGGTTTCTGATTATGCTTTACTCCTCTTTTCATTTTAAGGTGCCTACAAGTTTTCCTGTCACTTCTTTCTCAGCAAAAAGCATTTCCAATGTTAGATAAATTCTCAATGTTAGATAAATAAGTCCTTCTCCTCTCCCACTCTTGTCCCTCTTCCTCATTTCTGCTTTTGTGTCCACCTTAAGGAGAGCTGTGTTCTCCAATTTTCTTGACCAATCCTCTGCTGAAGTTCTTGTCCTTATGATACTAAAGCAGTGGCAAGGCGGTGGGGGTGAGGGTGCTATAAAGTAGCCACAGAGTTGATTCTGTATTTTCCATTTCTCTTTGGCATCTACCGATAGTATGCATGGAAAAAATGTGATTTTCATATTGTGTTCCATTTGGGGAAGGTGAGAAGGGTAGAACTGAGTGAGATTTTGCCATGTGTTGGGCTTCCACACAAGATTTAATTTGAATAGAGGATTTAAAGGGGGAGAGAGAGGAGGAAGGAAGAGAGAGGGGGAAAGAGTTAAAAACCATGAATTTAGACCATAGATGGAGGAATCACAAGGATCTTCAAATAAAGCCCTTGGAGCAATGGGAAAAATCAGGTGCTATGGTCGTCTCCAGCCGCCATCTCCTCAAGACAGAGATAAGGCTTGGGGCAGTATTGGATCCAAGGAATCCCAATTCCTGGAAGCATCAGAAAATAAGTTGAAAGTAGGTAGATGTGAGCATTTTCCCAGCTATCATTTATTCAGGGCCTGAAAATTCTCTGGAAGATTTGAAATGAAACTACATATGTATTCACAACAGATTTTGACAAGGGTGCAAACGTCAGTCAATGGAGGAAAGACAAGTCTTTTCAATTAGAAGCTGCTGGAGCAGCTGAATATCCACAGGCAAAAAATAGAAGTGTCATGGCCAGGTGCGGTGGCTCATGCCTGTAATCCCAGCACTTTGGGGGTCTGAGGAGGAGGATCACTTGAAGTCAGGAGCTTGAAACCAGCCTTAGCAGCATGGGGAAACTTTGTCTCTACCAAAAATAAAAAAATTAGCTGGGCGTGGTGGTAAGCTCCTGTAATCCCAGCTACTCGGGAGGCTGAGAGGTAGGAAGTGCTTGACTTTGGGAGGCAGAGGTTGCAGTGAGTGGAGATCGTGTCACTGCACTCCAGCCTGGGTGACAGAGTGGGACTCGGTACAAAAAAAGTTTCTTGATCTCAATCTCATATCTTACGCAAAAATTAACTAAGGATGGATTATAAGCAAAGAATTCTTAGATTTGACAACAAAAGTAAAATCCATAAATTAAAAACTCATAAATTGGGTAAATCGGACCGCATCAAAATTAAAAATGTTTGCTCTGCCAAAGACCATGCAAAAGGTGTGAAGATGTGAAAAGACAAGATAAAGATAAGAAAAAGATTTGCAACCCAATATCTAATTAAAGGCTTATTTAAAGAATATGAAATAACTGTTAAAACTTACCAGTAAGAAAAAAAATCTAATTCAGAAATGAATAAAATCATGAAGAAACCTTTCATTGAGGAAGAATATACAGATGAAAACTAAGCACATGAAAAGATGTTAAATATCATTAGCCAGCAGGGAAATGTAAATTATAACCACAATGAGATATCAGTACAAATCCACAAGAATGAGTAAAATAAAAAAAATAGTGGAAACATCAAATATTGCAGAGGATGTGGAGAAACTGAATTACTAATACTTTGCTGTTGGGAGGTGAGACTGTAAATGGTACGGCCACACTGGAAAGCAATATGGCATTCCTTACAAAACTAAACATGCAATTACCATATGACTCAGCAATTTTACTCCTGTCTGTCCCAAAGAAATGAAAATGTATGATCACACAAAAACTTATACAGTACAGGAATGTTTACAGCAGCTTTATTTGCAATAGCCCAAAACTTGAATCATTTCAACGTGTGCTTCAGCAGGTGAGTGGCTAAACAAACGGTGGTACGTCTATACCGTAGAATACTGCTCAGCAATATAAAGGAGCAGACTCTTGATACATAATGGTTTACAGGAGTCTCCAGGGAATTATGCTGAATGAAAACAGCCAATCCCAAATGTTATATACTGTATGGTTTCATTCATATAACATTCTTGAGATTCCAAAATTACAGAGATAGGAAACAGATTATTGGTTGCCAGGGCTCAGGGATGAGGGGAGGGTTGCATGGAGCTCTAATGGGGTAGCACAAGGGGCCTTGTGGTGAGGTACAGTTCCATATCTTGACTATGGTGATGGTCACACAAATATACACACATGATAAAATTGCACAGGACTACACACACCCACATACATACCCCACACACAAATTATTGCATGTTAAGCTGCAAGATCGTACCATTAGGGGAAAATTGAGTGAAGGGTACAATGGTAAAAGGGTACCTCCCTGTACATTTTTTTCACTTCCTGTGAATCTATAATTATAATGTAAAAATTAAAGAAAGTATGAATAAAAAACCTAAAAGAGCCACTCCAGAGCTCAAGATATCAAGAAAAGGAGAATTAACTTTGTCTCTTCTCTTCTTATAGGACCTGTACCTGCCTCTGTCCTTGGATGACTCGGACTCGCTTGGCGATTCCATGTAAAGGAGGGGAGAGTTCTCAGAGTCCAGAGTACAAATCCAAGCCTATCATTATAGTAGGGTACTTCTGCTCAAATGTCCAACAGGGCTATTGGTGCTTTCCAGTTTTTATTTTGTTGTTGTTGTTGTTATTTTGAAAAACACACTGTAATATGTTGGGTTTATTTTCCTGTGATTTCTCCTCTGGGCCACTGATCCACAGTTACCAATTATGAGAGATAGATTGATTACCATCCTTTGGGGCAACCTTCCAGAAATGCAAAATGTGCTAGTCCATGACCTTTCAATGGAAAGCTTAGGTGCCTGTGTTATTTTTGCCCTGTCTCTATTTTGCCCATACAGTCTTCCTCCTGTAGAGGGCTGTTTACATATACAACACTTAAAATGTTTGTGTGGGGATAAAAGCTCATTAGCAGATCCAAGAATGACAAACACAAGTGCCCCTTTTCTCTGGATCTCAAGAATGGTGGAGCACATGGAAGGACAGCAAGGCAACTCCCCAGCCTCACTCTTCACTTCTGATTGAGGCCCGGGTTTGTTGTCCAGCACCAATTCTGGCTGTCAATGGGGAGAAATACCAGCAACTTAAAATTGTGACACCAGATGCTTAGGATCCTGGTGCTGGGTTAACTAAAAAGAGAATAGGCAAAATTGGAAAATACCGCAGACATTTCAGAAGAGTTTATAAAGCACAGTGAATTCCTAATTCCTGGTCAATCTCCCCACTGAGGCAATTTGGAATCAATAAACAATTGACAAGAATTTGGAGTAAGGGACTTCATATACCTGATTCCTCTAGGAGGCTGTCTAACATACCACATGATTACATGAACTGTATGGTATCCATCTATCTCTGTTCTATTGAATGCCTTGTTAACAGCCAACACTGAAAACACTGTGAGAATTTGTTTTCAGGTCTGACACCTTTCAGTCTCTTTTTATAGCAAGAAATCAATATCCTTTTTTATAAAAACTCATGTCTGTATTTCAGGAGCAAACTCTTCAGGCTCCTTTTTGTAAACTGGTGACTTTTCTTTTGTCTAAAAAACACGTGAAGAAAATTTACCAAAAAAAGCAGAATAATAATGTAGTTTAGAAATTATGCTGTCACTGCCAAACAGTAACCTCCAGGAGAAAACAAAATGAATAGCAGAGGCCAATTCAATAGAATCAGTTTTTGATAGCTTTTTAACAGTTATGCTTGCATTAATAATTTCAATGTGGACCAGACATTCTAATTATATTTTAAATAAAATGTTACAGCATATTTTAAGCAACTCTTTTTATCTATAATCCTAATATTTCATACTGAAGACACAGAAATCTTTCACTTGTCTTTAACATTAGAAAGGATTTCTCTTTACTAAGGACTGATCATTTGAAAAAGTTCTCAGTCTTTTGAGATACAGGTTTATAACACTGCTTTTTTCTCTGTAATCGTAGCCCATAATAGCAAAGACAACTAAATTTAAGTGAAGGCCATGCATGCCAATTCTGTGTTTGCTTTTAGCAGATATGAAGATTTCCTTATTTCTTTGTAATTGTGCAGATATTTTGAAAGGCACAGCATTCAAAGCCAAGCTGCTGTTTGGCTACTGAATGACTTGCAGTTGTTCCTCCACTCTAAATGGAATGAGCTTGCTGTGTATGTGTGGTGGTGGTGGGAGGGGGTGGTGCATGTGTGTGTGTGTGTGTGTGTGTGCATCTGCAGCTGCTTCATAATTAGGAAATATTACAGGACACCCCTG
This sequence comes from Ateles fusciceps, assembly GCA_036589455.1. NCBI lineage: Eukaryota > Metazoa > Chordata > Mammalia > Primates > Atelidae > Ateles > Ateles fusciceps. Next base: position 245,719 of record JAZHEH010000277.1, read on the forward strand.
TAATGGATTGGTGGCAAGTTGGTGGCACTGCTGTTATGCACTGTGTAGGGGGGAACCCAGTGGTGGTAGGGGTAGCTCAGATGCCCCTAGACAAGTTTCAGATGTCTGTAGCTACTAGAAACATTTTTGGTTCAGGAAAAGTGAGATGATGGAGTACTTGTTTCTGGTGAAATTGGTCATTGAAGAACCCCAAATGATGAGAATTTCTTTTTGCCCCCGACCTTTATTTATTTGTAGACCCATTCAAAACCATTAATAAGCCCATTTTACTCAGCCCCTATTTCTTTCTAGAAGCTCAGGGTTTTCTTAGTGCCTCCCAGAATATTTCATAGTTAATTGGGGAAAAGTGATACTTGGTTTAGGGGTGTGGGCATAAAGAATGGTAGGAGGCCTCATTTTAAACTTCAGGCCAGACCCCACCCCCCAAAGACTCCACTCACAGTCTCACTTTAGGTCTCATTTAGTCTAACGCCTTTATTTTAAGATGAGGAAATGGAGGCTGGTTAAGAGCAGAACCAGAGGAATAATCCAGATTTCCTTATGCCTGGACCTCACACTAGCTCTCTGAGCATTTCCTTGATTGTGGTGTATGTACTATTAGAAAATACTAAACAGACATATTTTCTTTAGGATAACCTTTGAACCAACAATCTTCAATAACAATAGTACATTTTCCATCTTCCTTTTAATCAACTATAAGGAAATGTTTCTTTACTGCCATTTTGGAGGGGGCAGGGGATGGGGCTTGGTGTAGTCCAAAATTCAAGTTTCCAATAGTTAATTGCATTTTAAATTGCACCATTTTTCAAGGCAAATTTATTTTTTGTGTGCAAATGAGTTCCTCCACCCCTGTCATTCACTCCTAATTTTACCCAATCCAATTTTACCACTCAAGTCCCATTGTGTTGATTTCTGCACACTCAGCAACCATTAAGTCAGCAAGCATTTGCCACCACTCCCTATACTCACACACACACACACACGCGCGCGCACACACACACACACACGATCCATCTCTTGCTTGTTCCTACCTCCTGATTTTTCTTCCCTACAGAAATAGAAATAGGGACAAAGAAGGGGAAATGTATATATGGGGGGCTGGGCTGAACAACTAACTTCTTAAGTAGTGTTAACTAGGGGTAAATTGAGAGAAAAGCTCCTTTCTCTCCACTGTTTTGGAAAGGATAGCCATTAGCATGGCTGCTTTGTGTCCTTATGGACTTTAGTATTAGCCTAGATTGAATCATAGCGTTTTCTAGCTGGAAGGAACCTTAAGATCACATCATCTACTCTTCTACTCCAAATTTCTCATTCTTCAGGCCAGGAAACCAAGACACAGAGGTAAAGTAATTTCCCCAAAGTCACACAGCTGGCTGGAGCAGGATTGGGATTAGAACCCACATCTCCTGGCTCTTATTCCAGGGCCTTTTCCCATTAAGCAGTATTGCCTCCTACTAGGCTCCTGAGAATTCTTTCCCAGGATCAGGTTGCATCTTGGAGCCATATGCTGCTGTCCTCATCTCAGTGGGAAATCCACTCAGCAACCTAATACGGCCCCTTTTCCCTGCACTCACATGGTTCTATCCGCATGGGTTGCAGATGTCCTCGAAGAGAGGAAGGCATCGAGGGCCAGTAGGAACAATGGTGTCCTTGGCTCTGTCCATCTGATTCAGGGGAGCACTGCTCCATCTTGAGGAGCCTTGTGAATAGCCCCCTAATTCTTGCCTTGCCAAAATGGAATGGAGGAAGACTGGTTTTCCCTGTCAGCTCACCTCGTGTCATCTCATAATGGTTGGTCTTTCCAGGCTGAGGGAAATGTTTCTTGTTTCCAGAGTAGAGAAAGAAATAGTGGAATGATAGCTTTGTTCATCCTGACTTTCTGAGATGGCTTTTCAACATTTTAAAAAACTAATGTGGCTACCATTCACTGGCAATGATTTCTTTTAGAATATGGGAGTGAGATGAACTAGAGAAAATAACCTGGTCTTGCTGTGGTTGCCCTATCCACAATGTCCCCAAAGCCATCCTGCTCTGATGGGGACAATTTCCAGGTATAAGCAAGGGGCTTTGTGACTAAAATGTACCCTGGTTGATGTTAAACATTGGCTTCTGTGTTTGCACCAAAATAGCAAGCTGTGTGCTCTATACACTCTTCCCATCTTCCTGTGTACACTGCTCCTGTGGCCTTCCACAGCAGAAACCAGGGCAAAAGGGTCCAAACACGTGGTATTCTTTGCCACAAGGCTCTTCCTGGGAACTGAGGGGGTATTTATTAGTACAGTTCTAAGAGACCTCCTCCTGGGCTTACCCCAATCCTCAGGTACTTCTCTATCCTTCCTGCTTCTCCTCCCCAGTCTCAAGTAACCAAGAAACCTGAAAGTGGATGTGTAGCTATTTGAAGAAGGCAAGGAACCCTGAGATTCTCTTTAGAATCACCTAGTCCAAGTCTTAGACCAGTGATCCAGTGCTTATCTTGAACAAAATTTTGTCTGTGTTCCTAGTCCCTTCAATACTCTGGGTACAGATGCTCCCAGTCACCCCACACATTTGATTCTAAATGACTTTTATTTTTTAAAAATCCATATCCCTAGGACAGGAGAACAGGGATGCCTATATCCCCCAAATGAGCTCCAGCACATTGATGGGAATGTCCCCAAAGATCAACCCACCTCAGAAACATCTGTGTCAAGAGACTTCCCCAGATAGAAACACTGAGACAGTGTGGTTTGAATGACTTCTTTATGGTGGTCCAGTTTGCTATGGAAATAAAATGCACTGTTTTTTTTTTTAAAAGGGATTGAAACCTGTCCTTGGCCATATAGGGCCACTCGGATCCATTTCCAAGCCCTACTCATGTATTGCTCTCACTGAATCAAGGGCTTTGGCCTTTAGTCCCAGACTGGTTTCAAATGTAAAACATAAGTGTTTTGGAGCTCATCCGGGGTGGGACCTGGGAATGTTGGCCCATTTATCCCTTCAGGAAAAGGTGCCTTCCCTCCCTTTCTTCTAAAGCCTGGTCCCCAGAGCTTGTTTTCATCTCCAAAGGTCCAGTGTGGTCTTTACCCCCAGCCTCTAACTGTTGCTTCCTTGTTAAGGATCTATGCAGACCTCCCACTTTGGCTTAGCTAGTGTGACATTGGCTATCATTTGACAAGACTAACTTGTTTTTGTTGTTGTTGTTTAGACAGATCTGTCTCCTAGGCTGGAGTGCAATGGCGCAATCTTGGCTCACTGCAGCCTTCACCTCCCAGGTTGAAGCGATTCTCCTGCCTCAGTCTCCCGAGTAGCTGGGATTACAGGCATATGCCACCAGGCCCAGCTATTTTTTTGTATTTTTAGTAGAGATGGGGTTTCACCATGTTGGCCAGACTGGTCTTGAACTCCTGGCCTCAAGTGATCTGCCCACCTCAGCCTCCCAAAATACTGGGATTATAGGCGTGAGCCACCATGCCCAGCAGACAAGACTAATTTTTTAATCCCTTAGTTTATTGGCTTCAACACCTTCTGGAATCAAAGGTGTTTCTCACCTTGGATGCCTGAGACTAGGGGAGTATAAAATTCCACTTGGGAATTAAGGCATCTTTCTGCTCCCGATCAGAAGGGCAGGTTAGTTGGGAGAGGTCAGATGGCACAACAGAAGTCACTTTGTAACTAAGGCAAAGACTTGAAGGCATTAGTATTTCTCATTACTGGGTAAATAACCTGAGGGAATCAATGGCTTTTTGCCACTCTACCTCTTGTGTGTCTCTTTGACTTTTCTTTCTCTGTCTAGTTTCCTATATTCTCAGTTTATACTCTATGTTATCATTCTCTCTCTTCCACAATACAAACATCCATCCTTTGTCCTGTGCAGTTCTCTCTCTCTCTCTCTCATTACCTTTATTTGTATTTTCTCCTTCCTCCCTGTCTAGGCATTGGGCATGTGCCTCTTCTTAGCCTGTGATTATTGTCTTGGGACTGATGATAAATTATTTCCAGATTCAACCAGCCCTGGTCCTACCCCAGTCCAGTCAGAAGTATGCTGGTGGGAATCAACCTGATCCTGGCCCATTCTTCTTCTCCATTTTCATTCTTAATCCCTCTCAGCAGATCTTCACAAGCAGTTTCTTTATTACTCATGTATCTTTAGGTCTTTGCCTTCCAAGCACTGTACAGAATACTTTGTGGTTCCTTTTTTAGTCTGCCATTTCGTGGAGCAGTGAAGCGTGCTCAGAGAAAATAATCAGCTGAACAGAAAAATCCACCTATGGATTTATATCAGCTAAATACTAATAATTGATTTTGTTTGATTTGCCCATAATTTTAAAAGCTGCAATATAATATAATGAGAGACCACAGGTAATTTATCCTGTCATTTGTTTTGGCTGGATGGAGGTGGGGGAGTAATTGCTTAAAATTTTACCATTACACATTAAACTCTCTATAATAATTTTGTTTGGGGCTTGCTACCTGTTGAGTTGTTTCAACTGAACTGGTAGGCAATTGGAGTTGATTTAAATGAAAAGATTATTTAGCAAATCTATACTATAAAAAGAAATATTCGCTTGATTGAAATGTATTTTTTCCTTCTATTACTAGATTCACCTAAACATTTACTCTTGACACCATCTGTTCATGATACTGAATAGGCAGTCCATATAAGAGAAATCAGTGGACCTAAAGAAGCCAGCTTATAGGTGTTAATTTATTAACAGAGTGCAAAGCCCTTGGAAATGTCACTGCTTGGCAATGCCATATGGAATGCCAAAATTTCCAATGACTTTTCTTTATAAGTTATCTGAAAGGGGTTTGAGCAAGTAAGAGGTTATGCCCAAATGTCTCTAATGTATGGTCCTGTAATATATTGCAGCTTGAAGCCAATGATCCCTTATGACTTGTATACAACTAATGCATGTTTTGATTGAATTTTGCATTTCCAATGTGTGGTAAGTTCTTCAAAATGTTTTTGATCACCTTTTTGTGCCATTAAACTTGTACAGAAAATGCTTTTATGGCCATTTTCAAAGGGAGAAAGTTTAAAATGGAAACAGCCACCCTTTCTGCCCTGTAGCTGTAGTTAGAATTGAGTAACTGTAGCAAAACAGCTGTAATTGGTGGTTGTAGTGTTAGAGGCGTTAGCTTGCTAGTGACTAGCTTTGGAGAGTAAATGCATGGTATTGTACATCACATTTCTTAAATAACGCATTTTAACCTCTGGAAAAAATATATTCTTCTTTGTAGTCCTTCTTCCACCCCTCGTGCCCTCTCCCTCCCCCTGCTCCCAGGTGTCTTACGGTTGTAAATATCTGATTTGAGGCCCAATAATTCTTGCCAAGTAAAGTCAGCAAACAACAAACAAACCAAAATGTAGGCAAAAGGCATTTCTCAAACATCTCTCAGCAGTTATCGATCATTTCTCAAGGAACAGCATTGTGATCAAAGACTCAACTTCTCTTTACGTAAAACTGAGTGGCAAATTGGGGATGTATTTGGCCATTTGATTACATCACAGAATTGAATAGTTTTCAGAATCACATGTAATCCAAAGACAGTAGGTAGTTATGTTTCTTATCCCTACAGCAGTTTTGAGGTACTTAGAGAACTCAGAAGATCCTGCTTAACCAGTGACCAATAATTATTTGAAAAAAAGGAAAAGGAGAGAAATACAAGAGATATTTAATGATTTTAGCCACCTTTTTAGAATAGTTACAGCCAGATAAAAAACAAGGGCTTGAGTTTAAATGCGTTACTATCAGTGTCCCAGGCAATGCCTAACCTACTCTGAGGCTGTGATTTAAAAGCAGTATTTCAAGAGGCATTCTCCTTTTTGGTTTGCTGTCCCCATGTGGACTGGTAGGTTTAGTGAGGCCCCCATAAACCAGCTGGAGCAGACCCTTTTCATCTCCTTTGCCTGTAATATCCCTTTTCCCTCACCCCCCTCTGCAATTCAATGAGGGCTTTCTTGGATCAGAGGACTTCAACATTGTCTAGAGAAGTTCGCCATGTGTGTAAGGTGCTGTGAACTGTGAATGCTGAAGATTTGCAGCATTCAATACCAGGCAGCCAAAGAGCTGCTCTTGCAATCATTTTGGCTCTCAAGCTCTGTTCTTCATCGCATTCTCATTTCTGTGTACACTTGCAAGATGTGTGTAATGTCATTTTCCAAAAAGTAAAATTTGATTTCAATATTTCTGGCTTTCTCTTTTTTTAAAAAAAAAACACCATGACCCAATAATCATATAACCACAAAATGTCCAAGCTGGCAGGAAACTTAGACATTATTTTGTCCAACCTCTTAATTTTATAGATGAGGAAGCTGAGAATTAATGTACGATAGAAACACCATAATTATCAGTACAGCACATTTGCAACAAATGAGATATCAGATCTCCCTCCAGAGTTTAGCAGGAATAACGTGACCTCTTTTTATGCATAAGATGCTTTGGCCAATGTTAGTCTGTGTCATCAGGTAGTGACTTCTAGTATCATGTTTTCAGAGGCCCAAGAAAGACTCCATGTCTCCCAAAATACCTCTACCTGTTTCATGCAATTTCCTTAACAGTGGCTGTTCTTCCTCAATAGGCTGACAGTGCAGCTACTCTCTATGAGAGGAAACGCATAGATTTATTTACCCTCAGACATAAATGACTGATTACATAGTTTCCTCAGATCAGGTTTTAATGGGATAGCAAACGCAAAGCACTGGGCTTGGGAAGAGATTGATGGAGAGGAAGGGAGAAAAGGACATAGAAAACAGGAGGCTGAGGCTGGGCGTGGTGGTTCACACCTATAATCCCAGCACTTTGGGAGGCTGAGATGGGTGGATCACCTGAGGTCAGGAGTTTAAGACCAGCCTGGGCAACATGGTGAAACACTGTCTCTACTAAAAATAAAAAAATTTGCTGGGCATGGTGGTACATGCCTGTAATCCCAGCTACTTGGGGGCTGAGGCAGGAGAATCACTTGAACCAGGGAGGCGGAGGTTGCAGTGAGCCAAGATAGTGCCACTGCACTCCAGCCTGCGTGACAGAGCAAGACTCCATCTCAGAAACAAACAAAAACCAGGAGGCTGAGATTCTAGGAAACAGTTTGACCAACATCACAATTATGTGAGGGCCAACTCTGCAGCTCCCAGCTGACCCATTTTTGGAGAAGCAATGATGCCAGCGTCCCCTAGGCACTCCCAAGGACCAAGACGATTATGTATCCTTCATATAAACAGTATTTTACCAACTGACTCCATGACCATCACTCTAGTGGAGACAAAGGAAGTAGATGGAAATGGGACTTCTTGGTGTTTCTAATCCAAAGAGAGGTTGGATACAACAATCAGACTGGCTAGACCGCTTGCTGACAGTTTTTATCCCCATTACCATCAGGTTCTCCTTGTCCCTCATTTCTCATGACGTCCTTTTCATCCACCTTGGTCTATCCTGAACTCCTCTGCAAGTAAAATCTTTCTAAAAGATCATTTTGGTCACAAAAGGACAAATACTGTAGGATCTGCTCATATGAAGTATCTAACATTGAAAATCATAAAAACAAAAAGTAGAAAGGTGGTTACCAAGGGCTTGGGGAGGGTAAAGAGAGAAGTAGTATTTAGTGGGTATAGAGTTTGTTACAGGATGGAAAAGTTCTAGAGATCTGTTGAACAACAATGAAAATATACTTACACAACTGAACTGTACACTTAAAAATAGTGAAGATGGTAAATTCAATGTTGTTTTTCACTACAATAAAAAAAAAACCTTCGATTGTCTCATTTCTTTGACCATTAAATCAAATCCAACTCCTCTTCATGGTTTTGATTAAGACATCTCTACAGCTGTATGTTCTAGTACCCTGCCAATTGCTAGGCTTTGAACCCAGGCCTCCAGGAGTTCCAGCCCAGTGAATACAGGCCTGTAAATAAATGAGTCCAGTGCAAAAAAGCAAGTGCTATGAGAATATCAATGATGGAATAATGATTGCTCCAGGAAGATGAAGTCCAGAAAAACTTCATGGAGCATTTGAAAGCAGATTAACTTTCCAGGTGGGCAGTGAGCACTCTAAATAGAGGCAATAGCATGAAAGGTGGCCCCCAAAGCAAGAGTCTCTCTGAGAACTAATGATAACCTGAGGTGGCTAAGTTAAAGAGTCAGCACACACAGTTCTGAGAGGAAAACAAAAATGCAGTCGTCTGGGAATTACAGTTTGAGTGGTGTAGCTCAGTGGTTCCCAAATGCTGTAATAATGTTTTCACCAGACTGTGGTACAAAGAGAAAACCAAGGACAATGTAGTATGCTTTTTTCATAGAAGTAAATGTACTTCATTTAAATAACTATCTTTAGTTTCGAGATCATATACTTTTACTTTTGGTTATTAAAAGTGTTCTTCCTTATATGAAATTTTGGTCATGGTAGAAGATAGGTATTTGTTTTTGAATGTCCTAACTAGGCAAAATTTAAAGTGACAAATCCTAGGAGGGGCCTCAAATAACATCTATATTCCTTTCTTTTTTAATTCTCATGTTCTGTGAGGTCAATAAGTTTAGCAAGCACTAGTTTAGACTAAAGAAATGGGGAGATCGAGAAACCACGATGGGTTGAGTTATAAGAAAAAGGTGTTTGATATTTGAAGGAAGTTCCTCCTGAAAGCATTCAGTTTTCTCTTCATCTCCCTTTTCTCTCCCCCTCAGCTTTGCGCCTTCCCTTCCTCAGCCTCTCCTCCTTTGTCCTCCCTCGGTCCACACAGTGTAAGCAGTGCATCAGCATCACCTAGGAACTTGTCAAGAAATGCACATCCTTGGCGACACACACCCCTGCCCCACACCACATACTGGATCAGAAACTCTGTGTGTGGGTTTCAGTGATTCCTGTGTTAACAAGCTCTCCAAGAGGCAGCTGAGACCCTCTCTAGTTTGAGACCCCTCTGCTCTTGTTAATTCCACTTCCTTTTCAGTGAGGACTCAGTGAGAATTTAAGCAGCATATGTGATCTCTTGGCCATTTGGGTTAGAGTTTGTATCTCTCCCAGGAGAAAAAGACTCAAGAGACTGTTAATTTCAGTAAGGTCTCTATACATTTAGTTTCTGTAGAGAAAGCCTTTTCAAGCTTGAGAAGAAACTTGCACCAGTAAAGACATGCTGGAAAGGGTCTTCACAGCTGTTGCAAGCTGTCCGGATAGAGACAAAAGCAGATTCTAAATTAAGGTCAGAGCAGTGGTGGTAGAGAGGAGGAACAAGAGCAAGGAGTTGTCCATATAGAATTTTCAGAATCTGAGGTACACATTGGATGTAGGGAGGAAATGGTAAGAAGAGAAAACCCTACTTGAGCAACTTGGCCTGAGTTTTCCTGTTCCCAGACCTGGGCCTCTGCTCTGGACAGCCCAGTAGCTTCTCATGCACCTCCTCCCATGACTTCAGCTCTTGCTATGCAGTGCTCATTCACACTTCACTCTTGCTGACAGAGTCTACCCTTCTTTCCCTGCCTAGAAAAATACCCTCTGAATGCCCTTCCACATTCTCTCCACCTGTCTAAATCTCAGATGTCGCCAAAACCTACCAGCAATGGAACTTAGGGCATACTTATAAGAAAAACAAACCCAAACATGGAGAAAAACTGGCAACTTTCTATCCTGAACTTTCCAGGGCAGTCCTGTTCTTATGTAACTTATGTAATTTTTTTCCTCTTCCAAATAAAGGTGATTTGTTAAGCATATAACTATATGTGATTTAGTTTTTATATCTTCCTAAAAAAAGAATTTATATAAATACACTCACAAATCGGAAAACATCCCTTTTCAGGCCATGCATCCACATTGAGGGCTTGCAAAATAGGATTCCTTTTCAGGGAGAGGCTTTCTCCAGATTTCCTTGTCAACTTGTCTGGACCTCCTCTCCTGGATTCCCTTGTTACTGTGGGAAAGGTGTTCCACCTGCTACTTCTAATATCCCCTTTTCAACAACCAAAAAGGTCTTTCAGATCATCTGATTACATCAAGCTTGCATGCTTCAGAGAGAGAGGCTTGAGTAAGCAGATGATTTCTCTTTGAAACCCAGAGGCTGTTGATTCTCTCCAATCAAGAAGACTTGGCTTGATTTGTTGTAATCCCTCTTCCTTTTCCCCCACCGGCACAGCCCTGGGTGATTTAAAAAAATATTTACCCCATAGAAGAGAGGGGTAACTCCCAGAATTCTGAATTAGGTATCAATATTTACTATCCTCGGTAATGAACAAGTGCATATAGAATTGCAGAATGTCAAAGGTGGAAGGGCCTTTATAAAACACTTGTCTAACGTTTCACAAACTTCTCCTGGGATGTGAATCACTTCAGGTACTTGTTACAGATAAAACTTCTGGGACCCCATCCCAGTCCCACTTCATTAGAGTCTCCAGGAAACTGGCCTGGGAAGCTGCATGTTTAACAAGAGACTCAGTAAATCTTTCATCTGCGAAGCTCTGGAGCTTCCTAAACTTTGTTGTGGATAGGCTCACCTGGGGATCTTGCTAAATGCAGTCTGATTTTGGAGATTTGGTGTGGGACTCAGATTCTGTGTTTTTAACAAGCTGCCTACTCGTACTCCATGCTCCTGGTGGGTGGACGACACTTTAAAATAACAAAACACAAATTTCAAGTCCCTCATTGTTCAGAAAAAGAGTAAACGGAGGCCCAGGGAAGGAAAGGAAGTTTCCCACGTTCAGACCCTTCTTTAGAGGCAGAGATAGGCTTGCACTCCTGGGCCAGGGCTCTTTCCATACGGCCAGGCAGCCCATCACCAGCAGGCATTAAAAGCAGCCCAGCTGCAATGGTACTGTTTCCAATCAAAGGCTAATTGGAAAAAATGATGTCTCCTGAAAGGGAAGCAGCCCTGGCTTGTCTCAGTAATGAGCGGGCACACTGGCAGGAAAAAAAAAAAAAGACAAAGCGGGGGAGGGGAACAGAATTTATGTTTCATTTTAATTGAAGAAATGAGACTAAGTTCCCCTTACAAGAGGCCAGCAAGGGGTGGGGGAGTGGGTAAGGTCATGAAATGTCCTCCTACCTCATTCAGGAGAAAATCCTAAACTAAACAAACAAAATCCATCCCCCTAAAGCCTTGAGGCAGTGCTATGATGGAGGTGCTGTAAAGAGCTGCGAGAGCTCAGAGCAGGGGCAGTCTAACTGGTAGGGTGGGGGTGATGAAGCCTGCTAGATATTGGATTTGGTATAATAAAGCATTAATGATGAAGAATGAGCTAAGAATTATCCTACTTAGAATAAATCTTTATTTTAATACTCCCCTTTAAGCACAGGCTTCACTGAGGAGGTGAAACTTGAGCTGAGGCTTAAACAAGTTGGAGTTTGTTAGACCAAGAGGGGAGGGGCAGAGGGGAAGAGGGAAAGACCAGGGGCCTTCCAGCCAGAAAGACCATATGAACAAAGGTAAAGTGGTAGGATCCATGCCTAACGTGTCTGGAGATCAGAAAGGCTTCTAGTGAGGTAGAAGAGCCTAAGACGTAGAGTATGGGGGAGTGAGTACACGCAGACCACGTTGGAAAGGGAAAATGGGATTCATTTGTTTGACAAATGTGCAGCATGCTATGCCTGGCTCTAGGGGATAAATAGACATGGCCCCTCACCTCAGAGAGCTCCAAGTGTAGCTAAGGTAGACTGTAATTACACACAGTGTGTCCACTGCTGTGACATGAGGAAGTACAAAATGGCTCCATGGCACATGTAATTCAACCTGAGGTATGTTAAGAAAGCTTTCCCAGAGGAAGTGACATATCAGCTGAACTTAAAGGTGAGTAAAAGGTAGCTGTTCCAGATGAGGGGAAATGAATATGTGGAAAAAACAGGACCGTTTGTAGAACCAACTGAAAGAAGTCCAATGTGGCTGAAGCATGGAGTATTATGGTGGAGAGGTGGTGAGAGATGACAGGAGAGAGGCAGACAGAGGCCACCTCTGGCTAAAGGGGTCTTTAGCCACATTAAGAAATTTGAATTTCCCCCCTGAAGAGCACTCAGAGAGTCGTTAAAGAGTTTTAAGCAGGGGAGTGTGATGAGCAGATAAAAGTTGTAAATAGATTACTCCTGTTGCAAACTTGTGGAGACTGGACCGGAGGGAAACAAGAATAAGAGATAGGCACGCAGTGGCGGCTCATGTCATGATCCAGGTGAGAACTGATAGCAGCTTGGACAAGGGTGGTGGCAGTATAACCAGGAAGGAGGTGACAAATTGGAGAGACTTTCAGGAGGTGGAATCAGTAGAGTTCAGTGAAAGATGAAATCTGTGACAGGGTGGTGGAAAAAAGTTTTAAGTTCTGGCAGGAGGGAAGTGAGTCAGAGGTTAGGAAGAACTCCAGGCCGGGAAGATCTGAGGGCCGGTGAAAGATGTCACCAAGGGATGGACATTTGGAAGCCTCATTCTTGGTAATGGTAGGCTCTCACATAACCTGGGCTGTGAGGACGGAGATACCAGAAGTGAGAAACTGATGAGGGATGTCTTAGTCCATTTTCTGATGCTTACAACAGAATATCTTAAATTGGGTAGTTTATAAAGAAAAGTAATTTATTTTTTACAGTTTATGGAGGCTGGGAAGTCCAGGGTTGAAGGCTACATCTCATGAGAGCCTTCTTGCTAGTGGGGACTTTCTGCGGTGTCCCAAGGTGGGGGAGGGCATCACATGGCAAGGGGGCTGAGCATGTTAATGTGCTAGCTCCGGTCTCTCGACCTCTAATTTTTTTTTTTTTTTGAAACAGGGTCTTGTTCTGTCGCCCAGAGGCTGAAGTGCAGTGATGCAATCACTGCATGCTGCAACCTTGATTTCTCAAGCACAAGTGATTCTCCTACCTCAGCCTCCCTAGTAGCTGGGACCACAGGTGAACACTACTATGCCCAGCTACTTAAAAAAAGTTGTAGAGATGAGGTCTCACTATGTTGCCCAGACTGGTCTTGAACTCCTGGGCTCAAGTGATCTTCTTGCCTCAGCCTCCTAAGTGTTTGGATTACAGGTGTGAGCCACTGCATCTGACCTCTCTTTCTTTTCTTTTTTTTTTTTTAAAAAGATAAAGACGGGGTTTCACCATGTTGGTCAGGCTGGTCTTGAACTCCCGACCTCAGGTGATCCGCCCGCCTTGGCCTCCAAAGTGCTTGGATTACAGGCGTGAGCCACGTTGCCTGGCCTTTCTTTTCTTATAAAGCCATCAGTTCCCCTCCCATGATAAACCATTAATTCATGAATGGATCAATCCATTCCTGAGGGCAGAGCACTCATTATCCAATCACCTCTTAAAGACCCTACCTCTCAATAGTTCCACATGGGGCATTAAATTTCAACATCAGTTTTAAAGGAAACATTCAAAACATAGCAATGGGCTTCTCCTGTTCCTGCCCCTCAGTGCTGTGCTGCCTCTGAGTAGAATGGGCCTTGGCTGGGCATGCTTTACTCTGGCTGAAAAGTCCAGGCCCAGTGGAAGGATTTACCAATAATCGAGTTCTCCCGTGGTGTGCCAGGTACCACACACACTTTCTCCTGAACAAACCTCACCAAACCCCAGCAGAATGGGGTGGGGTTATCCTGATGTTTTCAGAAAGGAAACGGGGGCTTGGAGAGGTGAAATGATCTGTCAACTGTTGCACAGCAAGAATGTTATGGTCTGATAGTCTTTTCATTAGACCAACCTGCCTCTGCAAAAATTTTGGTATGTGTAAGTCCTGCCATTAATGGCTCTCTTAAAATTAGAGTTTAGCCTCTTCCCTCGCTGGAACAGCAAAGGGGTTGCAACTAGATTTGAGGCTGCCATCTGAAGATGCTGTTGTCTGAAAAGGCAGATTGCATAGGTATGGAGAAAGCAACAAGAAAGTTGTGGTTGTTAAAGATGTTACCTATAAAGTGGCCCATTCTCTGTAGAAGCAGCTTGGAGCTAATAGTGTAAAGACAAAGTGGTGCCCCAAAAGCTTTGGAGGGGCTCTGGAGGAGCATCACCAGGAAGGCTGGAACTCAAGAACATAGATTCCAAAGGACATGGAGAAATCATCTACTCTGGGCCCTGGCGTATGAGCATCATTCTTGCCGGGTTTGTTGTTCATTTTAGCACATTTTTCTTGTCTTTAAAAATGTGGCCTTGTGTTGGTGTTTCCACTATACACAAAAAAGTAACCATGAGAGATAATGCATATGATAATTAGTTTGATTTCGCTGATTTTACAATTCCACAATGTATACAGATTCAAAACTTATTGCACACCATAAATATATACAACTCAACTTGTAATTTGTCAATTAACAATATTTTAAATGTAGGCTAGAGCACCAGAAGACACAATCAACAGACTGAACAGGTAACCTATGGAATGAGAGAACTATTTACAAACCATATATGAGATAAGGGATTAATATCCAGAATATATAAAGAATTCTGCAGTCCAATAACAAAACAAATAATCTTATCAAAAGTGGGCAAACAACTTGAATAGACGTTTCTCCAAAGAAGACATACAAATGGCCAAGAAGGATATAAAAAGATGTTCAATATCGCTAGTCATTAGGAAAAGGCAAATCAAAACCAAAATGTGATATTAACTTTTATCCATGAGGAAAGCTACTATCATAAAAAGTATTTGATAGCACAATAGAGTGACTATAGTCAATAATAATTGTACATTTAAAAATAACTAAAAGAGTATAATTGAATTATTTGTAATACAAAGGATAAATGCTTGAGGAGATGGATACCCTATTTACCCTGATGTGATTATTATGCATTGCATGCCTGTATCAAAACATCTCATGTACCCCATAAATATACATACCTACTATGTACCCACAAAAATTAAAATTAAAAATTAAAAAAACAGAAAATAAGAAATGCTGACAAGCATATAGAGAAATTAGAGCCTTTGTGCACTGTTGGTGGGAATGTAAAATGGTGCAGCTGCTATAGAAAATAGTATGGTGGTGCCTCAAAAAATTAAAAATAGAATTAGCATACGACTCTGCAATCCCACTTCTGGGTATATATCAAAAAGAATTCAAAGGAAGATCTCGAAGAGATATTTGTACAACCATCTTCATCACATTATTCACAGTAGCCCAAAGATGGAATCAACCCAAATGTTCATTGACAGATGAATGAATAAACAAAATGTAATATTTACATACAATGGAATATTATTCAGCTTTTTAAAGGAAGGGACTTCTGACACATGTTACAATGGGGATGAAACTTGAGGTCATTATGCTAAGTGAAATAAGCCTGACAAATACTGTATGACTCTACATATATAAGGTGTTTAAAGTAGTAAAACTCATGGAAACTGAAAGTAGAGTGGCAGTTACCAGAGGCTGAGGGGGAGGGGAAAATGTGGAGTTATTTAATGAATACAGTGTTTCAGTTTTGCAAAATGAAAAAGTTCTGCAGATCTGTTTCACAACAATGTAAATATCCTTAACATTACTGAACTGTATGCTTAAAAATAGTTAAGACAGTAAATTTTATCTTATGTGTATTTTATCACCATTAAATCAAAAATTTGTTTTAAAATGTGGGCTAGGATAAATGTTCCTGGAAGTCTCTTTCTCTCCAGAAACCTCAGGCCCCCTCTCCCTTAAGTTTTCCTGAGTTCTCCTTCTAAGCCTCCTGCAGAAAGCTTTTTCAGTCAATGCGAAGCGTGAGAATAATTCTGTAACCAGGCTCCTTCAAACCTCCTTCCTCACTCCCTAGCCTGCAGAACCCCTCCTTCTTTGCTTATACCCAATGGATATTCTTAGTCTATTTTGTGTATGTACATGGAATGTGCGTTCTCAGAGGTACTGGATGAAGGCTGTCAATGAGAAGGAGAAAGGTGTGGACAGCTTGTTCCAGCTCTGTAAGTTATAAGGAGCTCTGTGCTTGTCTGGCAATAGCATAGCTTTGTAGATTTTAGGCAAGCCTGTGCTTCCTCTGAAACGTTCTTTCACTGCAGGTACAAAAACACAGTAAACCGCGATCCAAAAAAAACCTGTCCACTCGTGAATGGTGCTTTGTAAGCCAGTTAATGTATAACACTTTAGAAACCTGGGCAGGGAACATGTTTGCTTTTCCAACAGGAACCACATCAGGGGTGTCAGATGCCAATAATCCCGGGATTCTGTGGTCATAGGCTTTGAATCTGCAGCCAAACTTTGGCATCCAGACGTGGAGGCCAGTGATTTCCAACCTTTTCACCACCAAGGATCCCTTTTATTATTTTTTCCCCTGTGGCCCCCACATTTGGGAAAATTTTTATCTAGCAAAGCTGCATTTATTATGGAATAATTCATTTTCCCAATTTTTTGCTCACTTGGGGCTTCTGATCCGCATGAGCTAACCACACCAAAGCTAATATAATTTCAGTCAAAAGCAAAGAAACATGATATTGTACTTAGCTCTCTGTGGCTTTGTCTTGGCTGAATGTACAATTTCTATAATTTTTTTAATATTGAAAAATAGCTTAAGGGCATCAGTTGCTGCCTTTGGAGACCCCCAGATTGAGACCTGCCCATACAAGGTAGTGGGGCATTGACAGGATGACTGTGAGCTTAAGAAGCTCCAGAGCCCATGAACCACAAGTAGAACAGAGTCTGTTGATCAGGGATGCCTCCCTGTTTCATTTCACTAACATTTCACCAACTTCAGTTTACTTCTCATCTGTAAAGGGGATGATGAGAAAAATGGTCCCCAAACAAGAATAACAAATGTTTACCAAGCACCTAGGTAAACAGTTTTTATTCTTGTTTTGGGTACCATCTCCTTCATCATGGTACAGTGACAAGACAACTCTCAGACACAGGGATCTGCCTCCCTCAAGGCTCATTCTTCCCAAATCTAAGGCATACTCCCTCTAGATCAGGGATCTTGTGTCAGAAGTTATGCACCTCTGCATACCACAAACCAGTGCAGGATGGTGCCTGACACTCAGCAAGTGCTAGTGAAATAAACAACAGTGAGTTCTAGGCCAAATGAATAGTTGAAATACTGGGAACAGAAACTAGACTGTGATGTGAGCTCCTTGAGGGGGAGACAGCGTCTTATTTGTGTCTGTGTTTCCAGTGTCCCACACAGTGTGGCCACTCAACAAGTGCCTGAGGGAATGGATAAATGAATGAGTCATTATCAAAGAGTTGGCTGGATACCTAGGGGTGACCCATAGACCAGTTATTACAGGCACACAGGTCAGAAACCACAGGTAGAACCCTTTCCTCACCATTTATTTTTGTAAGTTGGCACCCAGAGATGCTCTGTCTCTGGCTAATCATTGGCCACCATATCTCCTTCTGCAAGAGTCAGTATAATTCCCTCTTTCTCCCTACCTCACCACCCTCCCACCTTGCCATTGTTTGCATACATAAGTCCACACACACTAGTCCTATAAAAGAACATGGGTCAGAACCCTGGCACCCCATTTTGGAAAGGTTGCCAACCCCTACTCTAAAAGAAGCTCAGAAAGGCCTGAGAATGAATGCAGCCTAGACATGTCTCTCTCTATGGTGTCACTGGATGTGATTTAAGCAGAGGCATTCTTGCAGTTGTTACACCCAGGCAAGTGTGGGGAATGAAACAGTTGTCTGTGACTGATTTAAACTGTGGTTTTTGACAACTGTGCCCTGGATTGAAGTGTCCCATCTGTTAATTTTAGTGTTCAAGGGAGCTGTGAACATGGCTCCAATAGCAGCAGCTACAATTCTGTGGGGGTCCTTGACAACTCGAGAAAAGTTTCTATCCCCAAACCAAATCGGGCATTTTCTCTGCGTCTAAATGCTGTTTAATTAATACAATTATTTCTGGTAGGATCCTGGAATGCAGAAACAAGGTAGGGAGAATACGGAGGGGGCAGTGAGGGGAATGGAGGGAAGCCACTTTTCAAATATTTAAGAAACAAGCAAGACTATCTTTATGCAAAGGTCATGAAAAGGTCCCCTTCTCAAATTCCAGTCCCTACCCTATCCTCACCCCGTCACCATCCCCCTTTCTCTAATCTCATGGCAACCCATGACTTCAGCAAAAGCATTGCAGGCTCCCATTCAAATTTGAACATTATTAAGGACTTGTCAAACCATTAACATTTACTGTGAATTTGTCTAATCAGGTTTGTGTCAGTAACATGATGGAGCCCTAAGAAAAAGTGATATGGTTTGGATGGAGGAAGGGAAAGAACTATTACTGAGAGAAAAAAGATCCTTCCTAAAGAAGGTGGAGCTGGGTGAGACTCTGCACGTGACAGAAAGTGAGGGTACTGTGTGCAGAAGGGCAAGATGGAAGTATTGAAATCCAAAGAGAAGGGAGGGTGGAAAATGGAGGTGAAGGAACCCAAGGCACACAATTTCACCATCGGTGGGCCAGTGTTCACCATTTCCATTTCAGAGGATCTAGGCATGAAAGAAGTTTCAATTATATTACCCACCCCCAGTGGCAGTCTTCCCAGCTGCCCCAATCAACTAATCCGTGACTGTCTCTACAGCTATATTTGTCTAGGCAGGCTCCTGTGTCTACACATACCAGCTTGCAGAACTCACGTAAACTCCTAACTCCTCTACATTTAGACTCTACCCAGTCTCATCTCCCACTATTTGCCAATATGGACTCAGAAGCCCAACCCCACTAGTCTTCTTCACTGTTCTTCCCTGAAGGCCATCCCAATACACAGCACATTTCCTCCTGCTCAAGACCTTAAGATCTATAGATCGCTCTACTCTATACCCCAAATAACTGCTTTGTCTCACAGCACTATTATTCTTTCAGGCCCAGCTCAATTCTCTCCTACTCCACAAAGAGGTTCCTTTGGCAACCCTCCAAGAGGAACCTTTGTATCTGGGTAAAATTGCATGCCCATCTTGGAAGTATTTGTGGATGCCCCATTCCACAGAGTGTCCATGCTCTTCTGGATGGGGTATCTCAGGATTAGGAACTTATAGAGAGGGGAGAAGTAACGAAGTAAGGAAGGAAATAGCTCACTAAGAATATCTCCAGATCCCAAACTTGTGTCTGCCTAGCTAACCCTGGCAGCATGGCACAAGGAAAGTAACCAGGCTTTGTCATCATCAGAAAACTTTGATTTGAATCTGTTTTGCCCCCAAGACATCCATCTTACTATTGTGAAAGTTAATAAAGACAATTTTACAGGAAGCACATTGTACATGATCGGTGCTCAGTCTAAATTAGCCGAATCAGAAGTGCGAAGGAAGAGTTGCTTCCTGTGCTTGGAATAATCAGCTTATTTGGTGGCAGTGTGCCTGTGTTCATTCTCTAAACCTGTCACTCCCAGTGCTTTCCAGCAGTTCAAAACTTCCATCATTCTTTAACCCTTTCCCTTTGTTACCTGCTTAAAGGAGGCAAGATTTATCCAGACATCAGAGTAGGAGCAAACCTCAGGGTGGGAGCAGACCTCCTATGCACATGAAGAGGGTGTCAGGTTTGCACTCTCTGGGGTTTGATTTTCTCACTGTCTGGGGAATGTAGTGTGTTCCATTATCTTTGCCCACTCTCATCCCTTAGCTACTCCTCCCTACTTTTCACATTATCAAAGCCTTCAAGGTCCAATTCAATTCTCTCATCTCATGAATCCTCTTCCCATGTTTTATTATTTGTAATACATCCTCCACATATTCACACTTAATTCTACAACAAACTGGGTTGTACACAATGGGAATGTTTCACTTCTGTTTCTCTTGCCTCCCACAAGAAGAATGGAAGCATCTCAGAGCTAGGGACAATTATGTCTTCTCTCTTTCTGCATCCTTGCATTCCGTCAAGAAGTAAGCACTATGCTAGGCACTAGGGATGCAGAGATCAACTCAACATAATCTCTGCTCTCAAAATGAGACAAAATGAGGTTGCTGTCCGGGGGAGGGTATTCAAGGTAGAGAAAAGGGCATATAAAAAGGTCTGGAAAAGAAAAAGGCATGTCATGTTCTGGGGATGATTAGAGTGCAGGATAGTGGGGGCTTGACCACATGGCAAGAAATAAGAATGGAAGTGGAGTGAGGCCACCTCTAAAGGGCCTGGAAGCAATGGCTAGCCAAGGGAGGTTTCTCTATCAAAGTAGTTATCACAGTTTATATCAACTATTTGTCTGCTTTTCAGTTTACCCTACAACAGTGGTTCTTAACTGGGTGTGCTTTTGCCTACCAGGAGACATTGGCCATGTGTGTAGGCATTTTTGGTTGTCACAACTTGGAAGAAAGAAGTTACTGCCTTCTAGGGGTACAGGCCAGAGATGTTGCTAAACATTGTACAATGCACAGAACATCACCCCCCTCCCAACATACACAACAAAGAATTATTCAGTCCCCAATGTCAACAGTATTGTGGTTAAGCAACCCTGTCCTACAAGAACACTATTTGTTCCTTGAGGGCAGGAACTGCGTCTCTAAGGCTGAGCAGGTTCTTAGACATTGTGAGTACTTAAGTGATTACTAAATATTGAGTGAATGAAAGGGTGGCTGATGTAAGATCCTTTTCTGGGAAAAGCATGTGTCTAAATAAGTACTGCTCTGTTTAGTTACCCTCTTTCTCAACACATGTCCTGTATGTCTATCTCTACCTATTAGAATATAGCTCCACGAGGGCAGAGACTCTAGCTTGTCCACTGTTGTCTCATTAGCAATGAGGTGAATGACCAGCAAATATTGGTGCTCATGAATGTTTGTTGAATGAATGAATGATAGGCTTGATGGTTAAGTCTGGGAAAGCCAGGGTTTGAAGTACATAGGACTTGCCCTCCTCCCTACTACGATGCAGAAAGGGGAGACTGACAGCCCTGAAGATCTTCTGTACTGAATTCCCCAAATCCATGGGGTGGCAGAGATATTCTCTTTGGACCATGACTTCTAATTTTTGATTATGGTGTGTTTTGGTATGGATTTCTTTGAATTTATTCTGTTTCAGGTGACTAAGCTTCTTGAAGTTTTAGGTTTATGTTGTGACAAATTTGGAAAATTCATAGCCAGTATTTCTTCAAATATATTTTAGCCCCACACTCTTTATTCTCTACTTCCAGAACCCCAATGATACAAATATTAGCACTTTTGTTATTATCTCACAGATCCCTGAGTGTCTGTTCACATTTTTCAGTCTATTTTCTCTTTTTCCACATTGGGTAAATGTTATCAGCCAGCTTCAAGTTCACCGATTCTACCCTCGTTATCTCTACAATTGGGCCCATTCAGTGAGTATTTTTTGTTTCAGTTATGGTGTTTTAAGTGATATAATTTCCCTTTAGTTCTTGTTAACATTTTCTATTTCTTTGCTGAGATTTTTCAGTTTTTCCTTTATTTCCAGGGGAATTAGTAATTGCTTGTTGAAACCAACTAGCTCCACCTCACATCACCTTGTTGAGTCTCTTTGCTGCTAGCTGGTAGTGGAGACTCAGCTCACTGCTAAGCTGACACTACTCTGATGGGGGAACAGAGCACTAACTGTTTCTGCCAGACAGGGGATAGAATATCAGCTCTCTGTTCAGCCCCACTGAAACCCCAGAGGAGTGATATGCAGTTGTGCCATTGATGTTTACTTTGGAATAGGGTGAGTATTGCCAAAAGAGGTTTTCTATTGTTAGGTAACCTTTTCCCCCAGTCCCGTGGCTACAGTGAACAGGCTTTCCTTGAAACACTTTCTTTTGGTCTGTGCTTGTGGGAAGTTTCAGGTTGAAGTCTTCTACAACATCCTATCTGAGGTATATGGGAGGAAAACGAAAACTCAGAGCATTCAAGGTTGTGTTGTTTCTCAAGTACTGAGGTGCTTAGGTTGTCTGCCTTCTTCTTCCCACATTTCAGCCTTCCTATGCTTGTTCGTTGTGTTATAGCCAGCATTTTTCAGTTGTAAAAGGGAGGACTGGGAGTGGGGGTGGGGAATGGGACTCCTCTATCTTGGCCAGAACTAAAAGTCTTGGCCATGCATTTTAACCTTACTTCTTATTTGAGGCCTCCAGATCAGGCCAGCCACCACCTGCTAGCAGAGGCTTAGAGATGTGTATATAATGATCAGACTGGTGGTCATTCTAAGATATCTTACATTTCTACTCACATGAGAGTTTTCATAGTGCTTTCATATTCATGATTATGTTTGATCCTCATGACAATCCAATGAGAAAAGTACTATTGTTATGATCTCCATTTCACAGATGAGGAAACTGACACACCCAGAAATTAATTATCTCAAGGGTGGCAAAGCTGGCACTTTAGCCCAGGTCTCCAGGCTATAATTAATGCTCCATCCATTGTACACTTTCTGAATGGCCATCAGCCTGATTTGCTTCTCATCAGCCACCCTTTTGACAACGGGCACTAAGTTTTCCAGCATGCCTTCTGCCTTTGGGTTCTGCCTTCTCTTGCTCTATATCTGGTCTATGCAGCAGCAGTCCAGTCCATCAGTCAGCAGGGATTTACCAATGCCCAGAACCGTGACTGCAAAGTGAATGAATCCCAAAGGGCCACTTGGTCCCCTGTCATCTCAGTCAATTCAGATTAGCAGGGAGGGGCTGGAAAGGGGGTGATGGTCTGTGTTCTGCAGATGTTGCAGCTGTGGGGGATTTAGCAGAAATGTTAACTTGGGCCAGGACCTGTGTAGCTGCATAGTATTCTGTGCTTGGTGGGGCCCCACACCTGGTTTAATATTCTGCAGTGGCTGTCTTGAAATTCCTAATACACTTTGAACAAGAGGCCCCGCATTTGCATTTTGCACTAGGCCCAGCAAATTATGTAGCTGGTTCTAGCTGGGGCCCATTATAACTAGGCCTCTGGGAGACAAGTTATTCTCTCAGCAAAGAGCAGAGGAACCTGAAAAGTTATGGCCTTGAATGAAGGGCCCCAAGCGTGAAATCTACTCCTTCAAATTTCACACCACACTCCCATTCCGTTGCACTCAGTCAGGCTCAGTGACCTGTGTTGTTCCCTGTGGAATGATTTCCTTGAGCTGGAAGTCCAATCACCTTGCTTCCAAGTCTTGGCTGAACTACTCAAACCTAAAAGACTATCATAATGTCATCTTTCAAAAGAGACTTCTGTCAGATCAGGAGAGAATACACTTGATATATATATTTATTTTATATTTATTATAAAATTATGTATTATAAATATTTATATTTATTTATTACATATATATTCCCACTACATATTATCTTTTTCACTGAATTTTTTAAAAGATTATTGTATATTCTCATGCAGTTGTAAGAAATAGTACAGAAAGATTCTGTTTACCCTTTTCTCAGTTTCTCCAATAATATTTTGCAAAACTCTAGCATAATATCAAAACCAGGATATTGACATTGATACAATTCACCAGTCGTATTCCAAGTTCTCATTTTACTCATATTCATCTGTGTGTATATATTTAGTTCTATATAATTTTAAACACATTAGGTTCACGTATCTACCATCAGAGTCAAGATATTGAACAGTGCCATCACCTCAAAGATCCTTCTTGGTATTGCCCTTTATAACCAGACCCACCGCCCTCCTGCAGCACAGCTTCCCCCAGCCCCAAACCCTGGCAAATGCTAATCCATTCTCCATTTCTAAAATTAGGACATCTGGGCTATTTCCAGTTTTGTCTACTATGAATATAACCTCTGTTTTGAACATGTGTTCTTCCCATGAATTTTCAGCCACTTAAATGATTAATAAAGCAATATTTGTCAAGAAAAATCTTTGAGTCCCCTATTAGTCAATGGTTATTTTCAATTTAGGGGCAACATGGTCCAGGTGAGAGCAGGAGGTCTTTAGAGTTGGAAGAATTGTTTTTTAGAACGAGGGGCTTCATGATTTCCTTTTTGTGTGGCCTTAGCCTGGTTACTTAACATACGCCGAGCACCCAGCAGGTGCTCCACTCTGTTAACCAAGAAAAGCACTATCTCTGCTACAGGGTTGTTTCTCTGAAGATTAAATGAGATAGCACAGGAAAGCTCCCAGTACTTTGAGGCTTTCCATACCTGCTTAGTCTCTTCCTTTTTGATACCAATTGAGGAGAGAGAAGGAGGAGAAGGAGTCTAAGATAGTGAAAAGTCAGAATTGTACATTTTTAATGTAGTTTTAATACTCCAAAGTATTTATCATAAGGGAAAAATTGGACAGGAATGACCAGGACTTACAAGTAGCTTAATGAGGTTTCTAACGAGCTCTAGGAAGGAACTGGGAAAACTTTTAACTAAGTCAAACAAGATCTTCCCTATACCCCACTGTCTCTCCCACCGTGGAGGAGGGTTAATTAATTTAGCAGCTCTTTTATTTCAAGATCTGGCTATAACAAGCTATAGCCTCTCTTACTCCGATTTTTCAAAAATCCCAAATTAGTGGATGCCAGATGAATAACATATTACGGGGATTGAAAAAGAGTCCCTTCCCTCCGTGTTAGAAATTTTTCCTATTTCTGTTTCTTCTAACCCTCTCCCTATCTTTATTTCACCCTCAGACTTAATTACAACTCAAGGCTACCTCCTCCCATTTTGTTTTAATTCTATAAGCTTTCCCAGCTCTCAGAGAGCTATTTATGTATACATAGCTCTGACAAAGGGATACTATAATACCATTCTTTCTGATTTCCACATTTAGGACAGTTCTACTTGGTTTTCTAAGCACGTGTGTGTGTGTGTGTGTGTGTGTGTGTGTGTGTGTACACGCGCTCATGTGTGTGACGGGCTCATTCTAAGTCTCTTGCTAATTTGCTACTGACTTCCATTCTGAATATCTCTTATTCCTTGCCAAGTATTTTCTGCCCACTTACTTGGTGCCTGGCTCTGTGCTTCACACTGAGGGGAGTGTAGAAGTACAGAAACTAGAGCTGCTGTCCTCAAGGAGTTGTAGTCTGAGGAAATCCAAGCCTGCACATGAAACATTGGAGAATATTAACTAGAACCCTGTGTGATATGATACTGATTCAAAGTGGATGATTATTCAGAAAGAGTGGAGATCACTCAGGGAGGGGAGAAAGGCTTGATGGAGAAAGTAAGGTTGGAGAATCAAAAAATAAGCAAGATCAGGGTAGATGGAAGCGTGAGAAGAACAGTCACAGTGGGGGCACTTCTTGAGTAAAACTGTGGTGGTAGGGTTGAATCATGCTGCGACTCCAACCCCATTAAGAATGAGTACCTTATCTGTGGCTTTGTTCTTAGCTGTTTCCTTGCATTATTTGACTTCATCCCACATTGCACAATACTTCCTGACCTGTGAGTTCTGGATCACCTCAATTCCTGATTTCTTGCCTTATCGTCTATCTGTGGCCTTGCCCACTCTCACCTGGTACCCTATGCTCAATTGTCTAGGGCTGACCCTTTCTCAGCTACAAGTTGTGCCTAAGACTTGGATGACATCTGTATCTAGAGCATCACCCTCAACCCAGCCTTTTCCAGCCGTGAGCACCATCCCAGTGGTGGTTATGTTCCTGAGAGTTTTGTCCAGCCCTGAGAAATGGAACACAAAGGCCAGCTAGACTAGCGCCAAGTAGTGGTGAAACCAAGCTTTTGGTGGGGGAAGAGGTTTGATGACCAAGCAGAAGGGTATGGATTTGATATAGTCAAAGATCAGGCAACCACTGTAACCATTTATTTCAATAACTAGGGACAGAGGTTTCCTTTGACTAATATTGAGAAACTGGAGCCCTTTCGTTGACAAGGCAAATGAGTTGCTTCCCCTGATTAAAAAATTTCTGCTGACTGTCCAGCGAAGCATATTTTTGTGTTAACCAGGCCAACAGAAAAGACATCCAACTTACCCCCTCCCAAAGTCTTGGTTGAACTCCACCCCACATTGGCCCAAGGCTATTTGGTTTGGAAGCTGACAGTCCATCCTCTTCCGTGGTGTCTGTTCACACTTTCACTGGCCTTGGGGGATTGCAAACTAAAAAGAGGCAAGGAGTATAGTTAGCTGACCAAAACCAAACGGTACTGCCCCACACAGCTGAGCCATACTATACCAATGTACAGCATCCCCCTCCCCCGGCCCTGCCACCCACTTGGCTTACCAGCTGCAGCTCGCTTTTTCTCCCTCAGGAAACTCGATTCTGCGATCTAGGGAGGGAAAATAGACCAATATAGGGGAAGATATGGGGCTGGGAATGAGGCTGGAGAAAGCCAAAGAACAGAATCCAAGACTTTGGTGAAGGCTGAGATGGAATTAACCAGAATCTATAGTGTCTTGGGTAGAACAGTCGCCCACTTGCTCCACAAATCCTAGGCTACCATATCAAAAGCTTCCTTACCACTATCCCCACAAGCTTTTAAAAGAGGTCAGTTTAAGATAAGCAAAGTGTGCCTCATTACCCAGATAATGGAACAAAATAGTAGTACAGACCACCGAAAACTTCCACAAAGCAAATTTATGGCTGATGTTTAACTTATTGAGGATGAGATCACGTTTCTTATTATAGCCTGCCATTATAATTCTAGCACCTAGCATAGTCTCTGGTATATAGTAGGAGCTCAGTAAATGCTTATTGAATGAATAAGTAAATCACTGTAACGATAACAATAACAGCAAGTAACATTTGTTGAGCCTCAGTACTATGCCAGGCACTGCTCCAGGTACTTTATATGTATTAACTAACTCATTTCATCTTCACAACAACCCTCTAAAATAAAACTATTTTTATTCTTGTTTTGTAGATCAGTAAACAAAGGACCAGAAGGACTGTGCCTTCCCCTAGGATATAAAAGTAGCAAGCATCAGAACATTAATAAACATTTATTAAGGGAAGGCAGGAAAACTCTGGCTATATCTTGACCATTTGTGGTATCTTAGTGTTCATAATGACTAACCAAATAGACTATGAGGCAGACCAAGGTAGCAGTTCTTATCCTTTATTATTCGTTGTTATTTACCCTGACTGGGATGCCATCCTCAGTCTCTTCCCCGATTCCTACCAACATATGCACACATCATTATTTTATTCCTTTTGGGATCCTACTCATTATTTAAGATACAGTTCAAGTTTCACCCCTTTCATAAAGTCTGCCTTGACTACTCTTATTAAAAGAGTTCTCTCCCATTTTGGAACTCATACAACACCCATGGGCCATACCACTCATTTGGTGTTTGAAATCACATAGCATTCTGGTTAAGAGCCAAGTCTTCAGAGTCAAACAGAGCTTGATTTAAATCCCAGCTCTGCCAATTTACTAGGTGTGTGGCTGTGGGCAAGTTACTTAACCTCTCCATCGAGGAGCATGATCTTTGAACTGGAAAGAGAATTAAAGCCCAAGATAGATGAGGAGATAATAACGGAGTACTTAGCTACCTTCAATGAGTTTAAATTTCCAGGCCCACACAAATTACATTTGAGGCTGCTGAGAGAATGTGCAGATGTGATCACAGAGCCAGTCTTGGTAACTTTTGAGAAATTATGGCAAAGCCAAGACATGAGGGGTGCAAAGAGGCAAGCAAATATCCCAATTTTTAGTGAAGGTAGGTGGTGGTGGTGTGGTGTGCAAAATATAGATCCTGAAAACTCAAGACCAATGAGCACGGTGTTTACTCTTGGCAAAGTGTAGAATGCACTATTAAGTAGATCATTTATGAGGCTTTAGAAAGGGAGCGGAAATCACTAGGGGTAAGCATGCAATCACTAAAAGCAAGTCATGCCTAACTAAGTTCATTTCCTTTTTGAAAAGGGTATCTAAAAGGATAGATCACTAGGATACCATAGCATAATGTATCTGGATTTCAGCAACATACTTGAAAAAGTCTTATATCTTCATGAAGAAGATGGAACGTAGGAGCTGGGTGATAGCAGAAGTTATATGGATGCTTCAAGTTTGAACAACCTTATCAAAAGGGGAGGGCTCTAAGGTTATGCTGCAGTATTCTGTCCTGGACCCTTTCATTCAATACTTACATCAGTCTGGCTGATCAAATATGCATATAAAACATTCATTGGTATAGAGCATGCATTCTCAGTGGGGGCTATATTGCCTCCAAGAGGGCAAAAATTGATTCTTGAAGAGTGAAAAACATTCTTTTTTACATGAAACACGGATATAGATATAGCAAATAAACAGATAGACAGCATATCTGTAGTATTAAAATTTCATGGAGATTGGGAAAAAATATCTAATTTTTTACTAAATATCACACTCTTTAGAAGTGTGATAATGAAAAAAAATGATTGAGAAACATTACTATGGAGAATATGATATTGTATTTGAGACTCAAGATAAAGAAATATCTCAAGGAGATAGGTTGAAATAAATAAGTCAATAGTTTTTGAGAATGAATACAAAGCCCAGCATCTAGGTAAAATTAAAAGTCAATTGTACAAACATAGAATCAGGCACATAGTAGTAGTTTATGCAAAAAACAACAGAGGATTTCAGCTAAGCTACGAGCTACACACTGAGTAGATTTATGCTCAAAAGAAAACTAGAGTGGCAAAAAGTCTAGAAACCATGTCCTATGAGGTATGGTTTAAAATAGCTGAGGATATTTATCCCAGAAGATGAAGAACTTGGGGTGACATGCTAGATATTTTAAAGGGCTGTCAGTTGAAAGAGGAATTAGAAGTTGTTTGTGTGAAACTAATTTTTCCTCAACCTAAGGAAGACTCTTTTAACAATTAGGAAATGATCAAATGTGGAATAAGCTGTTTTGCAGAGAGGTGAGTTTCTCAGACTTTCAGGAGGATATTTTTGCACTGAGCAAAAGGATAGATATGGATTCTAAGGTTCCTTCTAATTCCCAGGTTCTGTGATTCCCTGCTAGATTTATAATTACAAAGGTGGAAAAGATGGCTAAAGAAGATGAGCCCAGACAAAACATCCTCCCTTGATCTCAAAACCAAAATTCCACAACATCAAAGATATTTGCTTGAGGAATATCTCACTGTCTAGCTGACTTGGTTGCCAATATTTACAGCTGTAATTCTCCTAGGCCCCTGTTTTCTTTTGCCCTACCTCTAGCTCAATTTCCATCTTGGCATAGAAAGTACAGAGGGAGTTGTATGGAAATACCAAGGGGGATCTCAGAGACCAGAGTTACAGAAATGCTGAGAGTTGTTTTATGAAAATATTGGTATGGGCCCACTGAGTGGAGAGAGAACATGCTTCCTTTCCTTGTGGGGCTCTATGTTGCTCACTTGTTATCCCCACCCCCTCCCCTTATCTCTTAGACCTTCAACTAGCCAGAAGGAGGGTTGGTGCACAAGTAGGGGCAGAAGATAGTAATTTCAGGTTCAAGGGTTGACAGTACACTGGTCAGGAAAGCTGAGGAATGAGATGACGAGCATCTTCATAGTTTGTGAAAATGAAACAAACAAAACAACTTGAGAATCATGTTCCTGGAATTGTGTCCAAATGAATGTCTCAGGTTGAAGGGACCAGGACTTTGACTGTGATGCAGCACAGTATTTACATGGGTCTTGCTCGGCCTTTCAGAGCAAAAACAGTTATTTGCTCTCCTTTCACCTAACACTGCAGGGCAGAATCTCCATCCCCTGGTGGCTAGAAATTAGGGTTCTTATAGCTGCCATGGAATCAAACTCCATTCACTTTCCTCTTAACACTCCCTTCTCTCTCTGTCCTTGGCCAAATGTTACCTGTTGTTTCACAAAGTAACCTTTTCTGTGTTGCACCCCATTAGCTGCTCTTCACTCTCAGTCACTTGCTGAAGTCCTCATCACTGTCACAGATCTGACTACCATGGCCTTGTCTGCAGTGTAGCCCACATTAACTTTGCCAACACTTCACCATTTTTCTCTGCATGTCCTCTCTTCAGTAATGTTCATGTCTGTAATATTAATCCTGGGACAGAAAAGTAAGAAATCTATCACAATCCTCCCTGAAAGTCCTATTTCTCCTTGAAGCCGAAAGAGCTTCCAAACGTGGCTTCCTGAGTTTTTCAGTTTGCTGGTGCGTGGGTCTGGAGTGGGCATCCCGTCTGCACATCTGGTAGAGGCGCTTTCCAGATTTTCCTCATGACTCAGGATCAGTTTCTGACTGCTGGGCGGGGCAAAGCCTCCTGAAGTTGCTGCAAGGCACCTCCCCCTGTGAGCAGAGCTTGGTACAGCCCAAATAGTTTTCAGGTTAAGAAAGCCAGATCTTTGTTCAGCCGCACTGACTGAACAGACTTTTAGTGGAGTTACCTGGCTAACAGCAGCAGCGGCGACGGCGGCAGTGGCAGCAGTAGCAGCAACAGCAGCAGGGCTCCTGGGATAACTCAGGTGAGTAGAGAGGGAATTCAAAACTTATCCTGGAGTTTTATTTCCTGGATAACTTAGCGTCTAAGAAGGATGAAGAAACTTCAACTTTATAGTTAACCAAACTCCACAGCTATATTTTATGGCTTGTCTGGATCAAATATGTGTCTGTTAATAGCAGTTTGGGAACTTCAGAAATAATGGAGTTTTTAGTTGGTTATTTTGAGGGTTATTTTGAGGGGTGTGTGGGGTGATGATTGTGGTTGTCTGGCAATGAAACTTTTCTGGGGATATCTGGTCGGTTTCGTGTGTGTGCGCACATGTATGAGTTTGTATGTGCTTGCCTTTGCTACCCAAAATACCTGGTAAGTGAGAAAAATCACAGGGGATGGTGTTAGAGGGGGAGAAGCTTGGCTCCTGTCAGGGCTTCCTTCTAGCTTCTGCTGGCCCACAGCTGTGGGCAAATTGTTGAAATGCAGGCAAAATCTTGGAGCCACACTCTGTGCAAAAGGCCTGTGAACTTTGGTAGGGGGGTGAGCAGGCTGTGCACTGTTGCACAGGAGGAAGTGGTGGCCAAGTCTATCTTAATTCCCTGTCTACACAGCCAGTGGTCTTCCTGCCCCGGTGACAGGTTGATCTTGGCTTCTCCATTTTCAGCCTCTGGCCTGGTTTTGTTCCCCTCTGGTTCCAGCTTTCGTTTAAACTTTAATTTGAAGATGGGGCTCCATCCTCCCCAAGCCAAGTTCACTGTTCTAGGGTCTTCACTGGGCTACTTGATCAGAGCTGGCTATGGGTGGGGGACAGGAAAAAGGAGTGGTGCATTGCAATGGAAACAATTGGTTCTGAGGATTTGGAACTGTAAGTATGCTGAAAAGCACATAGAAAAACTCAACAAATTCTGCTGTCCTGACAATTACTTCTGGCTTTAGGATAAAGCATCCTAGTTTGTATTAATAGTGCCTTGAAATTCAGCTAATGCCTCATTTGCTAATCTTTATTGTGAAAGTAAGGACGCTTTACAGTCTGAAGTAATAAACAAAAAAAAAACTTCTTTTTGGACTGCTAATTAACTCTTTCATTCATCTGGAAGTTTGTGTGTCTGTGAGCATACTTATGTGCACGTGTGTGGCTGAGTGTGTGTGAATACTTTGTATTTGAATAGTGTTCTTTATTTGTCCTTAGAATCCCTAGCAGTCTAGGGAAAAGTCTAAACACTTATATGGTCAGGAATAGGTTAAAAAGTAGGCCTTCCATGTCCTTGGGAGTTTTCAGTTCCTAAATTAAAAGCAGAAAAAGCCCCTTTGTGACCCCCAAACAGTGTTTCTTTGATTAGCCTTGATTTGAAATCATCTCACCTCTGACAGCTTGCAATACAAAAACAAAATTTCTAAGTGCATTCTTGTGAGAAGAGGACAATATGAATTTTTAAAAGCATTGTCTTGCTTGAGGTATTCTGTCTGCATGTTTGCCCTCCTCCCCACCTTAAAACAAATTGTGGTAACAAAAAAAAGTCAGGGGTTCCCAGTTCTAGCGTGGGCTCTGTCACTAACTACGTAACCCTGGGCATGTCCCTTTACCTTACAACAAAAGAAAGAAATTGTACTAAGTGATTTCTAAGAGTATTTCCAACATAACATTCTATAAAAATCAGAATTTGATTCTTAAAGACTGGAAAAGTAGACATATAGGATGGGCTTATTCAACCAAAAGGGCAAGTCAGCCAACAAAGGAGAGGTGAAATAGGGAGAAGTAGAGAATGGTGGAGGGGCGATTTTATATGAGTCTTTTAATTGTTGGTGCACGTCTTATTTAAAGCATGTAATCAAATTTCATCAGTTTTCCCCTAAAGACAGAAAAGAAATTTAATTTGCTAAAAACAAGTGCTTCCTAACACTACTGCCCTGCTTTAGCCTTATCTTTAACAATTAAAGAGCATGTTCACATATATCATTTCATTACATTCTCCCCATGACACCCTGAAGTACACAGGGAAGCTAACATATTCCCATTGTGCTATGGGGAAACTGAGGGACTGAGAAGTTATATATACCAAATGGTGACATTATGGATTTGGTTCTACTCTTGTGACCACTTGTGCTCTTTTTATCATTTTGAATTGCTTTTTATTTTTTGATAGAGCTATTGAGCAATGGAATTAAATATAATTTTGTCCTTTTTTGTTTGTTTGTTTTACTTTGAATGGCTTTGAACAGAATCTTCTCTCTGGGCAGAGTAGGCTCATCCTATATAAGGCAGTGGGCTGGATCAGAGGATTGCTGTGGTCTCTTTAGACCCAGAATATCTGGCCAGAAGTTTGAATCTGAACAGCCATACATAAGTCCCGTGATTAAATGCGTGTCCATAGACGTAAGCTATGACTCTACCTGTGTACATATGAAAAGCACTATTCTCTGCATACCATGTGAATACTGAATTTGTATTACTTCTTCCTATCCAAGTCCCTTTTTTATCACCATACCACCCCCAGGTGTGGGGATAAGGGATGTTAATTGTGGGTAAAGTGGTGCCTACTCCATGGCAGAGCACAATTGGGTCTTCTGTATTCAATTTGTCTGCAAACTTTTTATTGATTTTATCTTGATTCTTGCTCCAAGTACAGAACAGGGAGGAAACTGAGGAAAGGAGAAATTAGCCAGGAACAATGCCTGAGCCATGCCCTCTCTCCCTTTCCCCATTAAGTTTCCTCATGGTCTCTCCCACTGACCTAGATCCAAAGTGGCTTGTGAACCACAGACAGGATGTATTTTATCAGATTTTTTTAGACCAAAATATGCCTTTTCCTCTAAGGCTAACCCACAGGTAAAGAAGCAAGAGATTTTGCTTTCAGAGTGTGCCTAGCTTCCTCAAGCTTTCCAGTCCAATGAGTAGAAAAAAAATACCTCCTCTTTAACTGCAGCCTTGTATTTTACGTGGCAGTCTCCCTCAACTTCACCTGGCAATTCTCCACGTTCTGCACTCTGGGCCCGCTCCTATCCCTTCCCTTGGCAAACACGGTTTTCCTCATATTCTTCTCAAAGTGGTGGGTCTGAATTAAATAATATTGCCTAAGACCATTACCTCAGTGCTAAGCCCCCACACTCTGCTTCACTCAACCACTCATTCCACTAGCCCTCAGTTCACTTCTTAAATGTCCACATTGCCTTTGTTAGCTAAGGCTCTCCTTGGTTTATACTCAAATCCCTAGGCTTATACTCAAAGCCCTAACTTTTATCTTGTCTCCTGACTTTCCTAATATGTGATCTTTAACTTAAGGGCTCTCCCCGCTCTATCACCCAGGGGTCCAATAGAACAGAAAAAAGGGAACATTCCCTTCTCCACACTCATCTGTTCCAACAGAGAAAGTTGTTTATGACAAACCCAATTTACAAATTTCTGGGTTTCCAAAAGTTTTCTGAGGGTTAAATGATGAACCCTCTGATGTAAAAGGTTCAGATTCTCCCATGATCATCAAACCATGAGATTAAAGGACCTTTTCAATATCTACCATGGCAACGAATTCTAGGCAGAATGCCTCAAAGTTGGGTATCATGTTTGCTTTGGAAGATTTTCTCATTTGAACTAAAAAATCCTTTCTCTAAGAAGGCAATGACCAAAAGAAGCAGTGTGGTGTGAAGGAAAGCTGCACACTAAATCTGGCATTGCACAGAACCTGGGTTTGAGTTAGCACTGCCAGTTTCTAGCTACTGCTTCTCTTAGCTACCATTTCTGCAGATACAAAATGAAGGACACAGATAATCTCTTTAAACATGACTGCTATGATGAGAACCCAAACTAAAATGTAAAATGCAAACAAGAAATTGCCATACAAACAATAATTCTCTACATAAGAGATTTAGCTGTTCAACAAATATTTTTTGAACAATGTTTGTATGCCCAGCTATGTGCCAGGCAATGAGTGGGCTTCTGTGTATATTTTACATTTATGGATCACTTTCTCTTATTCAAAATTACTTTCACACCAACCATCTCATTAGGTACACCCATGGTGTAACAGGGGCAGGGTAGATAACCTCACTCTCCTGATGAGAAAATTGAGGCACAAAGAGAACAAAGTCATAGACAAAATGGATTACAGTTCTGTTACCCAGTCAGAAAAAGGGTCACTTCTACTCTGCAAGTCTGAGAGGAATTGGGACTACAGTTGTACTGTAGTGAAAGTTCAGGCTCATAGCCTGCTAATTCTTATTTACTGTGTGCCCCAAAACACAGGCACCCCCAACCCAAAAGGTATTCTGTCAAGCTGTACTCTATCCATATGAGCTGTACATTCTGCCTCTGAAAGTCTACTGGGCTCACATGGGCTTTAAAAATCAAACCTGATTTTCTTTTCCATTGATGCTGCTTCTGTCTGTACACAGGCTCTCTTTATAAAGGGATTCCTTTTGCAGGATCTTGCCTGCCTTGGCATTTGACTGAGTAGTAAGGAAGACCTTTGAAGGTAGAACAAGAAATACTCATTTATCCAGAATGTCCAGGGACTAGGAGGTTCTGGCAAACTAAATATTCTAATAGCCCCAGGCTATTCCACATTTACAGTCCCCAGGCTCTGGCAATTCACCAGACCTTCTAGGGAAAGCAAGAGGCACAGTAGCATTTGTTATAAGTTTGAGCACACAAAAAATTGGGATCCATTTGTAACAGCCTCCAGAAAAAGTCTGGGCAAACACTCAGGTTGGCTCTGATGCTGCATAAATAAAAATTATTACTGATACGATCCATGCTTTCAAATACAATGAAGTACACTTTAATATTTAAGACACGTGAGCAGACAAATCTGATGAAAAAAGGGACATCAGTATTTTGCAGTGCCCCATAGCTCTCAATTTTAAAAGCAATTGCCAATAAATAAGGCTATGAAAAAATGTTGTTATTCTCAGATTCTTTTCCTTAGATTCACAGAAAGGGTAAGTTTGTTGTACATAGATTGCAAATAACATTGTAATAACATTGCAAACATTTAAATTAAAAATTGTTATGGTTTTCAAATGAGGAAACTTTTTTACCAGTGAGGCATTTCAATGTGATACTGAAAGGACATAAAATGAACTATTAGAGAGGTCTGACCAATATTTCACTTTTTATAAAATAGCGACTGTCTTATAGATATACCACACAGATACTCTTTAAAGTGCTAACAGTCTCCTTATTTTTTAGCAGACATTCTGAAACTTAGTCAGGTTTCTTTGTTTCAACCCTTCTGTGATCATAGAATATAGACAGTTATTTCTAAAATACATTTTGAAATAGTTGACACCATGTAAATTTCACAATCTCATTCTTATTTACTGTTGAATGCCAGGAGAGGATCATTAAAATCATTACAAATCTATCTTTGTGAATCAAGCAAAAGCTTTGAAAACCCTATTATCACCCCAAAGCTATTGAAAATCAAATTTGCCTTTCAAATTATCTTCCTAAAAACCAGTTGTTAAGGGGCACTTGAGTGTGGGGGCACTCTGATAGACATTGCTTGAAGAGCCACTATATTAATTCTCTGTTTAGCCATGTGAGGTTTTTCCTCCTTCTCTTTTTTTAAAGAAAAGAAAGCAGCAGTGTATTTTTGCCATGGGATAAGAATCTATAGCCCACCAAATTAGTGTAATTGAATTTCAGAATCTGCCCTTTATCATAGGCAAAGGATTATACATTAGACTTTGAGAAGAAAGACCATACAATCTTTCTAGCTTTCCTTGTCTTTGGAGGCCATCTGCTGAGCTGTTTTTTGCAGTAGACTTCCTGGCCAATAATGAAAAAATGCAAAGCTCTTTAAATGACAAGAGGGAAGGAATTGTGTAAAAAAGACTTGTTGGAATGGAAAGGGGCTGCTTTTCCCCCTCATGCACAAGCGTGTGACTCTCCAGGGCACCAACTTATTCTGACTATAGTAAAGTGATTTTTTCCCTTATCTTCAAGTTATATTTTACCTTGAGCTACTCCCTGCTGGTATAAATGGAAGACTTCCCTTTAAATTATAATGACTCACATTTAACACACAATCTTTACTTTTATTATTGATTTTTCCCAATAAAATTAAGACCCACATCACCCCATTTGACAGATAAAGAAAGTGAGACCCCAAAATGGTTAGGTGCCTTACCCAAGGCCCCATACTAATTAGTTGCCAAGTGTGGACCCTTCTTTCTTTGAAAATGGTGGCGTTTCCTTTAAAGCCAAACTAGAAGTACCTAGTTCTGGGAAGAAGTCACTGGGATGATGGCTGTTTGTCTAATCTCAGGTAGCCCCTAAAAGACCTGATAAATTCCTCCTTCAAAGACAACAATTTTCCTCATTCTAGACATAGTTCTACACTATGGGTCCTCCTCTGAAGCTCTTCAAAAACCAGAAATACCAGGAGCTGAAGCAGGAATGTATCAAAGACAGTAGACTTTTCTGTGATCCAACATTTCTTCCTGAGAATGATTCTTTGTTCTACAATCGACTGCTTCCTGGAAAGGTGGTATGGAAACGTCCCCAGGTAACTTTCTACTTTATACGTTCTGTCTCCTTGACCTCCTTCATCATACCTCCACTTGATCCACTGTTTCACTTATATGGCCTACTGTGTAGAACAATTTAGAAGTAAACTTTCTCTTTCTTCCTTCCTTCCTTCCTTCCTTTCTTTCTTTCTTTCTTTCTTCTCTTTCTTTCATTCTCTCTTTCTTTTCACTTTATTGAAATATAATTAACAAATAAAAATTGTATATATTTATGGTGTGCAATGTGATGTTTTGATATACATATACATTGTGAAGTAATTGCCACAATCAAGTTAATTAACGTAGTCATCACCTCACATAAAGAAAACTTTACAATGAAAGCTCCATGGATCTGTGCTCCTAGCTCTAGCTTGGAGTCCTGAATTTTAGTCAAATTTTGACAGATTTAGTAATTTAGAAAGAACAACAAAAAAGATATGCTGTAACTTTTTGAGATTAGCTATCTAACCTTAAGCAAATTAGCCTAAGATCCATTCAAGGTGTTCTGTGTATCAATAGTTGTTTTATTTTTACTGGTGAGTAGTAATTCATGATATGGATATACCACAATTTGTTTCTTCATCTAGTCACCCACTGAAGGGCACTGGGGTTATTTCTAGTATTTTTTACTGTTTCACGTAAAGATGCTATGAATATTTTTGCACAAAAAGAGAGAGACATGCCATTCTTATTTTCTTTTGGAAGTTCATTTGAGTGAATATGGTAACTCAAAAAGCAACTGTGTTCTTGCCTCCTTACTGAGGTACCTATCATAGCAATTTGAATATAATTTCAGACCAGTGAGGAGAAAAACTCCTTATACAGTGAACATAAATGAGATGAATTTTGAAGGGAGAAGATGAAGTTTGCATGGGGAAAAGAAGGCTTCTTTGCTGCTCTGTGGATACCATCACCTGTATCATCCCATAACTGGCCAAGTAGGCTTCAAGCAGAATTGCAGGTCTTTCACTATCTATTAGTAGTAACTATTAATTGTTGTATGGTTCTCTGTGCATTATCTGTATGTTGTGTCTCTAAAGGAAGTTTCAGAACCCTTTCTCTCGCCCATGAGCAGGAGCTCAATGTGTAAAACGATAGGATGATGGAGTCTGTAGAACAAATTGCAACCTTGCTATATCTAAAGCTTATAACTGGATAGAAGGATATTGTACCTAGGCTCCTTCTGAATGTAGGTGATGAGGTGTAAAGGGCACAGAGGGATGTTGTGAAATGCAAGTTCTTGGACCTTTATAATATCCTGAAGACGTTCAGGTCCTATTTAATTAGGTTCCTTTCTGCGGACTATTATGGAACTATCTCGAGCATCACCTCAATGTTTGCCTCCTTCAGTGAGCAGACTATCACTGTTAGTTGCAATTTCCACAGCTTAAATTCCTAAATGGAGTTATGCCAAGTGCTACTTCAGCTGACGCACGTTGCTACCATGTGGTGTCAAGATACACCGGTTACATCAAGACTTGTTTTCTATGCAACTCAAAGGACATCTCCCAGTTTTTGCCTATAAAGAATGAAAACAATCGAAAGTATGAGACTGGGGAGAAGTTCTCTCTGTCTGAAGGAGAATTACACTTCTCCTGCCTTTCTGCATCTCCAGTTATTGACATTCCAGTGGATCACATTGCTGACCTACAAGAAAAATCTAAGAAATGAGCAGAATTTACTAACCAATACTTTGGTATGTAGACAGGCTTTTTTTTCTTTTGCAAAAGTACATGGAGAAAATAGAGATACGTTGCCTGGGAGCCACTCTTATGAATGGATGGTGATAAAACCACTCTTATGAATGGATGGTGATAAAGAGAGGGCATCCCTCTTTTCTGATGCCTGGATATGAAGGAAAGGATGTCAATAGGGCAAAAGCAGCAAAAAAGGAAGCAAGAAATTAAGGGAAGTGTATTGGGTAGGTGTCTTTTTAAAATAAAATAGACTTGAACATATTTATAGGCTAAGGAGTAGATGGTAAAGAAGATGAGATTGAAGACACAGAAGAGAAAAGAGATAATTGATAGGGGTTAGGTGGAGGAGGTGGGAGGGGATCTGGTGGGTGGCAAAATTGCAAGCCAACATGAAACCATTTCCCAGATGTGCACCAAGCAGACAGTGCTTCCTGTACTGGATGTCTTTAGACACACCCTTCCCCCTCTATCTTGGCTCAGTCCATGTCCTTTGCCTGCATCGTCCAAATTCTGTGGATTGAATCCTAGATGGATTAGCCGGGAAGGAAAAAGTCTTAACAACCATGGCATTTTGCCTCAGAGGCAAACAATACCCCTTCTAAGGTGAAAGAAAATCAGACCGAGAGGCTGAACAGTGGGGATGGGTTGGAAAAGAATCGACAGTCATGACATGCCTACTATGGGCCAGATACTGTGTTTGAAGTGTTCTATGCATTATTTTACTTCACCCATATTTACCACCCTTATTTACTTCACCTTATATTGCCTGAGACCATGTGCTCCTGGCTTAGCAAAGTAGGGATGTTAAAAGTTACTTTGATGCAATTCTGTTTTCCTAGTTTAAATAATAGCAGTAGATATATCCGCAAGCTAGAATTTGCATTTGGGTTTGACTACAAAGCCTACATGAGTTTCACTCTATCATGCTGTCATATCAGGGGAGATAGAGTTGTTTGTGTCTCATGTTTCTGACATAAAAAGGTAGCTTCCCTCCAGTCAGTTCTCACATTCCTCTTCACTGTGTTGATACCGCACTTCCATTAATTGATCCACACTTTCCTGTTTGAGAGCATGGTGTTTGCTTAGTCTTATTCAGCCCAAAGGGAGAATCACTAGAGAAATATTTACTGAACACCTACTCTGTGCCAGCCTTGGTGCAAGACACAGACATGGTCTGTGGTGAGGCACTCCTATTCTAGCTGGGGAGATGGATATTGAGCTATCAAAGAGTTAAAAAAATGAATGTTGAATGTATGAAATGCTATTTTCAGGCATATGGACAGTAAATCATGCAGAATTTTTGAAGTAGGGGGAGATCACCATAGATTGGAATGGTTGGGGAAGAGACCTTTTGTGGGGAGTGGGAGAAAAAAAAACAAGGTTCTGGACCACCATCTGAGCCTCCTCAAAAAGCTGTGGATTCCTTCCCAGCCAGAGTGGAGGCCGAGCCTGTGGTCAAGACCACGTCAAAGTTCTGTGGCCTCCCATCAGGAAAGCTGAGAGACAGAGCTGGGCCTCTCTGAATTGGCTCGGGAAGACCAGATGAGTCGCTGGCCTCCTCCACCTCATTGGCAAGGTTGAGATCCTGGTTTGCAGGGGAAGTTTACAGACATCTTGTCCCTTGGCGTGCCATGTAGCTGCACACTTAATAGGGGCTATTTTCTGAAGTTTCCAAAATGGAAGCAGCATGATTAACCTGATATTTTCTGCCTTTTCCTTTCTCATGTTGAGGGCTTCCGCCTTCATAAGCCCCCATGCCTGCAAACACCACTGATAGTTGAACAAACTGCCTCCAGTTGAGCTCTGCCCCACCCCCCATTCTGGGGCAGGGTTGAGTTCCCCTCCTTCCCACTTGCCACTTCCTTGCTGTGCTTTAAGAAGCCTCTTTAAATGGCAGGAATTATGAGTGTTTTGCATTTGTTCAATGCCAGATCATCTGCCCATACCCTCCAGAGGAAAGTTCTTAATTTCTCCAGCGGTCCATTGGCCCCAGCTATTGTCCTAGTTTTCTGAGTACACAGGTATGTTGCCTGAGACCATGTGCTCCTAGACTTTTCTGTCCTCCTGGGGCTCAACGTGTACAGTCTTCATAAATTATAAGGTCCAAGTTATACTGAGTTATAGTGTGATCATAAGACTGCAGGTAGGATTTTTAGGCTAAAATCTGCCTGCCAAATTCCCACCAAAAATCTCTTCTCCAGCTGCCTCCAGCCACTCTCCCCTCCTACCCCTCCTCTGGCTTTTTTCCTTACTGACTCATATCTACCTACAATAGTGTCTTAA
Source organism: Ateles fusciceps (assembly GCA_036589455.1). Taxonomy (NCBI): domain Eukaryota; kingdom Metazoa; phylum Chordata; class Mammalia; order Primates; family Atelidae; genus Ateles; species Ateles fusciceps. The sequence continues at coordinate 286,274 of JAZHEH010000277.1, forward strand.
AGACAGACACATCTAATCCCTGACTAAAAAGGAGCAAAACCTCATGGGAATTTGCACTGTCAGCTGTGGGGGGGAGGGGCACCTGCACAAGATCTTCTGTCAGCTCTCTTGTCAAGTTTTAAGTTCAGCCTTTGCTACCATTGCCATTGAGTAGTCTTCCCTTCGAGAATACATTCCCCTGGGGTCATTTTACTACATTGTCTGGTTGGGAGTGGGGAGGGTGATGAGGCTCTGTATTAAAACTATGGTAGTAGGAATGGAAGAGAGAAAGGCAGTTGAGGTGAAACATTAGAAGCAGAATATACAGGCTTGGGTGGTAGATGGCATGTGAGGGAACCATAAAGAAAGAAACACTTTCTCTCTGTGCTAATAGAAATTTCCAGCCACCAGCTGAATGCAACACCTTGGTACAGTAGTTTTGGACTAGTCTGTTCATGAATTTCCTTTTATTCCTAGAGACTGTATCACCCCATATGAGTAGTCCTAAGTGTTTTCCACTGTTTACACAATTGAAGAGAGTTGAATAGGCCCATAGTCTTTCTCTCCAACTGTCCCATTTATTTTAAATTTTGCGTTAACAAACTTTAATAGCTTTATCGAAGTGCAATTTATATACTGTGAAACTCACCTGTTTTAAGTGTACAAAGCAATGGTTTTTAGTAAATTTAAAGTTGTGCAAACATTTCTACAACCCAATTGTAGAAGAATTGCATCACTTCAATAAGATCCTTGTGCACATTTGCAGGGGAGTAATCCCTCCACCCTACCCCCACCCCTTGCTGCAGGCAACCACTAATCTACTTTTGGTTTCTATCCAGAACTGCCTATTCTGTACATTTCACTTAAAATGGAATCATAAAAGTAACTGGCTTCTTTTTCTTAGCATAATGTTTTCAAGAGTCACCCATGTTGTAGCATGTATCAGTTTGTTCTTTCTCATTGCTGAACAGTATTCCATTGCATAGATATATAAATTCTTCTCAAAAAAGTAGTTTGGGACCTGTACCTTGAGTTTCCTAGCAGAATTCTGAAGGTTAAAGTGAGAAAATGACTACATAGCGATTTGATGGCCTAGTTTGGAAGTGGAAGCTGCGCCTAAGACCCTATTCTATTCTCCATGTTGAGTTTTCCTTGGATGGGTTAGTAAGGAAGAGAATATTTCACTGATAACAAAATCTTCATGCAGAATTAAAACTCCCCTGTAGAAAAAATGGACTCCTTGAGAGGCTTGTGCAATATTGGTTCCTGAGCCTAAGTCCACCTACAAATGCTCCATCTGGAGGATGGTTCAATTTTCTAAGTAAAATAATGGCTACTTGGAGTAGCTCACAAAGCCCTCAGTTCCTGAATAGCAGTTCTGTGAAAATTACTCCTGAGCCTTCTGGGACTATTGAGACCCTAAACTTATTCATAATGTACCTACTGCAGGGCTGGCCTCACTTGTAGGTGTCCACACCCCTACCCCCTCAGTACTGCATGATTGCACGTAGCACTTTTTAAAGTGTTTCCACTCTTCTGGCTGCTGGTTTTCTGGGCAGCTTTTCATTTTACTGTGGTTCTTGAGGTTTACCCTGGACCTCAATGTTTATTGTCAGCAAATTTCACCTGAGTAAAAAAAAAATGCTGAATTTGGATGTGGTAGGTGTAAAGGGAGTCACATAGAGTGCCTTGTGCAGGGCTACAGGACTTGTAATTGTATGTCCCCTCCCGCTCAGAGGTCTCTGAGAAGGAGGATGAAGTAAGGACAATGAGAAGTCCCTTAAGACTAAGCTAAGAGAACATACTTCCTAGAGAAGCTGCTTTGCTTAATGGAAGGTTTTGGCTCAGATGTGGGGTCATGTGGGGGACCATTTCAGCTTTACTCTTGGTACTCAACTTCCTAGTTGTGTGTTTCTTCCTAAGAAATAATTTTGCTGTGATAAACAGCCCAGTTCAAGGATCACTTCAACTGTGCCAACACAGCTGGGAGCCATTAGGGGCTCAGCATCTCTCCCTCGCTCTTAAGCCACCCAAATATTGTGCACATGTGAGCTGTGACCTCTCCTCCAACCCCATTCCTACCACTCCAGCATGGCTCAATCTGAAATGTCTCATCTGCACTCTGCATCTCAGCTTTGAGTTACAAAAAAAATTCCCAAGTCTTACATCCTTAACCCCAGCAGGAAGATATCCAGTGTGTCCAAAACTAGGGGAAAAGTCAACAGTCATTTTGTTGTTTTCAAATTTGTCAACAAAAAGTCTGCTTGGCTGCTAGATTTACATTGGTTTTACCCTTTATCCATGTATACTTTCTAGTCTTTTAATGCCTCATGTCCTTAAAGAGGTAGAAGGTATGGCTTAATAAAGGATTTATTTCCCACGTTTCATGTCACCATGCTTATATACAGTAAGATTTTGCTTCATAGTTGGTGGATTTAATTGAGCAGATTAATGCCTATTAGTGATATTTATCCTGGAACAAAAAGCTAAGAGATAAGTAAATTTTCCAAAACAGTGAAGAGTGTTTAGGTGGGTTTTAAGCAGAAGCATAATACATTGGGATGAATGACTGAAAGAGGTGGTAGCATCTCTGTCCCTGAGAAGCTGCAAAATTTTATCCTTTATGTGCTGTCCATTGCTGAGCCTAAAGGCACAGGAGTGGATGGCTGAGGTCTTGAGTTTCCTTCTCTAACCATATGTGGTTCTGAAAAATCAAAAACTTTAGACCTAGGTCTCCTGCTCACTAGCTAGATGATCAGAGTGGCGAGTTATTGCCTCTCTCTGAGCTCGCTCCCTGAAGTGAAAAATAAAAAGTTTTACTAGTCTCCAAAATCCATTCCAGTTTTGACATTCTATGACTGTTAACTTGTCATGTTTTAAATCTATTATTAAATAGCCATCGTGTATGAAGAGGGGTAAAGAATAATTGGAGAATGAGCCAGTTTATAAGAGGAAATGGAACATGGTGGGGTTCCCAAATTTACATACTCTCATGAATTTAACACAGCTTTTAATATATATATTATATGTAAACACATATATATACACATAGACACACACATATAATATATAGTAATCATATCCATCTTGGGTTTACAAGAGAATAATTACCCCATTCCTCAATTTGAATTCTGTTTATATGTCTTTTTGCTCACTTATGTGACCCTTTATGTCTTCAATAGAAGTTCACATGCCAAAAGTGTTGACTAAGCCTAGATTCCCACTGTGAAATGAAAATCTTATGGAAATTTAAGACACCATGATCTAACTCCAACCACTAACAACTCTACATAAAGCTAGCAAATAATTTGCTTTACTAATCTAAAAGTGCACTTTTTCATATATCAGTCTTCACTTTATTTTTCCATGCTAGAAACTATGATATGTATTATCTAGGTTCAAGTAATTATTTTATACTTTTACATCTTGCTCCAAATAAAATGAAAACACTTGACCTGGGGAGTAGAACTGTGCTTAGTTTCATTTAGAAAAGGCAAAGAAACAATGAGAAGAAAAAGAACATCAGGGTTTAACTCACCCAACATACCTACTCTGTGTTCAGTAAGTGAAAACAAAGGCAGTTTGCAACCCATAAAAAATATTTTTTAAGATAGAAAATTCTCCTAAAACAAAAAGATACGAGGCATGCATCTAAAAAAAAAAAAAGGCCTGAAAATCCAAAGCTGACAACCCATCTAGCCATGTCATTTTGGCAGAGGAATGCCCAATTAATCTTCAGCTTGGACTTGTCTTTGCCCAGAATGCCTATTTCTTTCCAGAGTTATTTTGGCTTTTAAAGAATATATGGAATGTTTCATTCTGTAGGCCAGACCCTTCATCAAGGAGAATTATGTCCATTAAAAAAATGAGGTTTGAGGATCAGAAAAATATAGCTGTCTCTAATACTTTTTAAAAGGTTATATGTCTAGATTCCATTTGAGACAAAGATTTATTTCTGCTGGGTAAGCAGAATGTCAAGGTTCTGGCCAATGGCCTCCTCATGAAGCTTTCTCCATCTAGTCAAGAATGCATTGGTATTTCCTGCCTTTGAACTCTGCAAGTGCTGATACTCTGAGTCACCCAATTATGTCTTCAATTATTCAGTGTCATGTATGCTGCTTTGCCTTTGCCCATGCCTTTCTCTCTACCTGTTATGCCACCGTACTCCTCTCTTGTCCAGCTGCCTAATTCTAGGCAACTCCAGCGTTAACACCACTGTGAATCCTATTCTGACTATGATCAGGAGAATTATGGGGATTCTTCCTTTAGACACAAATTATGCTTTGAAAATGACTCTACTGTGCCCAATCACTGTTATAACTGTATTATTTGGGTGTCATTTTCCTACTCACAGTGGGAAAAGCACAGCTAATATGTTGGGGGGAAGACACACACATACATTCCAAACAAATACTGTCCCCATTCTGCCGAGATACCCTCAGGACCTTCACTGGGAAGAGTGTCGGTTGAAGTGCTCCTGTGAGTGGATTATTACCACCTGCTATTAATGCTGCTGCCATCTATATTCATCCAAAAATGTAGAAAAATCTGGTTGCTATGGATACCACTGTTGCCTTTGATTTATGTTAGAAAAGGGCTTCCTATAAGGTCTCCTAATTGATTTCCCTAGAGAAGGAGATGAATTAATGTTCACCTTTATTAGACCTTGTCTCTTTAATACAAGTTCCCTTTCAAGCACAGGTGCTTCCAAAATCTCATCCTGACAAAATAGGATCAGAATGTAATGTGCTAATTCCTACCTAGTTTTTTTGTTTAGTTTTTTTTGCAAAGTTCACTGCTGTGGTGAAAACTCTCCCAAGCCCCATTGATAGCTATGTCTAAGAGCCCTCACCACCACATGGCACCCAATCTCATCACATCCCCTCCTTTCATTTCTCCTGCTATTTCCCCACATGGGGCTAGATGATCAACTGTTTTCTGGTTTTCTTTACAATTCTCTCAGCCTTCCCTTCATCTCATCTATGGAAATCCTAGTCATTTTGCAACCTTAACCTTATCTCCTCTGTAAAGTCTGTCCTGCCTAGTTCAGCTCACAGCGACTCTTGCAAAACTCTTCCCAGACTCTTGTATAACCAATTATTGTATCCATAGGACATCTGTGATGATCCCCGTCTGATTGTGGGCAACATTAGCCACCACCAGCTGACCCAGGGGAGACTGGGGCACAAGCCAATGGTTTCTGCATTTTCCTGTTTGGCTGTTCAAGAGTCTCACTGGACAAAGGTATTATCTCTTCTGTGGGACCTCATTCAGTGTCCACTTTCTTGTCTTCTTTAATGACTTTAAGAAAAAATCAGCTCATAACTTTCTTAGATTGTTATATTTCTTGAAAGCAGAGGTATTAACTAGGCGACTTCCCTCCATTTCATTATAAGAAGTTTTACAAACACAGAAAAGTTGAAAGAATTTTATAGTGAACACCTACATATACCCACCTAGATTCTACCATTATCTTTTTACTCTGCTTGCTTTGTCATATATGCCCATTGATCTTTGGTTATCATTTGCCATGCATTGACTCAGCATCTCTGCATACTTACATTGTCTGTACCTACTGGGGTATAAAGCCAGTAGAAGCCAGGAAGTCACTAATATATATTAATAACAGAAAAGGTGAGAAAGACAGAAGTAGGACTTTGAAAAGGTTCTAATGAATTATTAGTAGTACAAAAATGCCTTTAGTATTCAGGTAGAGTTCAAGGCAATGAAATGTTAACTTGACTTGGGACAAAGTTAAAACATTTTCCTCAAAAAATAATTTTAAAATATTAATGTGTAGGTGTTATATAAAAAAGAATTTCCTAAACATGATTTCATTCAAAATGCAAATGAAATCTATATTAAATAGAATCTATATTAAATAAAATCTCCAGAATGGATATTTAGAAAACAAACTACAATGAGCCTTGACTTTGATTGGTTTTGCTTTTTAAAATGCCTTGCATTTTAAACATGCAATCATGGATATGTTTATATAGTCCTCTTCTCAACATCTAGTTTATAGATTATTTGTGGAAAGCATTTAACCACTGACTGGTTGCCACAGCCACCCTGTGTACTCCTGTGTGCATTTAGGCACGCATGCTGATATCATCCTCAGCAAAACTGAACCGAGGAAGCAGAAGTTGTGGCCAAAATGCCATACCTAGGATTTTCCAATCCAGACTCAAATCAGGTGTATGTGGCATGCTTCCTGCTGCCACGTGGATTTACCAGGAGTAAATTTTAATTTCAGTTTCTGGATATGGTCTGGGAGTAACACTTGATTAAATGTTCTTATGTTTTTAGACAATTCCCAACCATAAGGAACAGGAATGGGACCCTCAAAAAACAGATAAATATGCTGGGATATTTCGCTTTCGTTTCTGGCATTTTGGAGAATGGACTGAAGTGGTGATTGATGACTTGTTGCCCACCATCAACGGAGATCTGGTCTTCTCTTTCTCCACCTCCATGAATGAGTTTTGGAATGCTCTGCTGGAAAAAGCTTATGCAAAGTAAGGAGGGGATTGACTAGTCTGCTGTCAGGGTACATGAGGAAAGGAAAGTCACATTTGTCTTTGGGAGCTCATTCCCTCCCAGCCCAACCCTGGAGTTTAAGTCGGGGTAAGATGTCAGTCAGAACCAAGGCATTGCTTTGCACCTGGGCCTGGCTCTCAGAAATCTTAGATGAGAGAGAAATCAGAGGTTCTTGCTTCCATTTAAACTTTTACCTGCTCCCAGGTACCCTTTCCTGCTGCTATCTGCAGCTTACATAGCATTATAACTTCAGTTTTTCCTTATTTAATATCTCCCCATAGAAAGAAGTTTCTGCGTAGACTGTCCTTGATCAACATAGCCTAAGCCTAGAAATTTCTGAATATAATTTCAAAGCATCTCTCATTTCATACCTAGAGAAAAGCCATCTGGTAAAGTCTAGGCAGGGGAATGTTCTGATTCTTTAGGTATGATGTTCTTGACCTGGAAAAACAATTTTATAAAGATAACCTTGCATACTTGCCCTCAGGCTGCTGGGCTGTTATGAGGCCCTGGATGGTTTGACCATTACTGATATTATTGTGGACTTCACGGGCACATTGGCTGAAACTGTTGACATGCAGAAAGGAAGATACACTGAGCTTGTTGAGGAGAAGTACAAGCTGTTCGGAGAACTGTACAAAACATTTACCAAAGGTGGTCTGATCTGCTGTTCCATTGAGGTTTGTACTCATGAAAAACAACCACATTATATTCATTCCTGGCAGAAGAGACTACAAAATTTAGTAGGGAAAATCGCCTCAACCTGAAGACCCATGAAAAACCATTAATAGAGACTTGGAAAGCTAACATACACATTTTGTCCTGGAGTGGAGGCTGAGGTGCTTTAACTTTTTAGCCTTTTGTACCAGACATTCCACATGGAACCAATGCAATCCAGGCTGATGTCAGTAGCCTCTGCTAAATTATTCCTCCTGTTTCTGCTTCTAGATCTTGAGGTGATGACTGCTTGCTCAATAAATGAATCTGCTCCACCTAAGTTTATAGCAGTTCATATTAATGTACTACAGTGGATAGTTTGAATCTGACTTGTTTGAGTTGTTATATTACATTCTTTATTTTTTTGCCTCTACTGTGTTTGTGTCAAGTTGGGTGTCCAGATGAAATTCCCATCTGTGTGAGAACTAGCTTCAATTCTACTGGGTTAATCCAATCAATGAAGAAGGGGAGCCAGGATTGGGCGTCCCAATTCCTGTGCCTTATATATCTTTCTTTGGTCTCAGTCTCCCAATCAGGAGGAGCAAGAAGTTGAAACTGATTGGGGTCTGCTGAAGGGCCATACCTACACCATGACTGATATTCGCAAAATTCGTCTTGGAGAGAGACTTGTGGAAGTCTTCAGTGCTGAGAAGCTGTATATGGTTCGCCTGAGAAACCCCTTGGGAAGACAGGAATGGAGTGGCCCCTGGAGTGAAATGTGAGTTGCATTCCACTTTCACAGCTGTATCTCCAAAGTCCTGTAGTTCCCCCAGACCCATCCATCCAAACTGCTAGTGAGCTGCTCTCAATGCTCAGTGACATCTGTGGGTTGTTGTCAGGCATGGGGTCTGTGACCCAGCCACAGATGAAATAAAGCAGAACTGATCCTCATGAATTCTGTTTCTCTGGCATCCTGCTTACTACAGGAAGTCAATTGCAAACATAATGATTTATCTTTTTTTTTTTCCTATTTGCTTTTAGTTCTGAAGAGTGGCAGCAACTGACTGCAGCAGATCGCAAGAACCTGGGGCTTGTTATGTCTGATGATGGAGAGTTTTGGTGAGGACAGGTTTCTGTACCAAGGGAATTGGGGCTTCTACATGGTACTACAGTGATAAATATTAAATATTATCTTTATTTTTTCCTGCACTCCTTCCATTCAGGATGAGCTTGGAGGAGTTTTGCCGCAACTTTCACAAACTGAATGTCTGCCGCAATGTGAACAACCCTATTTTTGGCCGAAAGGAACTGGAATCAGTGTTGGGATGCTGGACTGTAGATGATGATCCCCCTGATGAACCGCTCAGGAGGCTGCTATAACAACCGTGATACCTTCCTGCAGAATCCCCCAGGTTTGAGTCAATTACTTTATTTGCCTCCAAGTTGTCCAGTCAATAGGAATTCAGATCTCACTTTGATCCTCTCTGGAGTATTTCTTTAGCATCAAGTCTTCTATTTGCAGCTATTGGTAATATTCATCAGCCAGGATCCCTAGGGATTGGCTTAGATGCTTGTAAAACACAGCAGACTATGTCTTTTTGAAGAGACAGGTCTTGGCAGCATTATCAAATCTGAATCACCTCCTCTGGCTGCTTCTCTTCTGGCCATATTGGCTGGTATGGCTCTTGCCAATCCCTGCTTCCTTGTGATGGTCCCACATTGGAGAAGAAGATCTGCTTTGAGATGCTGTCTCGATTTTCTCCTCATTTCTCTTTACTGCCCAGCTGTTCTCTGGGGTACACATTTACTATATTCTTCCTCTTTCTAATGAAGATGGCTATTCTGAACCCCATCATTATGCATCCATTTTGTCATCTAGATCCAGGTCATTTTTCCCAGGATTTGAATCATTGCCCTGTCAATGACTCCATCCCATCCATCTCCCATTACAGTGCTATTCCAGGTGACATAGCAGGGTCAAGTCGAAGTACACTCCGGAGTAAAAAATCCAAACATCTAAAGCCTGAATCTATAGTAACCTGAATGGTTTGAGTCTATAATAACCTGAATTCTTGTTTTCTATGGGTCAGCTCATCGGCACATTTTGAGATCAAAATGTGACGATGAGCTGACCCATAGAAAACAAGAATTCTGACCATATTGCTGCCTCACTGCCCATGGACATGTCTTTTCTTTCTATGGATCTCATTGGTCAGGCGTTTAGGAGGATATCAAGACTACTGGACTGATTCACCTAACTCATACTGCTCTTCCACCCTTTCCATCTTAATTGTTCCTAAGTAAAAGAAATGTCCTATCCCCCCCCATACACCACCTCACCCCCATTTACAACTCTGGAAATGTTTCAAGTATTAGGCACATATACTAAGCTGGGGGAAATAGCTTCACTCTATATGTATGTACAGCATTGAACTTAGGGGCCTTGGTTCTGGATCTGTTTTCCCCTCCCTCCCCTCCCCCCACTTCCTTTTCCTTCCCTTCCTTTCCCTTCCTTTCCCCTTCCTTTCCCTCCCCTCCCCTCCCCTCCCCTCCCCTTCTTTTCCCTTCCCCTTCCCTCCCCTCCCCTCCCCTTCCCTTCCTTTCCTTCCCCCGCTTCCTTCCTTCATTCTTTCCTTTTAAAGATGAGGTGTGCCTTTGTTGCCCAGGTTGGAGTGCACTGGCATAATCGCAGTTCACTGCACCCTTGAATTCCTGGGCTCAAGGAATCCTTCTGCCTTAGCCTCCCAAGTAGCTGTTTTATGTTTCTTTCTAAAGGTAGAGAGGAATGGAGACAGAGACAGACAGAAAACTCTGATGTTTTTCAGTTTTATCTCCCAATAGCACCATGATTCCCCAGATGATGTTTGGAGTCTCTTACACAGGCTTCTAGCTTCCTTAAAGTGGCGGTAGCAAAACATCAATTCTCCAAGGAACTGGATTCAGCCCTTTCACAGGCCATATGTCTGACTGGCAATAGGGGGCTAGTCCAGGGTGATGCTGTAGTGTCAGATTGAGTCAAATAAGAACCCTTTCTGTCTTTATGAATTCTAAACTTTTTCTATATATGACATTTAAATACAAAGGAATAATAATAACAACAATAATAATAATAATGCAATAATTTACCAAGAACTTATTAGAACAAAGCATATCCTCTTTGGCATCAAAGGCTAAGAATGAAGTAGTCCCTCAACATATTCTGAATGGCATAGAAAGAAGCAAGTGTTAATGATCGACACTTAGTATGTCAATGAATTATCCAAGACCTTTTTGTCTGATCAATATCAAAGCCCAGAGAATAACTCAAGGCTCTACTTCCCAATGACAAGCTTTCTTCCCGGAAATTTAAACTGGCTCATCTGAAATGGGAATGGTAACTCACATCCTTGGTGGCCTCTTTCCCTTAGTACATCTTCACCGTGCCTGAGGATGGGCACAAGGTCATTATGTCACTGCAGCAGAAGGACCTGCGCACTTACCGCCGAATGGGAAGACCTGACAATTACATCATCGGCTTTGAGCTCTTCAAGGTAAAAATGGGCATTTGGAGCAAAGAGAATGAAGATAGAGTAAAAATTAGTATTAATTTAGGGGTAGGGGAAGAATGAAAGGCTTAGGGATAAAGAAGACAGAGGACACAAAAACCATGATTTGAGTAGAATTAAATATTTTACCCTATTTTATTTCCAGGTGGAGATGAACCGGAAATTTCGCCTCCACCACCTCTACATCCAGGAGCGTGCTGGGACTTCCACCTATATTGATACCCGCACAGTGTTTCTGAGCAAGTACCTGAAGAAGGGCAACTATGTGCTTGTCCCAACCATGTTCCAGCATGGTCGCACCAGCGAGTTTCTTCTAAGAATCTTCTCTGAAGTGCCTGTCCAGCTCAGGTTCAGTTTCCTTCGCAAGCCCTCAAACTCCTGTTCCTTGCTTTACCTCCAATCCTAAACCCCTTCACCCGTCTCCCCCTCTTCAGACATTCAATGGGACAACTTGTTTAAATCAGACTTGATTCACTGAAATCATGGTGGTAAAAATATTTCTCAAAAAGGGATTGGGAGAAATTCCCCAGTGAAGGTCTGAACTTCAGAGCTCTGAGCTACCCTTAAAAAGAAACAGGCCTATAATCTAAGTTCTTCCACATCTATTTTATCTTCTGTTTTCTGGCTGATGCCTTCTTTTCTTAAGCAGCTGGCACTCCTCCCTGCTCTTCCATTATGATCTGAGTACTGGGTCACCAAAGCTACCTTTTCATCCCAGTATTGCCTACTTTGATCTTTATCTCCTGGCCCTTAAAGAAAGGAGAAAGGAAAGCATGCTCAAAATATAAGCCATATCTGAGAGGAATGGGCTAAGTCACACAATGTCTTATGCTTTTCAGCAATAATGTCTGTTTTGGTGGACTTATTTCATCGAAGGATATTTATCATATGATGACAATATTTTACTTTTGATATTCTAGGGAACTGACTCTGGACATGCCCAAAATGTCCTGCTGGAACCTGGCTCGTGGCTACCCAAAAGTAGTTACTCAGATCACTGTTCACAGTGCTGAGGACCTGGAGAGGAAGTATGCCAATGAAAGTAAGAATGGCAGGGATTCTGGGGAAGCAAAATTTCAGTTGCATTTATAGCACATAAATTAAAAAACATGATCACAAATGATTTTCTCCAGTGATATTTTCAGTCTAGAGAAGTGGTATGGATGGCAACCATGGCAAGGATGGGATGTCAACTTCACGCAAGGCTTGCATTAGATTCATTTTCATATTCCTATGTAAAATATGGAAAAGGAAAGGAAAGTGGGAACAAAAGTGTTTGATCTCATTCATTCTGGTGCTCAGGTGCTATGCTGAAAGTCCCAGAATTGGCATAGCGAGATACCTTCTTGCCTATCTAGAAAGGAACTTTAATCACTGTGTTAAAAACGTATGTCACTTTGTTCCAGCTGTAAACCCATATTTGGTCATTAAATGTGGAAAGGAAGAAGTCCGTTCTCCTGTCCAGAAGAATACGGTTCATGCCATTTTTGACACCCAGGCCATTTTCTACAGAAGGACCACTGACATTCCTATTATAATACAGGTAAGAGTGTATACAGGGGTCCCCCAGAAAGGCTCATATTCTGTACCAGATACTAGATTATTCCAAGAACCTTACATATGTTTAGGATGAGAGCAAGAATTACCCTATTTTTTTTGGTTTGTTTTATACTCAAAAACTCTTCTCACCAAGCATGGACCCTGACTTCCTTATTACAGTCCATCCTAAATCTCCTCTCTTTGACTTATTTCACTGTGGGCAAAAGTCCAGATGCTCACCAGTACACATGTTAACACATGTGTTAACATGTGTTAACATAAAATCCCATGGAGGGAAGCATATGCCAGTTCAGAGGACCCTTACATGGTTAGGTCAGGATGAATCACTGCAGTCTGGCAGTTTTTCTGACTTACTACACCTGACCAGCTGCCTTTAGGTCACCATCCCACAGATCAAGAACAACCTGGAGCTCTGTTTCTGGCTTTTCATCTGTATTTTTTGAGGTATCCTCCCCTAGCTGATGGGCTTTCAGGAAATAGCAGAATGGTTTCTTGGTTTTGAAGCAAATCTTTTGAAGCTCAGCATTAGGTCTGGATGTCACTGGACAAAGGCTAATCTCACTGAGGGCTGCTCATCTTCTCTCCCTTCATTTGTCTTTCTAGGTCTGGAACAGCCAAAATTCTGTGATCAGTTCTTGGGGCAGGTTACTCTGGATGCTGACCCCAGCGATTGCCGTGATCTGAAGTCTCTGTACCTGCGTAAGAGGGTGGTCCCACTGCCAAAGTCAAGCAAGGCCACATCAGTTTCAAGGTTATTTCCAGTGATGATCTCACTGAGCTCTAAATCTCCAGTCCCAGAGAATCCTGACAGAGCTTGCCACCCTTTTATTTTTCGTCAGGTGCCACATCTAGTTAAGATGCACAATCTTAGAAAGAATAAGATTCACAATAATTAACTTTTCCTCTATTCTAATAAGTTCCCATACCTCCCAATCCAAGTAGCATCAGTAGCTACATAACCTATATCCTCCAGCAGCTGGACAGGGGGAGGTGACAGTGCTTATCTAGACATCATGCATGTTTGCCAAGAAAGGATCTTGGCAAAGATCGTTTAAGGGGTGAGATTCAAGCAGGACAATAACAAGAGTCTGGACACCCTACAGATGTCTTTGATGTTTTCAGTTGTTCAATATATCTCCCTGTAGGACATGTTGAGGAAGGAGGAGGGCTGATCAAGGCCAAGCTGGTCTAGCCTGACATCCTAGCTCCTGACTGAACACTATAGACTTCCCAGCAGCATTTCACCCAGCAGCCAGAGCCAACTTTAAGTCCCCAACCCTTACAGCCACCACTGCCACCACTGCCAACCACAACCACCACCACCACCACAACCACCACCATCACTCACCACCATCACCACCTCTGGAAAGTTCATTCCTGCCCTAACCCAAGTCATCCCTAACAGTAAATTTTACCTTCATGTTGAGAAAGCTTCCTAGGTGCTTAATCAAGAGCTGGAGTTCAATGAGTCCTGAGACAGTGAGAAGGGCCTGAGCTTCAGCTCAATAGAAACCAGCTGTGTGCCACGGAGACGAAAAAGTGGAAGAAGCTGTGGTGGGGAGACAAAGCCTGGTCCCCCACCCATCCACACACACCTACACTCACACACGCGCACCTGGGCGCGCACGAACTACCGTTCAGGCAGTCAGTGGGCAAGAGGAAAGATGAGTAAGTACTACACACACCTAAAAGATGAGAGGATTCATCCAGACATAGTACAGCCAGTTTGGGGCCCCTGACTGCAATGTGAAACCTCTCGCTGCTGCTAGGTTTACAAACAAGCCCATTGTCCTGTGCCTCCTAATATCATTTGTACTGAAGACCCCATCTGGGGACTTGAGACTTTGGTCCCAGCCCAGATGCCTCAGACTTTTCTCTCACTTGGGATGCTTCACTCGCTGGGGGTGTTTGTTTGCCCTCTCATTTTCAGTACTGCTACAGAATTTTCTCTAGAGTCAATTATTATGAAATGTTCTTCCCCTCCATCCTAACCTATCGAATGTTCTGCCCCTCCTTCAAGGCTCAGTATAAATGCCACCTTCTCCATGAAGCCTTTCCTAATTCCACCCCAAGCCCCCACCTTCAACAATATTTCAACGCTTCTGCAATTTTGAAAAAGAAATATAGTTGTAGTACTTAGCCTAGTCCAGCAAGCATTCATTTTTAGCTCGCTCATTTCTTACCATGTTTTTCAGTCTGTGTAACTTCTGCAGTGCCTTCACTACACTGCCTTACATAAACCAAATCACAATAAAGTTCATATTAAATACAGTGACCAGTCTTGACTTGAATTGATGGTATGGGATGGATGGCAAAATCGACCATCTGTTAAGACTTGTTTCAAAGCCACTGGAGGTGGGGGTTGGAGTACTTCATGAAATCTGAGCCCAGGTAAAAGTGTGATGGATTCAAAGGCCCTGGCTGCACTCTGATGGTACAGTTATTTGCATGGTTGGGTAGTTGGAAGAATGAAGAGTGGCCTTTATTTCACATTTAGGGACAGTTGGGTGTTATTTGGGGTTACTCAATTTTGCAAATCCTATTTGGGATTGGACAAGGCCAAAGATACAGTAGCCAAATCTTTCAAGGACAGATGTCTCAGCAAGACAAAATACCAACTCCCCTCTCCCAGTATCTTCCTTAGAGCCAAACGAATGTGTGAAGACTTCCCTCATTTGCTTATACAATCTGCCATCTGTCCGCCTTAGAGTAGGTGATGGGGGAAAACTCTTCTATTTTTTCTGTTGACATGAAAAAGTGCCTAACCAGAGGAGGGATCTCCAAAGGAGTAGCTCAGGAGTACAGTCCTCAAGTACAGCCCTCACTGTCAGTCCTTATAACACTAACCCAGAACACACTAGAGATTTACATGTTGTAGATTTTTGTCAGACATGAAATATCCCATGTAGATAATGTAATCATTCCATATGGTCACCAGATGGCACTATGATATTACAATTAAGCTCAAAGATGTTACTGCTTTTTTTTCCAAGGATGATAATTTTTCCCCAGATAAAAAAGGGTAGAATACCCTCTCTCACCACTCTTATTCATAGTACTTGGCAGTTCTGGCAGGGGCAATCCAGGCAAGAGAAAGAAATAAAGGATATTCAAAGAGGAAGGAGGATGTCAAGATTGTCTCTGTTTGCAGATGACATGATTGTATATTTAGAAAACCCCATCGTCTTAGTCCAAAAACTCTTTAAGCTGATAAGCAACTTCATCAGAGTCTAGGATACAAAATTAATGTGCAAAAATCACAAGCATTCCTACATACCAATAATAGACAAGCAGAGAGCCAAATCAGGAGTGAACTCCCATTCACAATTGCTACAAAGAGAATAAGATACGTAGGAATACAACTTAGAAGGTACATGAAGGACATTTTCAAGGATAACGACAAACCACTGCTCAAGGAAATAACAGAGGAGCACAAACGAATGGAAAACAAAATCCATGCCCATGGATAGGAAGAACAATATTGTGAAAATGGCCATACTGCCATAATTTATAAATTCAATGCTATTTCCATCAAGCTACCCTTAACTTTCTCCACAGAATTTAGGAAAAAAACTACTTTAAATTTCATATGGAACCAGAAAAGACCCTGTATAGCCAAGACAATCCTAAGCAAAAAGAACAAAGCTGGAGACATCATGGTACCTGACTTCAAACTATAAACAAGGATACAGTAACCAAAACATCATGGTATTGGTACCAAAATAGATATATAGACTAATGGAAAAGAGCAGAGGCCTCAGAAGTAATACCACACATCTACAACCATCTGATCTTCGACAAACACAAGCAATGGGGGAAATGATTCCCTATTTAATAAATGGTGTTGGGAAAACAAACTAGCCATATGCAGAAAGCTGAAACTGGATCCCTTCCTTACACTTTATACAAAAATTAACTCAAGATGTATTAAAGATTTAAACTTACAACCTAAAACCATAAAAACCCTAGAACAAAACATAGGCAATACCATTCAGGACATAAGCATGGGCAAGACTTCATGACTGAAACACCAAAAGCAATGGGAACAAAAGCCAAAACTGACAAATGGGACCTAATTAAACTAAAATCCTGCACAGCAAAAGAAGCTATCATCAGAGGGAACAGGCACCATACAGAATGGGAGAATATTTTTGCAATCTATCCAACTGACAAAGGTCTAATATCCAGAATCTACAAGGAACTTAAACAAATTTACAACAAACAAACAATCCCATCAAAAAGTGGGAGAAGGATATGAACAGACACTTCTCAGAAGAAGACATTTATGCAGCCAACAAACATATGAAAAAAGCTTATCATCACTGGTCATTACAGAAATGCAAATCAAAACCACAATGAGATACCATCTCACATTAGTTAGAATGGCGATCATTAAAAAAGTCAGGAAACAACAGATGCTGGCACGGATGTGGAGAAATAGAAACTCTTTTACACTGTTGGTGGGAGTGTAAATTAATTCAACCATTGTAGAAGACAGTGTGGTGATTCCTCAAGGATCCGGAGCCAGAAATTCCATTTGACCCAGCAATGCCATTACCTGGGTATATACACAAAGGATTGTAAATCATTCTACTATAAAGACACATGCACATGTATGTTTATTGAGCACTTTCTACAATAGCAAAGACTTGGAACCAGTGGAATACTATGGTTCTACTATGGAATACTATGCAGCCATAAACAAGAACAAGTTCATGTCCTTTGCAGGGACATGCATGAAGCTGGAAACCATCATTCTCAGCAAACTAACACAAAACAGAAAACCGCACACCGCATGTTCTCACTCACAAGTGGGAGTTGAACAATGAGAACACATGGACAGAGGGAGGGGAACATCACACATTGGGGCCTGTCGGTGGTTGGGGGGAAGGGGAGGGAGAGCATTAGGACAAATACCTAATGCATGCAGTGCTTAAAACCTAGATGATGGGCTGATGGGCACAGCAAACCACTATGGCACATTTATACCTATGTAACAAACCTGCACATTCTGCACATGTATCCCAGAACTTAAAGTAAAATTTAAAAAATAATTCTAAAAGGGTAGAAAGAAAAAGAACTAACATTTTGAATTATCTGCTGTGTGTCAAACTCCATATTCAATGCTTTACATATGTGATCTCATTTTAGTGCCCATAAAAACCAAATGAAGTGCTGTTATTTTCCCTGGTTTTGAAAGATGTAGAAAGTTAAGGAAAAGAGAGGCAAAATAACTTGCTCATGGATGTTCAGCCACTAGCAGATGGCTTTGGTATAATTGTTTTCATTTAACTCTGAAACTTTGGCATTTTCCATGGCCATATGTCGTCTTCCAGAAAGTAGTGACATCTAACCTTGGTAAGTGTGTATCCACAGCAGTGTACCAATAACTGTGTAGGAAACATACCAAATGCTTTTTCTCAGAATCTTTACCTCTAACTTACACTTCATGTATGTATGTCATCTGTAGGTAGACTTGGTCTTCCCAAAAGAAATCAATGCAGTAATATATATATAAGCATGTCTTTGATACACACAACGTAAATGAATCTCAAAGTAATTATGCTGGGTGAGAGAAGCCAGACAAAAATGGATACATACTGCTTGATTTCATTCATATAAAATCTAGAAAATGCAAAGTACTCTATAGAGACAGAAAATGTATTATTGATTGCCTGGGGCGGTGGAAAGGGAAGAGAAGAAAGGAACATAAAGGGGCCCAAGGAAACTTTTGGGGGTAATGACTATGTTCATTATCTTGAAACTGCTTGGTATCTTGATTGTTGTGTTGGTTAAATAACTGAATATGTTTTTCAAAATTCAACTGAGTTTTACTGTAAATAAACATTTTTTAAATGAAGCCTTATAACCACTTTACAATCCCCCACTGATCTTTTAAAGTTTACACATATCTATATCTAAATACACATACAAATACATATGTCTAAATACATTTAAAACTCCTCAAGGAAATGTTATAATTTGTGCTTTCAACAGTAGTACATATTTAAAAGAACTTGAGGAGAAAACTAGTTTTTAAAATATTTACTCAGATATTTACTATTTCTGTTTCTCTTTCTTCATTCCTGACATCCCAGGATTCTCTGGTGTCATTGATGCTCAGCCTGAAGAACTTTTTTTAGTATTTCTTTTAGAGCTGTCAATTAGTTCTCTTAGTTTTTCATGATCTAACAAGGTCTGCATTTCCCTGCATTCCTGAAGGATATTTTCATTGGATATAGAAGTCTGGTTTGGCAGTTATCTTAATCCATCAATTTAAAGGCATTATTTATCTGCTTTCTCTGGCCTCCATGGTTTCTGATGAGAAATTCACAGTATTCCAAATTACTGTTAACCATATATATTGTGTATCATTCTTCTGTAGGTGTCTCAAAGGTGTTTCTTTCTCTTGGTATTGTTTAGAAATCTGTGTAGAAATGATTTTCCTTAAGTTTATCCAGTTTGAAGTTCACTGATTTCTTGAATCTGTAAATTCATGCCTTTGATCAAACTTTGTGATGTTTTCTGCAATTACTGATGCAAAAATTACTTTTCTGCACCAATTTCTTTTTCTGCTCTTTCTGGAACTTTAATGATATAAATGTTAGACCTTTTGATATTGCCCCAGAGATCTGAGGAGGAACTGTCCACATTTTTTTTTCAATTTTTAGCTGGCATAATTTTTAATTCTAATTTTTAATTTTTAAAATGTATGTACAGTCAATTATGTCATAGAAATAAGCACAGGGAAATATTTAGACACCAAGAAGGTACAGCTTGTACTAGGGATCGGGGAAAATTTTATGGAGGTGGTGATACCTAGGCTGAATCATGATGACATGAGTACAAGTAACAAAATGAGGAAATGAGGGACAACAGCCACAAGCCCTAAAATACTGTGTGCAAATGTATGGACTTGAAGGAGAGTATGGAATGCTTGCGAGAAAAAGTTTTCTGTAGTTGGAAACAAACGGTGCCAACTCGGGAGTGATTGAAAGATGATATTGGAGAAAGGAGTGGGACGAATCATGAGAAGTTTTTCATTTCAGGGTAAGGATTTTTGACATAATCAGTTCTAAAGACAATTGGGAAACATAGAAAGGAAGTTTTTTAAAAATGTGAATGGAGCCGGGCACAATGGCTCACACCTATAATCCCAGCACTTTGGGAGGCTGAGGTGGGAGGCTTGCTTAAGGTCAGGAGTTTGAGACCAGTCTTGGCAACATAAGAAGACCCTGTCTCTACAAAAAATGTAAAAATTTACCGGGCATGGTGGCATGTGCCTGTAGTCCTAGAACTCAGAAGGCTAAGGTAGGAGGATCACTTGAGCTGAGGAGTTTGGGCCTACAGTGAGTAATTATTATGCCTGGGCAACAGAGTGAGACCCTGGCTCTTAAAGAAAAAAAAAAAAAAAAGAAAGAAAGAAAAAGAAAACGTGTTTGGTCATGTCCTTTGCTCATTTTTAAAATTGGGTTGTTTTTTGCTTGTAGATTTGTTTGGAAGTTGCTTGTAGATTCTAGATATTAGACCTCTGTCTGATTCATAGTTTGGGAATATTGTCTCCAATTCTTTAAGCTGTTGTTTGGACTATGTTGATAATTTCTTTTCTATGCAGAAGCTCTTTGACTTAGTTAAGTCTCACTTGTCGATTTTTGTTTTTATTACAATTGCTTTTCGGTTTACCCATAAATAATTTGCTAAAGCTACGTCTGGAAGGCTACTCCGTGGTTTTCTTGCAAGGAATTTTATAGCTAGATATCTTTCTATTTAAATCTTTGAGTTCAGCTTGAGCCTAAATTTTGTATATGGTGAAAAGTGGGATCCATTTTGATTCTTCTACATATGGCTAGCTAAACAGTTGCCCCAGCACCATTATTTGAATAGGGGAGTCCCTTCCTCATTGTTTATTTCCGTTGACTTGGTCAAGATCAAAGATGGTTGTAGATGTGTGGCTTTATTTCTGGGTTCCCTATTCCATTCCATTGGTCTTGTGTCTGTTTTTGTTGTGGTATCATGCTTTTGGTTATTGTAGCCCTGTAGTATGGTTTGAAGTCAGTTTTGTTATGCCTCTGGCTTCTTTCTTTTCATAGGGTCGCTTTGGCTATTTGAGCTCTTTGTAGCATATGAGTTTTATAATACTTTTTTAAATTATGTGGAAAATGTCATTGATATTTTGATAGGATAGCATTGAATCTGTAAATTGCTTTGGGCAGTATGACCATTTTACTAATATTGATCTTCCAATTCAGGAGCATGGACTATTTTTTATTCTTTGTGTCATCTGTGACTACTTTCAGCAGTGTTTTGTGGTTCTCCTTGTAGTGATCTTTCACCTTCTTGGATTGATGTATTCCTAGGTATTTCATTTTTTGGGTGTGGCTACTGTAAATGAAATATGTGTCTAGATTTGGTTATTAGCTATAACATTAGTGGTGTATAGAAGTGCTGCTGAATTTTGTACATTGATTTTGTATTCTGAGATTTTACTGAAGTTTTTTATCAGCTCTAGGAACCTTTCAGCAGAGTCTTTAGGGTTTTCTAGGTATAGAATCATATTGTCAGTGAGGAGAGATAGTTATTCTCCTTTTCCTATTTGGATGCCTCTTTATTTCTTTCTCTCTTGGCTTATTGCTTTGGCTAGGACTTCCAATACTATACAAGTGGCCACTAAACATGAAAAAATGCTCATCATCACTAATCATCGGAGAAGTCACATCAATACCACAATGAGATCTCATCTCACACCACTCAGATTGTCTATTAATAAAATAAAAAAACAACAGATGCTGGTGAGGCAGTGAAGAAAGAGAATGCTTATACTCTGTTGGTGGGAATGTAAAATTAGTTTAGCCACTAATAGCCAAAGCAATCCTAAGAATAAAGAATGAAACCAAAGGAATGCAATTTGGGCCTTTCTCAAATAACTAAAAGTAGAACACCATTCAAACCAGCAATCCTATTACTGGGTATATACCCAAAGGAAACTATATCTTTCCATCAAAAATGCACATTCTCTTATATGTTTATTGCAGCACTATTCACAATAGCAGAAACATGGAATCAACATAGGTGTCCATCAACAGCGGATTGGATGAGTAAAATATGGTATATACACACTATGGAATACTACAAAGCCATAAAAAAGAACAGCATCATGTCTTTTTTGCAGCAACACAGATGCAGTTGGAGGCCATTATCCTAAGTGAAATAACACAGGAACAGAAAACCAAATACTGCATGTTTTCACTTGTAAGTGGGGAGCTAAACATTGAGTATAAGTGGACATAAAGAAGGTAACAATACACACTGGCGACTATTCGAGGAGAGAGGGGAGGGAGGGGGTCATGGGATAAAAAACCACCCATTGGTTACCATACTCAGTACCTGGGTGACAGGATCATTTGTACCCCAAACCTCAGCATCATGCACATATTCATGTAACAAATCTGCACATTTATCCCTTGAATCCAACATAAAAGTTAAAATAAAAAAGAAAAAGTGAAAGGAATTTTCTTTTCTTCCTTTTGCATCTCTGAATTTCTTCACAGTTTTATAAGGAACATGTGTTGTCTTTTATTATTATGGCTTTATTGAAATATAATCCATATACCATATAATGCTCCAATTAAAGTGTAAAATTCAATGCTTTTTAGCATATGAAGAAGTTGTGCAACCAACACCACGTCAATTTAATAACAATTGTATCACCTCCAGAAAGAAATATTTTTTCCTTTGTCATGCTCTACTTCCTCCCAACCCGTTTTTCTTCCTTGCTAAGAAAATACTAATCTACTTTCTTCTCTATAGACTGGCCTATTCTAGACATTCCTGTAAATGGAATCATACAATATATAGACTTTTGTGTCTGTTGTCTTTCAGTTAGCAGTGTTTTCAAGATTCTTCCATACATATTGTAGCATAAGGCAGTATTTCATTTGTTTTTATTGCTAGATAGTAGTCCATTGTATAAATATACCACATTTTATTTATTGATTCTCCAGTTGATGGAAATGGATTATTTTATTTTTGGCCATTATGAATAATGGTGCTATGAAGCATTCACGTACATGTTTTTGTATGAACATGTGTTTTCAGTTCTCTTTGGTATATATCTAGGAGTGGAATTGCTAGATCACATGGTAATTCTGTGTTTTAACTGTTACAGTAACTAGAACTAGAATGTTATTCAAGATAGCTGCACAATTTTGCATTCCCTCCTGTAGTATATGAGGCTTTGAAATTCTCCACATCCTTGCCAATACTGATTATTAGCTGTTGCTTTTATTCTTCCATCTTAGTGGGTGTGAAATGATATCTCATAGCGTTTTTATTTTTTAAGATAAAATTATATTTATCTTATACATCATATTACATAACATGTTTTGATATACATATACATGTTGAAATGATTACTACAGCCGAGCAAATTAACATATCTGTATCCTCTCATAGTCACTTTTTTGGTGACAGAAAATGAAATGTATTTTT
Organism: Ateles fusciceps; assembly: GCA_036589455.1. Lineage (NCBI taxonomy): Eukaryota > Metazoa > Chordata > Mammalia > Primates > Atelidae > Ateles > Ateles fusciceps. Next base: position 309,043 of record JAZHEH010000277.1, read on the forward strand.
AGAAAATTTCCAATATATAATAAAGTATTATTAATGCTTGTCAACATATTGTACATTAAATGTCTAGACTTGTTTATTATGTTAAGTAAAATACACTGGAAACAGAAAGAAAAATACCACATGATCTCACTTATATATGGAATCTAAACAAGTCAAATGTGGGGGATTCGGTCAGGCTGGTGGGGAAAAATTTTAGTTATAATAGCCACAAACCCTCTTGGAAGGATTGGGAGGTTTGCATAAGCTCCATTAATAAATCTGGCTGAAGGCAGCTAGAGTCTTTTTGCAGGAGCCAGAGAGATTAGGGCACAAATACAAAGGAATGTACAGTACTTTTCATAGCCAGCTTCTTTACTCATGTGATCCTAAGACCAACCTTTGATTTACCAGGGGGTGCTTAATTACTTTCTACTAGGGAAGTCCACAATGTCAATTAACCTCTAGTGGTGTTGACTGGAGCCTTTGTCAATTAAACTTTAATGAATAAATGCTGATCTCACTGGCTGGTGAGGGCTGGTGGTCGCAACTGTTTATAGCACTCTTCAGGGAGTCTGTAAGCAGCCCAGACACTCAGTGGAACTGGTAAAGTATAATATCTGTGTCAGTGTACTTTATTCACCCATCGTTGAGTCAGGGTCTGCAGGACAGACCCCTGCAGGTGGTAACCCCCACAGTCAAACACCAAACACATAGAAACAGAGAGTAGAATGGTGGCTACAAGGGCTGAGGAGGTCGGGGAAATGATGAAATGTTGGTCAACAGGTATAAAGTTATAGCTATGTAGGATGAATATATATCATTGTGTTTTTGCTTTGTGTTTCTCTGATGGCTAATGATGTTGAGCATCTATTTATGCCCTTATTAGAAATGTTTACATCCCTTACTCAGAAAGATATCTATTCAGATCCTTTGCCCATTTTAAAAATGGGTTGTCCTTTTTAACTGAGTTGTAAGATGTTATATATATACACACATACATATATATATATGTATATTCTGGAGTATATATATGTGTATATATATTCTGGATGTAAATATATATATATATATATATTCTGGCAAATACTTTCTGCCATTTTCTGGGTTGTTCTTTCTATTTCTTGATAGTGTCCTTTGATGCACAAACATTTTTAATTTTGATGTTGTCCAATTTATCTATTTGTTCTTTTGTTGCTTGTGGTTTTGGTGTGATAGTTTATTGCTTAATCCATTGTTTAAATCATTGCTTAATCTAGTGTCACGAAAGATTTATGCCTATGTGTGCTCCTAAGAGATTTGTTGTTTTAGCTTTTGCATTAAGTAATCCATTTTGAGTTAATTTTTGTATATGATGTACTGCAATAATTCAAATTTGTTTCTTTGCATGGGAAAATCCTCGTGCAAGTGGTTTATTTCATTTGTTTGAAAAGACCATTCTTTACCCATTGAATGGTGTTGGCACTCTTGTTGAAAACCAATGGGCCACAAATATGTGGATTTATTTTTGGATTTTCAGTTATATTCTTATTATCTGTGTCTACCATATGCCACTACCATGCTGCTTTGATTGCTATGGTTTTGTAGTAAATTTTAAAACTAGAAAGTGTGAGCCCTCCAAATGTGTCCTTATTTGAATAATTTTTGTTTTTTTTGGGTCAGCTGTCAATTTTTGTCAATTTCTGCTAGGATTTTGATAGGCATTGCATTGAATCTGTATATTAATTTGGGGAATATTGCCATCCTTAACAATATTACAGGGCATTTAACTTATCAACATTAAGGAAGAACATAGGGGGGTGTGGATCCAAGATGGCCGATTAGGAGCAGCTGAGGATTGCAGCTCCCAGTGAAAGCGCGGAGGGTGAGTGGACGCCGCATTGCCAGACAGATTTTTATTGCCCACAGACCAGGAGATTCCCAGGGGGAGGAGCCCCACGGGTCGCCAGCGCGGCTGGTTTGGCCGGCGCAGCAGTTTTTGCCGGCGCGACTGTTTTCGCCGGCGCTGCTGTTTTGGGCGGCGTCCCGGCGCAGCGGTTCCCCATACAAAATACGTGGGTCCGGGTGACTTTTTAGCTGGCAATTGGAGCTCCGGGAAGGCAGAGCCGCCCATTCATCTGATTAAAAAAGGGGACTGAAACAGGCAGCCAGGCCGGGAGATTTCCCGGGCAAAAAAAAACGCCACGAATCTCCGCGCCCGCGGTTTCAGCCGGCGCAGTGGGTCGCCGCACGGGAAATCACACAGATCCCGGCGCCTTTTCAACAGGTGGCTGGAACACCTGGGAGACTCTGAGGCAGGGAGCCAGGTGATCAGGCTCGGCTGGTCCCACCCCCACAAAAAAAAACAGCCATCGGAAACGCTCTGGATCCAGAGTTTCACAGCAAGCACAGCTGAGCCCGGGACGGCCCAGCTCTGTGGGGGAGGGGCGTCCGCCATTACTGAGGCAGTCTGCCGCTACAGAGGTAGTTTGCCATTGCTGAGGCAGTTCTCACTACACCGGTATAAACAGGACTGCAGGGAAGTTCATACGGCAGCTGGGTGGAGCCCACAGCAGCTCAGCAAAGCCTCTGTAGGCAAACAGTGACTAGGCTGCCTCATCGCTGGGCAAGGCAGCCCTGAGAAAAAGGCAGCAGCACCAGGGAGACTCATAAATAAAGCCCTAACTCCCCGGGACAGAGCACCTGGGGGAAAAAAGGGGTTTATGAGTTCTGCTGCAGCAGACTTAAACGTCCCTGCCCAGCAACTCTGAATGAACAACGGAGCTCACAGCTCAGCACTTGAGCTCCTATAAAGGAAACTCTGTCTCCTCAAGCAGCTCCCTGATCCCCGTATATCCAACGAGTCACCTCACAAAGGAGTGCTCAGACGGACATCTGGCGGGTATTCTTCTGGGACAAAGATAGCAGAAGAAGAGACTGGCAGCAACCGTTATGTTCTGCAGCTGCTGCAGGTGATCCCCCAGGCAAGCAGGGCCGGGAGTGGACCTCAGCAGCCCTACAGCAGAGGGGTCAGACTGGTAGAAGGAAAACTAAGAAACAGAAATAAATAACTTCATCATCAACAAACGGGACGTCCACTGAGAGACCCCATCTGAAAATCACCAACCACAAAGACCACACATAGATAAATCCACAAAGATGGGAAGAAACCAGCGCAAAAAGGAGGTAAACACCCGAAACCAGAACGCCTCTCCTCCTACAAGAGATCACAACTCCTCACCAGCAAGGGAACAAGGCTGGATGGACAATGAGTGTGATGAAATGACTGAATCAAGCTTCAGAAGGTGGGTAGTAAGAAACTTCTGTGAGCTAAAAGAACATGTTCTAACCCAATGCAAACAAACTAACAACCTTGAAAAAAGATTTGACGAAATGCTGATGAGAATGACCAGCTTAGAGAGGAATGTAAGTGAATTGATGGAGCTGAAAAACACAACACAAGAACTTTGCGAAGCATACACAAGTTTCAACAAGCAAATTGACCAAGCAGAAGAAAGGTGTATCAGAAAGTGGAAGATCAACTCAAATAAATAAAGACAGCAATGGGTGGAGTGATGTATATACTATTAGTTGGCTGCGTGTTGCTTGAAGGAGAACTTGCCTAATCCTTAGGGTGCACTGCAAAGATCTAGA